>JAVIWB010004214.1:0-550599 GCA_031893035.1 Dermolepida albohirtum | reverse complement strand
AAAAACGCATCGGGGATGCGCTAGCTCTTTCGGTTCTCGAGATATTCGCGAAAAACTAAATTTGGTGAAGTCGAAAAAATTAAAATTGCGATTTTCGCCGTTTCGATGGTCCTATCGTACGTATTTTGATCTCCTGATTCAGAAACAACCCCTACTTGGCATCGTATCTCTTACGGTTCTCGAAAAAAATAAAGTTGCCATTTTCGCCGATTCGATGATTCTATCTTATGTATTTTGATCTGCTGATTCAGAAAATGTACCTATTTGGCATCGTATCTCTTTCGGTTCTCGAGATATTCGCAAAAAACACTTTTGCGAGTTGCGAAAATCGCGAAAATTTTGGATTTTCGTTCAAATCGGCATGCTATCTCGCGAACCAAGGCCTCTCGGCGACGGCGCGGACACTGCCGGATGCGTATTGACGTCCGGAATCGATTGCTTCAAACCGGAACCGGCTACGACGTCGCGTTCTCGAGTTATGACCGGAAAACAGAAAATTTTTGCGAAAATTCAAACTGCCACTGCGGCCAAACGGTTCGCTCTACAGCGATGCGCTTATGCTCGTTTTAATCCTTGTGAAGAGTACATTCATTGCTGACAATTTTGTGGCGATAGGACGAAAAATGTGGAAGCTATGGCCGTTTGACGATTTTTGCGACTTTTTTGATCTTTCGGTTCTCGAGATATTCGCGAAAAACCCAGGTTTCGAAAATCGCGAAGAGTTTGGATATTCGTTCAAATTGGCATGCAATATCGCGAACTATGGGCCTCGCGGACACTGACGGATGCGTATTGACGTCCAGAATCGACTGCTTCGGACCTGAACCCGCTACGACGACGCGTTCTTCGGACATGACCTGAAAGCTGAGCAATTTTGTGAAAATTTAAACTGCCACTGTGAGCAAAGCGTTCTTTCTACAGCGACGAACTTCTCTCATTTTAATTCCTGCGAAGAGTACTTTCATTGCTGAAGAGCTTGCGACGATCGGACGAAAAATGTAGAAGTTATGGCAGTTTGAAAATTTTTGCAATTTTTTTGAACCTCCAGCGATGAAATCTAAACATTGGGAAAAACAAAGACGTTTTAATGCCGCCACTTTATGTATTCGGGTCCGCTGATTCCGAAAAACGTAACAGAAATGCCCTAGCTCTGTCAGTTCTCGATATATTCCCGGAAAATTCGAATCGGTCAAAATGAACAAAATAGAATGTCGATTCTCGCCGTTTCGATCCTCCTATCTTACGTATTTTGATCTTCTGATTAAGTAAGTATGCCTATTTGGAATCGTATCTCTTTCCGTTTCCCAGATATTTACAAAAAACCATAAAATCGTCAAAAACACATAGAGAAAAAAAGCGAACTCTCGTGGTTTGATAAGTTTTCTCAGCGACACAACGTATCGCTTCGAACAATTTGTGGTGAAGACGCCGCAGCAGACTTGGATGAAATATCTATCAGAAAGGAAACGTTGATAACTATCACAAAGAAATACTCACCGAAAGACATTTTTAATGCAGATGAAACTGGACTTTTTTTTCGGGCTTTGCCAAACAAAACCTTTGCATTGAAAAGTGAAAAATGTTCGTGTGGCAAAGCTGCTAAGCAAAGGTTAACTATTCTCTTGTGTGCGAATATGGTTGGAGAAAAGAAAAGACCTTTAGTAATTTGGAAAAGTAGGAATCCACGATGTTTTAGAGGAGCAAACGTTGAGAAGTTGCCAGTGGAGTGATATTCTAATAAAAAAGCGTGGATGACGAGTCAAATTATGACAATTTCGTTAACCAAATTTCATAGAAAAATGCAACAGCGGAATAAAAAATTTCTTTTACTTTTAGACAAGGTCACGTCACATCCAAAACTTGAGTTACAAAATGCTAAACTAATATTTTTGCCCCTAAACACTACTTCTCATTGTCAATTATCAATAGTTGTAAAACCAATTACAGAAAGCTTTTAGATCAGTGCTCTAATATGGACCATTACACCATTACTACTTGGAAAACTGTAAGCGTTGAAACTATCGACTAATGTTTTCTTAAAGATGGATTTGGTGAGTGGAATGCCCATGATATTTGCGAGGACATAGATTTCAATGCTGAAGACAATGTGCCACTGTCAGAATTTTGTAAACCCTATCCTGACATATTATCGTATGCACAAATTGATGATAATTTACATACCGAGATTTCCGATATTAGCATACAAGAGTGTGTGCGTGAATTTCAAAACAGTACCAATGTACGTGATAGCGACAGTGAGGGTGATGATATTATTTCAGAAACTAAAACATTAACGAAGCTTATGAAGAGCTAAAGGATATTCAAAACTTCTTTTCCTTGTGTGGCGACATTACTCAAGGAGAAGAAGTCGCTGAGACAGTATGCAATGTAGAAACACAAATTGTAAAAGGAATTGGAAATCTAAAACAAACTAAAATTTCAGATTTGTTTAAATAAGTTAGTTTTAAGTATGTTGTAGGAATAAATTAATTAAAAATTATTTTTACTCTTTTTTTTCTGCCACCAATGGACATCTCTGAACAATGGACAGTTTTATATACACCGCTGTTTTCCGTTATACAGAGGATCTACTGTATTATTCTTGGATTAATTCCATTGTTCAAGTAATTTGTTAACTTTGACAGTTCGTTGAATCTGCAACACTACACGTATGGCACTGAAGCTTTGAATTTCGGTTAAAGATGAAAATTAATTTTTAGTACTGATATTTGATTAGTAGCACCTTCTGTGTCCCACTATGTAAAACTTAGACATTCCACGTAAAAGGTGCCGAAGTTAGTGCAAAGTATTGTATATTAAATCTCAATTAACTGGTAATTGTAGCTAAAACTATTTTTTACATATTTTAGTATCTAAATTCGTAAATGAGTCCAAGATCACTGTACAAGATCACTGAACAACGTCTTTGTGTAGATAATATAATGCACACCCTCTTTTTACCGACACAGAAAACCTACAAAAATGCGTGTATATTTCGGCTCCCACAATAAAATTCCACCGTCGGAATTTCAATAAATCTTTTCCTAAGAAGATTTTCATTCATTTTTTTAGCATAGTAATAGGACGGGAATCGTTTCAGCAAATGCACTTTTCTGGTAACGGTGACACGCGGTAATCCTTTATGGAAAAATGTGAAAAATTCAAATTTTTCATGCGCGCGAACCGAAAAAAAAGAAACGCTTCCATTTTTCAAATGAATCGAATAGCCATCGCGGCAACAGAGGTGCTAAAATGCTTCGTAATACGGACATTTTTCTTGTATATTTATTTGTTGATTGGTATTTTTTCCCTTTATTGGAATCCATTTATTTACGGGATGATGTTTCTTTTTCTTATATTTTTTTGTATCTTGAAATTTTAGAGGAAACATTGTGACCTTAAAATTCACGTCGCCAAAGCTATTAAGCCTCTTACGTAAAAAATTTAAAAGAGAAAACGATATGATTTAATTGTGTAAGTTTTAAAGAGAACTTTATTATTACAAAGTCTGAACAACCCCTCTATTGGAAATTTCTCGGAGAGTGAACCACTGAGAGCCATAACCTAACTTATGGGTAATTATAAAGGGTTTTCCAATAAGGACTTGACAATTTTTTTTCAAAATAAAATGCAGACCATTTGAGATATTCCAAAAAGTTTATTATCGGGTTGAAGTACAATCAAAACATTTATGAATGGAACTCGACTTCGTTCATATGGCCACCGCGGGCCGAAACGGCTGCTATTTCGCATTCAATGTTGGCTCTGAGCTCTTCCAACGTTGTCGGCTTGTTGGCATAGACCAATGACTTGACGTAGCCTCAAAGCAAAAAGTCTAGAGGCGTTAAATCGCACGAACGAGGCGGCCAATCGACTGGTCCATTTCTTGAGATAACACGCTCATCAAACTTACTCTTCAATAAGTCGATTGTAACGTGTGCTGTGTGGCTTGTGGCACCGTCCTGCTGAAACCATATGTTGTTCAAGTCCATATCTTCCAATTCGGGCCAAAAATAATCGCTAATCATAGCGCGATAACGATTACCATTCACAGTAACGGGACAATCATTATCGTCGACGAAAAAATATGGCCCTATGACGCCGCCGGCATGCAAACCGCACCAAACAGTTATTTTTTGTGGATGAAGTGGTGTCTCATGAAGCACATGTGGATTTTCACCCGACAAATAACGCATATTTTGCTTATTGACAAACCCATTGAGCCAAAAATGAGCTTCGTCACTGAAAATGATTTTGCGATGAAATTGATCATCTTGGCGCATCTTTTCCAGAGCCCAATCAGAGAACGTACGTCGCTTCAAATGGTCCATCGGCTTCAATTCTTGAGTCAGCTTGATCTTGTATGGGTGTAAACCAAGATCCTTACGCAAAATTCGCCATAAAGTGGTCTGGGCGATGCCCAACTCTTGAGAACGCCGTGGAATTGACTGATTCGGATCATTTGCTACGGACGTTTCAACGGCAGCGATATTTTCGACACTTCGACCAACCCGTTGTCTCATTGGCACGGCAACATCACACAACGAATATGTAGACTCAAATTTTTGCGCTAACCTTGTTACTGCCTGTCTACTCGAGCGAGAATTACGACCGAAAATCGGAGTTAACGCTCTTAAAGTAGCGGTCACCGACTCCGAACTTCTGTAGTAAATTTTTATAATTTGCAGACGTTGTTCGTTCGTGTACTTTACCATGATGGAAATGTTATGTTTACTGAATAAATTGACAATGACAGTTCGATGATTAGTGAAAGGGTGCGTTCACAAATTGAATTAAAAGTTGTCAAGTCCCTATTGGAAAACCCTTTACAACAGGTCATGATGGATTATCCAATTTTATAACCTAGGACTGTGCCGTTCTATGCAATTTCTTATGTTCAATTTATAATTTTCGTAAATCTACTTTTCCAGATATCTAGAAAATAAACAAAACTACAATCATCTGTAAAAAAGGAAGCACACATATTACTTTGAATTACAGACCAATCAATATTTTGTTCGATTGCCCTAAGGTTTTTCCACATTTGCCTTGCAACAGGCTACATACGTAACTCTATTCGGTGTTTTATTTCCGAGTTTGTGTTATATAATATATATCAATTAAATATCAATTTATACGTTAAATAAAATAAATTCAAGTTTATGGAACGAAATTTACGAAGTATTATAAATTCGTTAGAAAGTACAAACAAAATTTTAAGTGTACACTTTCAGGGCGCAAAAAGTTTTCAAGAAATATAAGACGAACTTATGCATCGCTCAGTTAATAGGTCTCGTAATGTTGCTAGCACATCCAAAATCTATTCAAATTATAATGATGACAAATAGATCTAGTGAAGCGAGTACAGCCAGGACTAGATATAAAAATACAATAAGGCATGTGTTTGTGTGGTATAAAAATGATTTTATTGAAGTAAGTACAGTTAATGTGATGTGCGTATATGTTAAAACATGTACTTGTGAGCTCTCTAAAATAGAAAATGCAAATTCATAACAACAATAATAGTAATGTTTTATTTAATTCATTAAATATATCACAAAATATAGTCAAATTATAGATTAAATTAGTCAAAAAGAGTAAAGAAAACTCCTCACCATATCAATGTTCGTATTCCTAAAAAGTGTTTCGATAACTAAGTTGTTATCATCAGCAGAAACGAATCAGAGTGTCGTACATGGATCCTCGGCAAAGCTCACACACAGAATACAAAAACTACTTTACGCAACGACCAAATACACAATGTCCTTCATAAGACAAATCTAGTTCAATATTTCCTAGACTTAAAACTAAGATTCGAACTAATACACGCCTCTTCTTACACTTAAGGACCTTTTTCTAAAGGCTGTGTCTCCCAGGAAATCATGGAGGCCAGAATATGTTACAGGTCCTCTGTCAGTGTTAAAGACGTGCTTTTTATTTTCCACAGTAAAGGGATGTTTTTAATTATATTTTGGATTAAATGTAGACAATACGCGGTCACACTGTGATTGTTTTCTGATACTTGTTTCACTAAACTATCTCTCTGGCCGATTAAACTCGTGCGCGAGTTTTAAATCCTTATAATTCCTATTGATTAATCTTAACTTTATCTCTAGCATTTCCTAAAGCAATTTTAAACAGTTTCTGGACCGAAAAATAAAGTGAAATCTGTGTTTTTCAAACTCTTTAAATAGTTAGTAATATTAACCCTTTGCACTCCAGCCTAGTAACTCATGGGGGATGCCTATAACTCCAGCACTATATTAGTTACAAGTATAATGTAAACATAATAAGCATATCACAAACCCTCTAAGATACACACAGAAGATTTTGCTTACCTAAGTGTTTCGGGTGCTAAGTCAGTAAAACAATCGTGTCGCCGTAGCCGCGACAGTGGATTTATTGTTAGAATTTTAATGTAGCAAATAGGGCGACAACGGAGTGCAAAGGGTTAATAAATTTATATGAAGCAGAACTTAAAATCCTTCTCTAAAATAAGATATTCAATGAAGATAAGCATGGACTGTACATATATACTGTACTCGTACATGCATAATTATTTGCAATTTCGCAATAGACCACTCCTATTTTCGTGAAGATGACTGTATACCATATAGGCACGAAAATAGAAGTGGTCTTAAAAATGCTAAAATATCAATTCATATCTTACATAAAAGAAATTCAAGTATATCGAACTCTTTTTCAATATTACATAACTATAACAATAAATAAGTAGGTTTCTTAATACCAAAGAGAAAATACGAGGGAGCGTTTTTATATTCGCGGAATGAGCGGGTTGTAGAGGGGTGAGTAGGCGCGTTGGGGGCGTGGCCTGTGCAGCCACTCATGATTAGTATAAATACGAAGTTTCATTGTTATTAGACAGTTAGTCTTTGAGCTATCGTCAACCAAGTAACATAATCAGGAGTGAAAAGTGAAATATGGAAAAAATCGAATATCGTGCCGTTATAAAGTACCTTACCAGGCAAGGAAAATCAGTCGCGACCATAATGAATGAGATGTCATTGGTTTACGGCGACTCTTGTCCAGGAAAAACCATGGTGTACAAGTGGCATAGTTTATTTAAACAAGGAAGGGAATCCCTTGAAGACGACCCGAGGCCGGGCAGGAGCATTGAGGTGACCACGCCAGCACTTATCCAAAAAGTTGAACAAATTGTACTCGAAGATGCTCGACTAAAGAAGAAACAACTCGCAGAAATGGTTGGAGTATCCGATACAATAATTTTTAAAATCCTACACGATCATCTCGGCATGTCTAAGGTCAGCGCAAGATGGGTGCCGAGAATGCTCACGCCGCCGCAAAAACAACAGCGCGTAGAGTGTTTGCGTGCATTTTTGCACCTCTGTAATGAAGACAAGGATGGTGTATTGAGTGGAATTGTTACTGGAGACGAAACTTGGGTTCATCATTATGAACCTGAGTCCAAAGAAGACTCCATGCAGTGGCATAAAAAGGGTACAGTACCTCCCAAGAAATCTAAAGTGTCACAATCAGGTAGAAAACTCATGGCAACGGTATTTTGGGACACGGAAGGAATATTGTTGATTGATTATAAAGATAAAGGTGTTTCTTTAACTGGAGAATATTACGCTTCAATATTAGAGCGACTAAAAGAAGCCATTAAAGAGAAAAGACGGGGAAAATTGACAAAAGGTGTTCTGCTTTTGCACGACAACGCGCCCGTCCACAAGAGCCGCGTTGCGTTAGCTGCCCTGCATAAGGTGTGCTTCGAAATTGTGAATCACCCACCCTACAGCTCAGACCTGGCCCCGAGTAATTATTACCTGTTTCCGAAAATGAAAAAAGAGCTGCGGGGTAAAAAATTTACTGCCGATGATGAAGTCAAGGAGGCAGTTTCGGCGTATTTTGCAGATAAAGAGAAATCATTTTTTTATGAGGGTATAAATAAATTAATTGAAAGATGTGAAAAATGTATCCGTCTTGCAAGTGAATATATTGAAAAAGAAAAATAATTTGGTTTATTTATTTCCACCCCTTGTCCCCCATTCCGCGAATATAAAAACGCTCCCTCGTAAAACTGTTATATTCTGGAACAAACAAAATAATTGTGTATTAAAATAACAGTCATGCTAATCAAAGTCATTTTTACTTAATTCATTGGATTGAAACACTTAATATTTCGATCCTTGGCATTTATTGTTTATCACCTCTAGACACCTGTGGCGCAACGAGTTCACTAGTTGTTTACATATCTGCTGAACTTGATTGCTATTCGGCTTGGCATATTCTCAGTAGATCGTCAATATTTTGCGGCTTAGCAGAAAATGCAGTTTTTTTCAACTCCACCCATGTATTTTTAATGGGGTTTAAGTCTGGCGATTGTGACGGTCAACGCAAGATGCGAACGTTATTATCTCGAAACCATGTTTTTGCTTTATGAGAAACATGCTTCGGATTATTATCCTGCATCTACAACCATCTTAGTGGACTCCAGCATTTATTATGCCTTCTATCTTGTGTAAATTGTCTACGCCATACCACGAAAAACACCCACATAGCATGATGCTTGAACCTCCAAATTTTGCTGGCCTTTTGGTGTACTAAAGTTGAAATGCTGTCAATGGTGGTCTTCGTACGTGTTGTTAGTCTGAATTAAATAAAACTATTTTCGATTTGTCGGGTCACAGTACATTACGCCACTTTTTTTTCATCCCATTGTACGTATTCATGAGCAAGCGACAATCTACTTTGTATTTGTCATTTATTTAATATTGGTACCTTCCTGGGCCTTCTTGCACGCAACTTTCCTTGAATCAATCTTTGCTTAATAGTAGTGTAACTCACTTTTAATTGCAGTTCAACTTATGAACCGTGTCTTCTTTGCGTAAATTATGTTTTTCTCTTCTCTAGGGCTAGTTTTCCTTTTTCCGCCACGATTATCTTTTACTTTTCTCTAGTACTTGGCGTTAGCAATCATTTTCGCAGAACATGAGATCGTATTTTGTATAAACTTGAAGATCGAGTATAATTGCTTTTTATTCGATGAACTCGACTCATATTACAACAGAAATGAATGTTGAAAAATTTTTGAATTATTCTGCAAGAGATAGAACTTTATACGTCTGCGTTTATTTAGTGCCGTCAGCTATGGTGTTGCTATTTTAAACATTATGTAAATAACAACGCACGACTAGAAAACTCAGTAATTCCCCCTCATATTGGGGACTTTACCGGAAACCATATATATTCAGGTATTTTAAATAATTCCAGTACATGTAGCTGCATCAATTGTGTTCGTTGTAAATGTTATTTATGAGTATTAATTTAGGACTCCTATTTTCGTGCACCTGATTGTATGTAACGAAAACACGATCTCTAAAACTACAAGAAGTTATCCTTCTACGAAATTCAGGTGTTTTACTTCTGACCAGCACTTTCCTATACTTGTCAACGTCTTGAGAAAGACTTGTTCAAGAAAACTCTGCTGCAACAAATACGACGAGAAGTCAAAATGTTCCCGGAATTGTGTCGTAGTGTTGGCAGTTGTGATGCAATCACAATAAATTTTGTACAGTACTTTCCTTATGGTGCATAGTTATGACGCTGACAGGTCTGAGCAAGTCTGAACACGCAGTGTGACTGGAGCTTAGCGGAAGGTAGGAGTGTGTGGTGATCAGTTGGCGCGATGTCGCAGTTCGAGCAACGAGCGAACATCAAGTTCATGTGCAGATTGGGAAAATATGCTTCTGAGACTTTGTTAGCCTTACAAACAGTTTACGGTGACGATTCTTTAAAGAAGACAGTCGTTTACGAGTGGTTTTCAAGATTTAAGGGTGGACAGGAATCGCTGGAAGACGAGAGTCGCAGTGGGAGACCTTCGACCTCCAGGAACGAAGGAATGGTCGAGCGAGTGAAACAATTAATCAGAGCAGACCGCAGAATGACCATCGACGAGTTGGCACAAGAAGCGGGGATCTCTCATGGATCCATACACGCAATCCTGTCAGATGATTTGAAGATGAAACGTGTCAGTGCAAAGTTTGTCCCGCGCTTGCTGAATCCGGATCAGATGGAAACTCGGAAGTCGACGGCGGCCGAATGTTTTGAAGAAAGCACAGAGGACCCGATGTTCTTGCAGACAATCGTTACTGGTAACGAGACTTGGGTGTACGCGTACGACCCGGAAACCAAGATGCAGTCATCAGAATGGCACACATCGTCCTCTCCTCGACCAAAGAAATCACGTCATGTCAAATTGAAAACAAAAGTGATGCTCATTGCGTTTTTCGACAACGAAGGTGTGGTACACCATGAATTTGTACCAGCTGGACAAACGGTTAACGGTCCTTTTTACGTGCAAGTATTGAAAAGAGTGAGAGAAGCAGTTCGAAGAAAACGTCCAGGCAAATGGCAAGAAGGATGGTCACTCCATCACAACAATGCTCCCTCCCACACGTCGATTGTTGTGCAAACATGGCTTGCAGAAAAAAACATTCCAGTCCTCCAGCAGCCTCCCTTCTCACCGGATCTAGCGCCATCGGATTTCTGGCTCTTCCCCAAGCTCAAAAAGGGCCTCAAAGGTAACCGTTTTGACACCGTAGAAGACATCAAAACCAACGCGACGGCTGACCTTCGGAAGATACCACAACAGGACTTTCATCGTTGTTTCCAACAATGGCAGGAGCGGCGGAGCAAGTGTGAGTGTTCAGACGGCGCCTACTTTGAAGGCGATTAAGTGACTGTGTACCTATGTTGTGGTAATAAAGAGTTAAAACAAAATTCCGGGAACTTTTTGACTCCTCCTCGTATAACGCTTGTATGTAAACAACTGACACCGACTTCGCAATAATTATATGTGCTTAGCCAATCAGAAAGCGATCACGTGCTGATCGCGCAATATTTATTAGTCTATCTGTTCGTGATACGGACTATAGTAATTCACCTTCAGTGATTCTCTTTACTTTCTATCTATTAATAGACCTCCTGTTCTCTATTTTGATTTCCAAATCTGTTTTATGTAATTGATTGTCTATTGTTTTGTTATCTTCCTTTATTCCATCGCGATGATTCAATCTTTGTCTTTATATTTTGTGGTGTAGTAGTAGAAGTTACATTTTTACGGTGGTAATAAAATTTTCATTGCTAGCTTCAATATTTAGTTTTTTTTGCTTGAAAAGCATTGTTTGCTCTGATTGTGCGTGACTTTGTAAATAAATGGTTAAGAATATTGCACTTGCTTGAGATTACTGTTTCTGTCGGTTTTACACTTTCACCAGTGTTAATATTGGAATCTAAAAAAGGAAAATAATGAAATTTGTTTTTTACAGTTATCAGCTTAAGCTTTCTGAACGATTATTGCCACATCACGGGATTAAATAAAATCAACAAAACAGTTCCACCAAAACCATACGGATCAACGAGTCGGGGCATCGTTCAGGAGTGAACGAAAAAGAGATGTACGGCAGAAGAGAGAGATAGTTAAATAAGGCGTATTAATCATTCACGTGTGGTTTTTGTGTGGCGCGCGAGCGCGATACGGTCTTGCTTATCAACCGACGGATGATTGATGTTTCCCGCTCCCTTTTGTCCTAGCTCACTGTAACTACAATCGCAATATACAGGACATACAACGCGATGCGCCGTCCTATATCGACTGGTTTCTCTCTCGGGCGGCGAACGCTTCCCCGTGTCCGTTTCATGGCGATATTACACTCAATTGTCATGTTGATTTGACCCATCTCCGGATTCTCATCTGACCCAAATGAGATTATGTATTAGACGAAATCAGTGTGTTTCCGTGTGCTTGCAATTACCTAGTCGTGAATTGGGCTTTTGGAAATTGCAATCTAGGATACATTGTATGTAATTAAGATTGTTATATAGGTACCATACAATACAAGTCAAAAAAAAACTACATTCTTATTTATAAAAGGACATTTCTCTTACTGCTTGAACCTAATACTATTAATGACTAATCGAATTAAAACTACCATAAAAAGCCGACGAAATTATAAAGACTACGGATCAAGTTGCTGTTTCAATTTAATAAATACTTTTGTTACGGTTTTCTACACGTCTCAGACATCGATGTTTATCACATGTTCGTGGGTAAATACCAGATTATTCAATAAATTTTGTCGTTCGATAAGAAAAACACGACTTTATGATTTGAAATAACGGGTGGGCCATCTATCGGTTTAAATTTGAACCACCGGTTATTTCGAATCTGGCAATACTTATGTCATTCTATTCTATCACAAAATTCAGTGTATCATCTCCACTGAACGAAATGAATCTATGCTTGAGCAATGTTGGGATTTATTGGAAATTTATTTTCAAAACAAAGACGATTGGTCGGAAATTGCACGAAAATGTCGTACAAAATTTTGTCACAGAGAAGGACCAACAGTGCTCGGTATACACAAGTTTATTGCTAAAGTTCGTGAAACTGGTTTCATTGTTGATGCTCCAAGACGTGAGCGTGCTCGTACAGTGCGTACACTCGAAAATGTCGATGCTGTGGCTGTGAGTGTGAGTGAGAATCCATCAACATCAACTCGTCATCGTTCTCAAGAATTGAACATTTCACGCACCAGTTTACGTCGAATTTTGCGAAACGATCTCGGTTTGACACCTTACAAAGTCCAATTGGTTCAAGAGTTGAAGCCGCATGACCATCCGCTTCGTTTTCGTTTCGCTAGATGGGCCAACGAGAAACTGCACGATGATGTCGATTTTGCCAAAAAAATCATCTTTTCGGATGAAGCTCATTTTCATCTTGGTGGGTACGTTAACAAGCATTTGGGGGCCAGAAAACCCGCACGTGGTCTTGCAGAAGCCAATGTACCCATTACGAGTGACTGTTTGGTGCGGCTTGTGGAGCGGAGGCATCATTGGCCCATATTTCTTTGAAAATGAAGACCGCGCAACAATTACGGTCAATGGAGACACCTATCGCACCATGATAACCAATTTTTTGTGCCCGCTCTTCATGGTATTGATGTGAACGATGTCAGGTTTCAACAAGATGGTGCAACTTACCACACATCTCATGCCATAATCGATTTATTGCGTCAAACGTTTGATGGCCGTTTAATTAGCCGAAATGGTGATGTCAATTGGCCGCCAAGAAGCTGCGATTTGACACCGTTGGACTATTTTCTGTTGGGCGGCGTTAAAAACAAGTGTTAGGCCGACAAATCAGAGACAATCGAGCATTTGAAGGCCAACATTCGTGATGCCATTGCCGAGATACGACCCCATACACTCGAAAAAGTGCTCGAAAATTGGTCCGATCGAATGAGGTACTGCGAGGCCAGTCGCGGCGGCCATATGAATGAAATAATATTCCATCTCTAATCGGAACAATTATACTTCACAACAAAAAAATAAATTTGGCACTGTCGAAATACGCTTCCACGTCTGCTATTACGCCTTCGTTTGATGAAAATCGTTTTCCACGCATGAATTTTTGAGATATGAGAACAGCCAGATACCAGAGGCAACTAAATCTTGCGAATAGGATAGACATTCCAACAGTTCGTACTTTAATTCACTGATATTTACGATGGCTTTTTTAGCTGTGTGAGAGAGTACACGATTTTAATGAAAAATGGTATTTTCTTTTGCAAACCAGGTTACAATAATAATCTGAGTTGATTGTTTTACCAGCTCGGAGGTAATCCACGAAAAAGTTTCCTTTTGCATCCCAACTAACACCTCCTTGGTCGATTTCTGGACCCTAACTAGCTTCTGAGCCAAAGTGCCGGGTATACACTACTCCTTAGTCTCTTGTTTTGATTGAGGATCATGGTGGTAGAGCCAAGTCTCATCCGTAGTGATGAAACGATGCACGAAATCGTTTTCGTTCTTTCTAAAACGCTTCAAATGTTGCCGAGTATGTCGTATTCGAATGTGTTTTTGTTCTATTTTTAAAGACCGAAGCACACAACTTTTTGAAACCCAAAACTTCAGCCAAAATATTGCTCACATTGCCAAGTGAGATGCCTAGGGTATCTATTAAATCTCTCTGGGTTAAAAGACGATCTTTCAAAGTCATATCATGTATTTTTGCTACGCTTTATGGTGTTAATGCACTTTTTGGACGTACTTCGTGATGTCATTTATACTGTTAGTAAAAAGAATTGGATAAAGGCAATTGACCATGTCAAAGGTATTGAAGCAAAAATGTGAACGGAATAAGAGAAAATTTAGAAGAATTCGTCATAAATGTAAGAGATTCCAGTACCACCGATGATTCTTCTAATGAATAGACATTTACTTATTTATATTTTACATTATGATTGTGTAGTGCTTATTGAACTAATATATTGTATATTAGTAAATTCAGTTTTCGAATGAAAATTGTAGATGTACATACATATATTTATTTTGAAGTAAACGATATTACAATTGTTATAACTTTAGAAATATAATTCAACTAAAAATAAAACAGCTAATAAACATATTATGTGCTCTCACAAATAAATTCTCCAATACGATAGCTTAATTCGTTTTTAAATTTGATGGAATTTATTTAATAACTCGTATTATATATGGAATTGAAAAAAATAATTTAATGTATATAGTACTTCCTTAACAAGGTTAAATCAAAGTAATACTAGGATAGTTTGACAAGTAGTGAGAATGACACATAGGTGGCGCTCTAATTAGTAAAACAAATGCACTATAATTTAGGCTGCCTATTTATATGTTTAGATTCCGATATTTAGATAAATCGGTTGATTAGTTTATTTTTGACAGCTGCTTGAAAAAGAAACAACACGTCATTTTGTTAAAATGGAAAAAGCAGAGTATCGTGCGGTGATTAAATACTTCGTAATTAAGCGTATGAAAGCTACCGACATGAAAGATGAGTTACGGGAAACATTAGGTGAATCTGCTCCATCATCCGCCACAATAAGTATATGGGTAAATGAATTTAAACGTGGTAGAACAAGCTGTGTTGGTGAAGCGTGGTCTGGAGCACCCAAAATCGTGACTTCTAAAGAAATGATTATAAAAATCCATAACATTATTACGCAAGATCGACGGCTCAAAGTGAGAGAGATAGCAGACATGGTAAACATTTCAACACAACACGTACACCACATTTTGACGAAAGAATTCGGCCTTTCCAAGCTTTCGGCAAGATGGGTGCCGCAATTGCTTACGACTGATCAAAAGTTCACTCGTTTGCGCATTTCCAATGAGTGTTTGGACCTTTATAAGCGGAATCCGGTTGATTTTTATAGGCGATTTGTTACTTGCGATGAAACTTGGATACGCTACAGTACACCCGAAACTAAACAACAGTCGAAGCAATGGTTAGAACGTGGTTCTGTACCTCCAAAGAAAGCGAAAACTACTTTATCGGCAAACAAGGTGATGGCATCAATTTTTTGGGAACCGAAGGGCATTTTGCTCATTGATTACCTTCAGAAAGGTGCCACAATAAATGGACAATATTATGCAGAACTTCTATAAAAATTAAATGTTGAGATTCGTGCTAAACGGCCAGGAATGACAATGAAAAGATTCTGTTTCACCAAGACAACGCTCCCTAGCCTACAAGCACAGTTGCGATTTCCAAAATCCACGAGTGGAATTTCCAATTAGTACCACATGCGCCTTATTCGACGGATTTAACCCCTTCCGATTTCCAGCTTTTTCCAAAATTGAAAACAGCATTAGGTGGAAAGAAATTTTCGTCTAATGACGAGCTTATCATCTTCGTAAATGAGTAGTTTGCAAGCCTTCCGGAATCGCACTTTAGAGATGGCACAAGGGCATTGGAGCACCGTTAGAATAAATGTATTGGTCTTTTAGGAGAATATATTGAAAAATAAAAATTATTTTGTATTTAAAAAATTCGTTTTTCTTTTCCATTCTCACTACTTGTCGAACTACCCTCGTATGTATTGATTTTTAATATTGATATGAGTAATATTAATTGGTTGTGATTATTATATGTGTTCGAGTATAGTGCAGTCAATTTTTTCTCATCAGAGGGACTATGTAAGACACACCAAACAAGTTATTTTGGCTTTAGCACTATCGCATTTTAGGTCTGGGATTTGTCGGAAACTTATTAACACTCTCCATGAATTATAATCTGTTATTATTCCTTTTTGAACTCACAATTACTCTCTAATGCAAATCAGATATTTATGGTTATTAATGTAATAAAAACCAGTATGTAACTAGATTTACTACGTTCTGCAATACGCCTGATATGCCTTTGACTAGCCGGAGACACCCGCACCACTTTCTCCCGCCGCTCATGCATTTTATCTAAATATCCTCGCTCTATTTATCATTTTTTTTATTATTGCAACGTTAACGAGAGTGGCCTTTTCCCAATCTCGTAGGTAATTTTGATGGACTTAATCACTGAGGGTTGATATATATTAATTTTCACAGAATACGAAAGTTAATGTGGAAAGGGGTTATATATCAACCTTCAATTTAATTAACCAACCGTGAGTCAATTATTTTCTGATATACTAGCGTATTGCTAATAATTGGTGTCCGCGACGTGGTACCCAGCAATTATTTTTAATACCTCAGAATTAACGTTATTTGCAATAACATAAGCGATTAATATATGATTTGATCTTGCCGTAAGACATTGTTAATAACATTAGCAACCCAAAGAAGAATTCTAATAGTCAGGACATTCTAATAATTACCACGACTACGATTTGAAAAACCCCGCACTTTTTATTTCAGTAACGCAGATATTAGATTATAGAAATATTCACCTGGAGAGGGTCCAGGGCCTCCGATGTCTATATTCAGTGGAATTTCATTTTGGAATATAGGTAAAATGCGCTAATACAAAACACGGGATGTCTGTATTCCCATGGAATGAACATACGTACATCGAAGGAACGACGGGCTGAAATCAATTTCTCTTCGCCGTTCGATATAAGAAATTCCAATATGTTTTTTTCCTACCCTATATGAGACTGCAAGCGATCGGTTTAGAATTTAATTGGTACATATAATTTTTAATATGCGATCCGAGGGAGCTCCAATACGTCACAAATACGTTGATATATGGCGTCGTCGACGATTTTGCGATAGAATTAAGCTCTGAAAAGAGCATTCTTCAGCATTTTGCTTTAAGAAGTATTCAATTATTTATAATTGTGTACGCTTATTTATGTTTCATTTGAAGACATAACTTTATTGAATGAAGTAAAACCCACTCCCTTACTAAAAAAGATATTCAGAATCAGCTTTTTGCTATTGGTTCTTTATTCAAGAATCAACCACAGTATCAATCGTGGTTGACCAAAAGCTAATTTTTTACAATTAAGGTGAGGTTAATTTTCTTATCGTCTATTTAAATTATTTTATTTAATTTAAATATATTTTAAACATAAAATTAACAGGTAAGTCCATCAGTTCGTGCGCTTTTTTTCACTACTGTGGCAAAAAAAAACTGTTATTCTGATAACTATTGGTTTATTGCGTGTTTTCTTAATTTTCCGTTTTTGTTTCAGAAGTATCACAGTCGAATTGTCTTAAGTACAACAAAAACGAAGGTTTTGTGAAAAAAAATTAAATCAAAGGAGTACAAGGGGCATATTTTGTACTTTTTGTTTAAAATGGGAAAAAAAAACAGAAATAAACGCGGTACGCAGAGAGAACCCAATAAATGTAAGGACTGCTCAAAAGTGGTTTTCCAAGTTTCGAGATGGGAATGCACCCCGATCTGGATATCCAGTTCAATTTGATGGGAAGTTCTTGCAGGAACTAGTGGAATCAGAACCAAGTTTAATCTTGGATATGCTGGCGGCAATATTAAATTCAACTCATAGAACTGCATACAGACATCTGAAGGACATAAGTAAGGTTTCAAAACTGGGGAAATGGGTGCCTCACAAATTGTGAGTAGTAAACTTGCAGCAGAGGATGAATGTATGTTCTCAGTTGCTACAGCGTTATGATAATGAAACTTTTTTGAATCGCATTATTACTGGCGATGAAAAATTGGTTCTTTACAATAACCCAATTCGAAAACGGTAATTGGTAGATGCAGGAGAAACACCGGAACCTACACCAAGAGCTAGCTATCACCGAAGAATGGTTCTGCTGTCATTTTGTAGGGATATACCGGTTATCGTCTATTTTGAACTGTTGGAGCCGAAGCAGACCATTACAGCAGAATATTACTGCCAATTGACTAATCTCAATGCAGCACTTTTAAATAACCGGGCGTCCCTAGTGAATAGACGTAAAGTTTTATTCCGCCACGATAACGCGTGACCACACACTGCAAGAGCAGCGCTGAGCAAACCTCAGGAGCTTCTGATATTGCACCGTGCAATTATCCTCTTTTCCGTGGCTTACAGTCACATCTTTCACTACAAAAGAGGCCTTAAAAAAGGATATTGTGATGTATTTCAGCTCAAAAGACAAAAAGTTTTTTGAGAAGTGCATCGAACAGTTGCCAAATCGTTGGGAACAGATTATAAATAATGCAATAAAATATATTTTGAATTAAAAATCACTAAAAATTGGTTTTCTCATTTATTTTAAAATCACCTTAAAAAACGCACGAACTTATGGACTGACCTGATATTATCAGATACCGTTTGTAAGCTAATTGAAATGAATGTTTCTTATGGATTGCGAATTATATAGTATGTTTCTAATTGTATAATACATTTAAAAACTTTGTCAAAACTTTCAAATCAAACGAAAAGAAATATTTCTTTTCTCTGAACTGTTACAGTAATAATGGCTCTCTGTTCTTTATGTAGTCAAATAAAATAAACATTAGTATGTAAAATACATTTCAATAGGGAACGTAAGCGTTTGTTAATCTGTCTTTTACAAAATTAATATTGCTTCAATTCGTGTCTGTAAAAGTTTTGCTTCTCACAAGTTTTCATATTCACTCTTCCTTTTTACTAACCACGCATATCAACACTAGACTTTATGAATATAATAAACACATTTATGAATACGTTACTGGAATAACGACAGGTACTACGTATCAAGAACCCATTTAAAATGCTTCCTATTAGAATATTCCAATTAAACTAGCATTTATAATTGCAAATTCGTTCCAATTTCATTCTAGTCGTTAAGGCGGAAACGAAAAAAAGAGGTGTAGTAATTTCTTTAGTTTCCTGGCTTCAATCTTGATGAAACACATTACGACGATTGGTGCTACAAGCGCCGGCAATGGAACAGCGACATTTCAGAGGAAATAAATCAAGTGGCCGTTTGAATAAGATCTAGTATGTAAAGTAGATGAAGCTTCTTTTTACTGGAACATTTAACTTGCAAATCTTCAAATAACGAACCTTCGTACTGTCAATATAAGGGTAATTAATGAACGCTGGTTTACTTGCGGATTATTCCGTGTACTATTTCTACAGTCTAGGAATATTAAATTTTGAAATTTCGTTTTAGTGGTAATTACAATTGAGAATGTTTTACCTGGTATCTCAAGTAATGTTAGGTGTATGCATGCATGCATGACATATTTGTGTAATTTAGTTTTTCTAGGAAGGCACGAAAGTTAATTCTAAAATATGTAAATTGGTAATATGGGGTGTTTTTTTAAGAGCTTGAGAAATTGAAATGATAATACAAGACAGAAATATTGTTGGAATGAAATTCTTTTTATTATAATCTCGTAAATAATTTCATGGCATTTATTTTTTAAATATGATTTCCGGCATGTGTCCGCCGCGACTACGAGTTATATAGTCCATTCGATCACTCCAATTCTTGAGTACTTTTTCTAATAAATCTGGCTGTATGACGTCAATGGTGGCTTGAATATTAGCTTCCAATGTTTCAGGAGTTGCTGGTTTGTCGGCATAAACCAATAACTTAACATAGCCCCATAAACAGTAATCCAGAGACGTTAAATCGCATGAACGCGGGAGCCAGTAAACAGGACCACTTTTGGAAAAAAAGTTGTCATCAAATTGATTTTGCAATAAATCGATTGATAAGCGCGCTGTATGGCAAGTTGCGCCGTCTTGTTGGAACTAAATGTCGTCGGTGTTTAGCTGATTAATTTTTGGAAAAAAGAATTGAGTGAGCATGACTGGATAGCGTTCGCCATTCACTGTAACGGCAGCTCCTTCCTCATTTCGAAAGAAATAAGTACCGATGATACCACCAGTGTGTAAACCGCACCAAGCGGTCAATTTTAATGGATGTAATGGTGATACGGTAAAGGCTTGAGGATTGTCTTCGCTCCAAATACGACAATTTTGCTTATTGACGTAGCTATTTAACCAGAAATGAGCTTCATCACTAAACACAATTCCTTGATAAAAATGCCCATCTTCGGCCAGTTCCAAATGAGCTCAATCAGCAAATTGCACGAAATGTATTTTATCGGCACGTAAGCCAAGATCCTTACGTAAAATTTCCACGTAGTCGAAGGACAAAGGCCAACATGTTGAGAACGATGACGAATCTACATTTCGGCGCTTTCTTCAATAACTACTGCACTGAAACTCAGTTTCAGTGCAGTAGTTCAGTCCTTAAGATGTCCCATACAAACGGGTATGAAACGTCGGCAGATATACAAGTAACGCGGTTCCAGTCCGGAAACCCAGAAGCAGATAGCATGGATCACGACCGCGGAAGTCTACGTACCAGATTATGGCATTGACGGTTTGACAAATTGGTACAAACTCTTTGTGCACTAAGCCCTTCGAATCACAAAAACCAGTTAACATTGTCTTCATTTTTGACTTCTCTAAACGGCTTGTTTTCGGTCTTTCTTCGCTTGGATGCTTCCATTCAGAGCTTTGACGCTTGGTCTCTGGCTCATATTGAAAACACCACGTCTCATCGCTAGTTACGATGGAATGCCTGAAGTTTTCGTCCTTTTTTGAGTCTTTAAGCAAATCTGTGAAATGTTGAATTCAGTTAGCTTCTGTGGTACAAACCTTGCACAAATCTTTCTCTGACGAAACTGCTATATCAAAATGTTATGAATTGAATCTTTCTAAATACTTAATGACATTCCTATGCATCGCAATGAGAATTTCGGCTCACTTCCGATAGATTTACGTTCGATGTTAGTTTCCGTAACCACATATTTTTTTTGCACCGGATGTTCGTCGTGATTTGTGTCCGTATTTTAAATCGTCTCTAATTCGTTTAAACCTCACACACACACTCGTACGTGATAAACGCGCTTCACCATACACTTGATTTATCAAATTAAACGTTTCAGTAAACGATTTACCGAGTTTAAAACAGAACTTGATATTTGCTCTTTCTTCAAAATTAATTTTTCGACCAATGCCAAATACACACTGTTACTTTATGCGCAGTTTCTCAGCTTCTAATGATGCAAATATCATGATATTTTGACATAACATTGATAAAAGATATACCTTACCAAGGGATATTTTTTAACAGCTGTCGCCACTAAGAATTACTATTTTAAAAAAGTTCCGTTTTCTCTGCGACAGGATCTGTATGTCGTCAGAAAGAAATATATTCAAACATTTCTTAAAGAAAATCTATGTAGCCTTTACTATATTTTCACAAACAAATGTTTAGAATTAAATAGAATAATGCTATATTTATTCAACTTGTATATAAAATTTTTTTGTTTGAAAATTCATCCCATATACAGTGTGTTCTAAAATTTAGTGACTAATAATGTTGTATATTTTAATTGCAAGTTATAGAATTATTTTTTCTTATAAAATGTCTTGTTATTATTAATATATATGTATATATAGGTGGAGATAAGATTACAAAGGGGATGACCGAAATCACATTTGGACAATTTGCAACAATTACTATTTATACCGTCTTTTATACAGAGGAGAATGCTAAATCAAATTAAGGTCTTAAACTTTGTTCTCGTTCTACAGTAGTACCAACGTAATTTGGTGTTGCTGTAAATTTCGAAGTTAAAGTTGAAATTAGTTAATTGAGTTGACGGAAGTGTGACGTATCATTCGTCCTGTAAATCTCCGTTTCCGGTTATACATAATAACGCCGCGCGATACCCCAAGTTCTCCTTTTATGTAAGCCACCAGCAACACCGCACCGAATCCACATTCTCCGGTCACTGTATTCTTCTTATCGCGATTCGTCTTGCCGGAGTTAGTCCTTGTCACCGCCTAGTGTAATAAATTTACCGCCTGAATGCCTTATTCAACGCCCGGTCTCTGTGTCTCTCCGCACTATGTCGCTGCCATGTTTTGTCCGCCACCGTCGCCACCGTAGAAACTAGAAAGTTTACACCCCTACAGCCCTTTTGCGGTGACCCAGACGCGCAAAATTTCGCAACACATTTCTGGCCTGAATTTCGAGTTTACGCATATCTTAGATATTATTCGGTAATTACGTTCACTGTGCTCGACGGACTCCATTCAAATTCGATTATGACATGTTACCAAAATAACAAAGGTACTTAACACCAAAGTTTTACGATTACCATAACAGTTAAATTTTATTGCGAATTGAGGATACGTTTTAGGATATTTTGCATTGAATATGCTTTGTCATTAAGAGGTACTTATTCTGAATCTACGACATTGGATGTGTAAATTTAAAAGAGGAGCTAAAAAATTCCTAATCGAAACATATTTTTAAAGGGTTAATATGGGGTAACTTTTAATGGACAATTTGATCAATTATTTCGATTAAAAAAAAGTAAATAAAACCTCTTACTACATTAGTGCTTCTTTGTATTTCTAATTTTCTGAAACTTATTGATCACTTTAAATATCTAAAAGAGAAATGCAGTTAAATTTCCTATGCGTTTCTTTAAAAAAGACCTATCGCCCCTTGAAGCAACCTATGGTATTATTGGCTTGGCAAAGCATATACTTATATATATATATATATATATATATATATATATATATATATATATATATACATATATACATGTCAAACTATCCTCGTATATATATATATATATATATATATATACGAGGATAGTTTGACAAGTAGTGAGAATGATACATAGGTGGCGCACTAATTGCTAAAACAAATGCACTGTAATTTAGGTTGCCCATTTATATGTTTACATTCCGATATTTAGATAAATCGGTTGATTAGTTTATTTTTAACAGCTGATTGAAAAAGAAGCAACACATCGTTTTGTTAAAATGGAAAAAGTAGAGTATCGTGCGGTGATCAAATACTTCGTAATTAAGGGTATGAAAGCTACCGAAATAAAAGATGAGTTACGGGAAACATTAGGTGTATCTGATCCATCATCCGCCACAATAAGTGGATGGGTAAATGAATTTAAACGTGGTAGAACAAGCTGTGTTGATGAAGCGCGCTCTGGAGCGCTCAAAATAGTGACTTCTAAGGAAATGATTATAAAAATCCATAATATTATTACGCAAGATCGACGGCTCAAAGTGAGTGAGATAGCAGACATGGCAAACATTTCAACAGAACGCGTATACCACATTTTAACGAAAGAATTGGGCCTTTCCAAGCTTTCGGCAAGATGGATGCCGTGATTTCTTACGACTGATCAAAAGTTCACTCGTTTGCGCATTTCCAATGAGTGTTTAGATCTTTATAAGCGGAATCCGGTTGATTTTTGTATTCTATTTGTTACTTGCGATGAAACATGGATACACTACAGTACACCCGAAACTAAACAACAGTCGAAGCAATGGTTAGAATGTGATTCTGCACCTCCAAAGGCATCAATGGGATCAATTTTTTGGGATTCAAAGGGCATTTTGCTCATTGATTACCTTCAGAAAGGTGCCACAATAAACGGACAATATTATGCAGAACTTCTACAAAAATTAAATGTTGAGATTCGTGCTAAACGGCCAGGAATGGCAAAGAAAAAGATTCTGTTTCACCAAGACAACGCGCCCTCGCATATCAGCACATCTGGCCCCTTCCGACTTCCACATTTTTCCAAAATTGAAAACGGCACTAGGTGGAAAGAAATTTTCGTCTAACGACGAGCTTATCATCTTCGTAAATGAATATTTTGCAAGCCTTCCGGAATCGCATTTTAGAGATAGCATAAGGGCATTGGAGCAGCGTTGGAATAAATTTGTTGCTCTTCTAGGAGAATATATTGAAAAATAAAAATTACTTGTATTTAAAAAATTCGTTTTTCTTTTCCATTCTCACTACTTGTCAAAGTACCCTCGTATATATGTAAGTATATATATATATATATATATATATATATATATATATATATATCGGGTTTTTAAATAAGCACATAATTTTGTATTTAAATAAAGCAGAATAATTGAGATATTGGGCTGAAGTTTATTCGTACACATGTTACACTTAACCATAGAATTTGATCTCGTTCATATGACCACCGCGAGCACGTTTGCAGCGATCAATTCGTTGGAGTCAATTTTCCGTCATTCTATCATATAACATATATCGGCCGGAACGTTGCCAATTTAGCCTTCGACATTGTCCCTGAACTCCTTTAACATCGTTGGGTTATTCGTATAAACCAACAACTTAACGTAACCCCACACTCGATCGGACCATTTGTCGAGATTACACAGTTACCGAGCTTTCCCTTTAATAGATCAATTGTTCGAGAAGCTGTATGAAACGAGGCACCAGCGCGTTTGAAACATATATCGCTGATGTCAAGTCCGTCTAATTCTGGCCAAAAATTGTCTTCCTACATGGCACGATAGCGAATTCCATAGACGGTAACATTGAGATCATTTTCACCGACGAAAAGATGTGATCCAGTCACTGCTCCGGCATAAAATTCACATCACGCGGTATCTTTTTGTAGTTGTAATGTAGTCTTTTGAAGCACATGTGAGCTTGTTGCTGACCAATAGGGAATATTTTGCTTATAGACAAAGCCATTAACATAAAAATGAGCTTTATCGCTGAAAATGATTTTTCTATGAAATTCAAGATTTTCTTCAAATCTTAATAGAACCCGATTGTAGAAATTTCAGCGTTTCAATTGATCAAGGGTCTTCAGGCACAGGAACATCAAATAGTGAATATTTTGGCTTGAACTTATTCACTATAGCACCAATAGCCTGTCTGGTGGGACGATTCTTAGGACCGAAAATTGGAGTAAGTGTTCTTGAAGATGTGACCACCATATATATATTATGTTATTTTAAAAATAACGAGGCATATTATGAGGAATATTAATTCTAAAGGGTGTTTTTTAAGCTGCATGAGAACTATCGCTATCGATAACTATAGTTTGACAGCTGATAATGACAAGCTGTGTTGACATTTCTGTTCAGTAAGGTTTGACAGGTAATTATGAATCGTTTAACGCCAGAACGACGCTTCCAAATTGTGGAAATTTACTTTGAAAAAAATAAATCTCTTCGCGAAATTCATAGACCACCTTGTCCATTTTACGGTGAACTTAATCGACCTAGTGAGCAAACAATTCGTGCAGTTATTGATCATTTTCGCACTAATTTTACTCTTCTCGATTCAAAATCATCAACAAGACAAAGAAATGTGCATATCGAAGATCAATTCTGGTCAAATGGCTACGTCCATAAGCAAAATTGCCGTATTTGAAGCGAAGACAATCCTCAAGCCGTTAACTAATAACCATTACATCCGTTAAAATTGACTATTTGCTGCGGTTTACACACTGGCGGCATCATCGGTCCTTATTTCTTTCTAAATGAGGAAGGAGCTGTTGTTACGTCGAATGGCGAGCTCTATTTCCAAAAATTAATCAATTAAACATCGACAACATTTGGTTCCAACAACACGGCGCAACTCGCCATACAGCGCGCTTAACAATCGATTTATTGCAAAATCAATTTGGTGACAACTTTATTTCCAGAAGTGGTCTTATTCACTGCCCCCCTCGTTCGTGCGATCTAACGCTTCTGGATTACTTTTTATGGGGTTACGTTGTCATTGCTTAATGCCGACAAATCAGTAACTCTTGAAACACTGGAAGCCAATATTCAAGCCACCATTGACGCCATACGTCCAGATTTATTGGAAAAGGTAGTCAAAAATTGTTGCTGTCGAATGGACCATGCCGGAAATCATATTTAAAAAGTAAATGCCATGAAATTATCTACCAGATTATAATTAAAAAAATTACATTCCAAGAATATTTTTGTTTTGTATTATCATTTAAAGTTCTCAAGCTCTTAAAAAAACACCCGTTATATCGGGTATATAAGGCATACGAAATTAAAAGTCACGAAATTTAAGAACCCTCTGTATATAAAATGAATTTTCGAACAAACCTGGATTTCATAAATGTTGAATAATTATTTCAACCATTATTCTATTTAATTCAACACTTATTTGTAATAATGTGATAAAGAATACATACACTTTTAACAAATGCTGAAGATACATATTCCTTTGTGCCGATATAAAATAAAACTTTATATTATTTGAAAGTATTGTTAACTATTGTACATATAAAATAGGTAGTAACATTGTTAAATTGTTCAGTACTTAGTAGACTTAAACCTAAAAGAACTTAAATTTCAATTAACACAAGTTAAATTAACATTGGACAGAGGTAGGGGTCGGAAGGAAATAACCAAAGACTTTAGATACCATAAATTTTAAAGTAATTACAGTAAGAATAATGAGAACTTATCAATTTAATGGAAAAGAATATTTAGAGATTAATACGAGTTCCTTTATTGGGGAAAATTAAGAAATAGAATATTTATAATGGGTTTGTATTGATGAGAATATAAAATTAAACTAGAGTAATAACACGGGTAAAATTGTAACAGATGACATTATACGTAAAGTAGAAAATAATGAGGAAATTAGTAATGCAAAGATTACAAAGAAATATTATTATATACATAATAATATGAAAAAATGGATCTATGATGGGAAAAAAGTGAGGTTAAAGTAACACCGGGAAATTTGAATATTCAATTTTAAAATTATATACTTATGGGAATAAAATAAATAGATAGCCGTATAGCTGAGTCGAGATACAGATATACAAATTACACATTTACATTTATTAAAGGTACTCAAACGATCTAAACGGAAAAAATGCCATGGAGGCAAAACCTGACGTGATAGGGAAACGCGAGTCTGATATTTGATGTCATCGTGTCAAAATTAGTTAAAACAGGGTGTTAGATTACAATCAGTAGACCAAAATTTAAATGTAAACTTGTGTAATTTACGAAATACTAAAAATAATAGCATTCTCCTTTAACCATGTTCCTCAACATGCGAGAATTAGATGTTCGTCGATATCGGGATATTATCTGCGAAATCCTTGAATATACAATATTTCGCATATTTATGCCCTATTAAAGCATATCCTTCTGGATAATACATTCTATTAGTTTCTGTCTCAAAATGTAAGACATATATTTTACAAGCAATATGTAAGAAGCTACCATACTGTCTCTTAACAGATTAGTCTACAGACAGCGGCGGTCTTAATAATTTCGATCCTCGGGGGCGGCTGATCTTTGTGAGGCATTTGATCTTTGTGAAAAATACTTAGAACACAAGTATATTATAATGGAACTTACGTGTCTTTCATCTTAACTTTCCTCTGGAATGCTGTCCCCCCCACTCCCCATAGATCGCCATTGTTTACAGACGCATATTTGCTGGAAACTAAGAATTCTTTTCAAGTTCAAGTTTTTCCATTTAGCGCCATCTATGACATTACTTCGGCAGTAAATGGTGTCACATGTTCCTTACAATCATAATTGTTCAAGCACATTGGAAGTCTGTCGCAAACTAGACATTTAATTTTCTCAGCACTGTAAATTATATTCGGAAATTCGCTAATAAATTTAGTTATTTTGTCAAACAAAAAAGACATATGTATTTACAAGTAGCGTATAAAATTTTTCAAGACAATAGCCAATAACTGAATATAGACTGACGCTGTGGATGAGAGATACTCTCGAAGTTGATTACACTCCGCGCTAAAAATTTCCCTAGAATACGTCTTATGAATCGCCGCACACTTTTGTCATCTTTACTAATTATTGATTGATCTTCAATGTTCGGTTTTTATTTGTATCTTAGTATTGAAAGTATAAATGTAACTTCATTATTTCTGGTTCCGTTGCAAAGTCGTGGTGGATTTATGTTTCGAAGAAGAATGGCGAGTACGCCAATTTTCAATGTAAGAATGTGCGGTGGCATGCCTGGCAAATCAAGCGAGTTCAAGAATTCAGTTGGATAGTTGACAATTTTGTCTTGATTCACCACAGTATCGATGGACTTATATGTTGTCGTTTCGCCGGGTATTTCGTTCTGAATGGTGAAGTTGTTGGTATTGACATCGATATTTTTGGCCGCTAATATAGCACGCGTACTGAGCCACTGATGATTTTTGTAGTTCTGTGCAATGTTTGGGAAAACTTTTTGCACCAATTCGTCTATGCTTTCTGTGATCTTACAGAAGTTTGCTGGCAAATTGATACATTGCGTATTCATCAATTTACATTCGTCCATTTCCAATATCCATTAATTGTTTTGCAAAATTTCCAGCCGATGCATCCCGTTGTACTTGTACACGCATGTTGGTTTTCAAAGTCAATTTCTGTAAATGACGCCATAAAACTAATGATTCGAGACATGTATTAAGTTCATCAGCGGGTGTTGAACGTGGTATAACCGGCAGTGTTTGTCGAAAATCACCAGACAATAAAATGAGTGCGCCACCGAAGATCCGTGCGTTTCCTCTCAAATCTCGCAGTGTACGACCAAGCGCTTCCAATGCTTTCTTGTCAGACATTGTACATTCGTCCCATATGATAATTTGACACGTTTGGAGTACTTTGCTCATTCCGGAGTTTTTGCTGATGTTGCAAAGGCAATATATGAAATTCATTGGAGTTGCAGTGGCGCCATCTGTCGAAAATCGATCCTACCAACTTAGAAACCTTCGTGGGCTCATGCACAACAACTTTGCTAAAGATCATTACATGATCAAATGCATAGTTTACGATTCTATAAAGGACATACAGACATTCATTTATATATATATATATATATATATATATATATATATATATATACGTATAGTAGATGAAATATTTAGAATCGTTCCTTTAATAATTATTTTAAGACCAATTAGTTTATGAATTAATCACATTTTCCTGTTATTATTTACAACTCAAGTAGTACAAAAAAAAAAACGGTCTAATTTCATAAACAACGCCTCTGTATATCTTGCGGAAAAATGTATCCCATTGTTAGTTGAGTTTCCATTTTAAGTGCACAAACACTTCCGCCGAAGGAATCTTGACGTATTTTTTTTATACCGAACCAGCACCCGACTCTAAATTTTTTCCAGTGTTATGCAAATAGGTAAACATTAATGCAAATATCAGGTCTCGGCTATGGAATATTTTAAAACTTTCCACTTTCTCGTTGTATGCAAATACACTGGCAAAAGGAAGGATACGAAATTTAGTCCAAAAACACGACATTGCATTAGGTGTACTCGTCCGTGTATATACCTATGTATATATACGTACTGACTGTTCCGTACACACGCTCGGATTTTAAAGATTTATAAGCTGGGGGTCTTCTCTCCTTCAGATGAAATATTTACAAGCTTTCATTAAATATTTATTAATATTATTTCGGTGTTGCTTTACGTCTGTCTTAATGGGAACAATAATAAGTAGAGAAAATTTAGTTAAATTCTGTAAAACGTAGGTAGCGCTGCTGTATTCTGTAGTGGAAACATATACAGAATCATTTCAAGTATTTCGTGCATCTAAACTTCGCAATTTTTTTTTGTACAAATTGTGTTAACTATCGGATAATTTAACTACGATACTTACGGATTGATATTATAAGAGGCGCTTTTTATGCTTTAAATAAATTAGGAAAGAGAAAAAGTCTCCTTGGAACAAACAATTTTACTGGTTTGCAAAATATTCACCTCTAAGATTTGTATGCTTGTCCATGCGTTCAAGTCAATTCACAAAATATTTCGCCACTCAGAATTTGGTCTCTCAAAAACGTGGTTTTCGAAGGCATTGCTTGCTTCTTCAAGAGCTGAATATTACTGTCAATGTCATCTTTGTTCGACACTCGGAAAGATAGAGAAATCGTTAGGGCATAAATCAAATGAATAGTTAGTTATTTGAAGCTGGCTCGAGTGAAACCTGGCATTGCCATGGTGTACAATGATTTAACTACGATACTTACGGATTGATATTATAAGAGGCGCTTTTTATGGTTTAAATAAATTAGGAAAGAGAAAAAGTTTCCTTGGAACAAACAATTTTACTGGTTTGCAAAATATTCGCCACTAAGATTTGTATGCTTGTCCATGCGTTCAAGTCAATTCACAGAATATTTTGCCACTCAGAATTTGGTCTCTCAAAAACGTGGTTTTCGAAGGCATTGCTTGCTTCTTCAAGAGCTGAATATTACTGTCAATGTCATCTTTGTTCGACACTCGGGAAGATAGAGAAATCGTTAGGCCATAAATCAAATGAATAGTTAGTTATTTGAAGCTGGCTCGAGTGAAAGATGGCATTGCCATGGTGTACAATGATGCGACGCCTTTGATTGCTTTTCCTGAGTTGTCGAAACTTTTTTGTTCGACATTCGGGAACAGAAAGAAGTCGTTAGGTTTTAAATCAAGTGAATAGTTTCAAGCTGGCTCCTGTGAGAGCTGGCATTGTTATGATACACAATGATAGGACGTTTTTGGTTTGTTTTCCTGGGTTGTCGACCTTTTTAGGCGACATTTGGGAACAGAAAGGAATCGTTAGGCCATAAACGGCGAATAGTCAGTTATTTGAAGCTGGCTCGAGTGAAAGCTGGAGTTATCATGGTGTTCAATGATGCGACGTCTTTGATTGTTTTGCTTGAGCTGTAGACACTATTTCGTTCGACATTCGGGAGCAGGAAGATGTCGTTAGGCCATAAATGAAAAATCAGTTGTTTGCAGCTGACTCGTGTGAGAGCTGGTATTGTCATAAGGCGCAATGATGGACGTCTTTAACTACTTTCCTAGAGTTGCCGACGCTTTTTTGTTCGACATTCGGGAATAGTTAATTATTTGAAATTGACTCACTCGTTTGAGAGCTGGCATTGTCATGATGCGTAATGATGCGACGTCTTTGAATGCTTTTCCTGGGTTGTCGACACTTTTTCGTTCGACATTCGGGAACAGAAAGAAGTCTTTAGGCAATAAATCAGGCGAATTGTCAGTTATTTGAAGCTAGCTCGAGTGAAAGCTGGCATTGTCATGATGTACAATGATGCGAGGCATTTGATTGCTTTTCCTGAGTTGTCGGCGCTCTTTTGTTCGACATTCGGGAACAGAAAGAAGTCGTTAGACCACAAGTTAAGTCAATAATTTGAAGCTAGTTCTTGTTAGAGCTGGCATTGCTATGATACACAATGATACGATGTTTTTGATTATTCTTCCTGGGTTATCAACCCTTTTATTCGACATTCGGGAACAGAAAGAAATCGTCGGGCCATAAATCAGGTGAAGAGTCAATTATTTGAAGCGGACTCGTGTCAGAGCTGGCATTGTCAGGATGCGTAATGATGGGACGTCTTTGATTGTTTTTCTTGAGCTGTCGACACTTTTCCGTTTGGCATTCGGGAATAGAAAGAAGTCGTTATACCATAAGTTAAGTGAATAGTTTGAAGCTAGCTCTTGTTAGAGCTAGCATTGTTATGATACACAATGATACGACGTTTTTGATTGTTTTTTTTTTGGGTATTAATCCTTTTATTCGACATTCGGGAACAAAAAGAAATCGTTGGGCCATAAAACAGGTGAATAATCAATTATTTGAAGCTGACTCGTGTCACAGCTGGTATTGTCAGGACGCACAATGATGGGACGTCTTTAACTGCTTTCCTTGAGTTGTCGACGCTTTTCTGTTCGACATTCGGGAATAGAAAGAAATCGTCAGGCCATAAATCATGTGAATAGTTAATTATTTAAAGCTGACTCATGCGAAAGCTGTTATTGTCATGATGCATAATGATGGGGCGTCTTTTATTGTTTTTCTTGAGTTGTCATTGCTTTTCTGTTTGTCATTCGAGAAATGAAAAAAATCATTAGGAATCATAAATCAGGTGAATATGGATAATTAAATATTAGTTTTTTTGTTTTTTCTTCAAATAGTGAATTCTTGAAGGTAGGCTCGTGTGAGGGCTTGCACTGTCATGATGCAATAGTGCGAGTTGTCGACGACTTCAGGCAAACAAATTTTTGTGTACAATTCAGCATCAATTGTTCTTCGATTTTCTAAGAGAACAGTTGCTATATATCCAGTACAACCGAAGAAACAAGCGATACTTTATCGGAAGTAATTCATTAACGAACGACTTTTGCAGTGTTCTATTCATGTCGGAATGCCCAAACCGTGAACTATTACTTAGTTTTTGATTTATTCGAATATATCAAAGTTTCTTCGTCTGCTGCGGTGTTGTGTACGAACTTTCCTCGATCCAAATTCGTGAGTAATTTCTTACACTAATTAACATTAGTCTTTTTATTTGAGCTTTGATTACATTACGCTGAATCCATTGGGAAAAGATCTTTTTCACATCCAAATAATAATGCTAAATCGGATGTATTGTAGTTTTTGGTATGTTTAAAGATGTCTCTATTTCACTGTATTTTACATGACGAACTTTCCCAAACGATATTCCTTGGAATTTACAAACAACTTTGGTCGTAATTCATTGCTTACCGATGCACAACCATGACAAAATTCCGCAAAATAATTATAAACAGTTTTCTCTGATGGTGCTTCATTATCAAAAGTTAAACGAAGTGAGCCTCTGCATTATTGTTGAGTTTGGTCTAAAATCGTATAAAATCGTCCAACGGAAATCATGAATTTCCATCCTCTTGTATTCCTACTTAACTATTGCGAGGTTTTTAGCGTTTTTACTTGTTCCCTAAGCTCTGTAATCTTATACAGAGATTCAAAGAATATCACTTAATCAATTGGAATCGACTACTAAACAGATTAGTAAATTCAAATTGTGCAGCACACAAACGAGACATTCTTTCGATTAATTTTCGTAATGTCTCTGGTTTTATTTTACCCCATGCCTCTTGCAGGTTCTTCCATATAATAACAGCAGATGTGGGGGACGATTTTCTCACTTCTCGGTCTAGTTCTTCCCGCAGCAACTCGATGGTATTTAAGTAGGGACTCTGAGGAGACCACGCCATAACTTTTTATGGTTTCCTCGTTCTCCAATTTCTGCAAATCTTCCCGGCATAGTTTGGAAGTGTTTTTCGGATCATTGTCTTGTTGACATATAAAATTCTAATCGGAAATTTTAATTCTAGAGGAGATTACGATTTCCTCTAATATGCGCTTATACTGTTTTTTTTAGTATACCTTCGATTTTTACGAGATCGTCCACATTTGATCCAGAAAAGCAACCCCCGAACCTCCATCGTGCTTAGGGGCTATGCAATTCTTCCCAGGTACGCTCACCCACAGACCTCCTCACGAAAACACGTCTTTGTGAACTGAAATTTCGAATTTGGATTCATCGGTCCACAGTACTTTATTCCAGTCTTCTATGTTCCAATTTTAGTGATCGCGTGCTCACCTTAAACGTTTTTGCTTGTTTTGCTTGCGTAGAAGCGGCTTTCGCATTGCAATTCGTCCATGAAGACTGGCTTCTTTTAATCGCCGTTTAACTGTGGAAACACTTATGAGTTTTCGACGAACAGCATTCATTTCGGCTGTGATTTCTGGGGTTGTTTTTCGTATATTTCTCTTGCTTGTTACCACCATTGCAAGATCTCCTGAGATTGTTGCCCTTGGTCTGCCTTTTCGAGTTCTACGCGACACTCTTCTATATTTGCGGTGTTGATATAACCCACGGTGGAATGATTTAATTTAAGTTCTGTGGAAATTTCGCGGTTGCTTTTGCAAGTTTCATTGTACGCGATTATATAGGATTGTGTTCCTACACTCAATTCTTTCCGTTTAGGCATTTCTGGCCGATTGAACTTCTTCGAAACACACGATGTTATCACTATGAAACACCTCACAAAAACTAATTGCAATTTTGCCAAAATACCCAAGTATAAATATTATAACAATCGAAAATTTTCAAGAATCGAGATATTTAATCCCTTAAGTCCAATTATTTTACCTGGAGTTTGATTAGGATATTATCATTCATTGTGAATATTAGGGTAATCGCATAATTATTTTTGAATAACATTTTATATGTTTTAATATTTACTATGAAACCATTTCTTACTACAGAAATAAATTTTAGAATTACAACTTTTATATAGAAACTGGAATGAAACAAGGGTGACCAAATACTTATGAGCTATAGTATATATATATTGTATATATATATATATATATATATATATATATATATATACTTTTTTCCTTCTACAATAAAAAATTTGCATTTTATATTCGTCCATTGTATCTACGTTTAAAATTATAAACATCGTTGACTAGTTCGTTAATAAATCAAGGTTGTTATTGTTTTTATTACTGGTAACTTGTTTCCCTAAATTTGTAATAGCATGTATTTGTTACGAGTATAATCCACGTGCTTCAGTATTGGCAAGTAATTTCTAGGAGACCTCAATACTGTGACGCACTTTAAGAACTTTTCACATAGAAACCCTCCCTAACTCTTCGAGTCGCTAGCTAGTTAAAGCCTTAGAAACTGCTGTGTATATTTTGTAGAAAAGAAAGTCGGTCTTTTGTTATTATTATCAACAGTAGTTGATAAAGTTGTAACAATATTATTTATATTTGTGTATATAAAATGCCTTTCCTTACCAGTAAGAGAGTATTCATTTTGGATACTCACCATTACAGTTTACAAAAACGCGGAATTAATTCTTTAAAATTAACGCTTCGTTTCTGTTTCTATTTGTATAAAAGAGACTGTCACAAATTACGAGAGTTAAGTGTATATACAGAGGTAAAAAGTGATTCTTTCCCATTCGAATAGCTTTTTACTAATTAAAGAAGTCCTTCAGACATAGGTTAAAAATATGTGTATTGGTATAAATAAATCCCTCTTTCCTGCATAGATCTCGCGGGAAAAGATTCAGTTTAAATGAAAAAAAAAGCGGAGTCTCATTATTAAGCATAATTTCCTCGCCTTCGGAGGTAAGCTAAGTGCTCCCTGTATATAGTAGACGATAATTAATGATGGCGTGTTCTTCCAATGCAATTACGTGCCGATATGCCATTGAAAATCCACTTTAGGAATCCTTGGGAAAGAGGTTTACTCAACGGCCGAGTTAAATAACAAGAGAGACTACACGGTTACGTCGAAACAAAAATAAACTTTCGAGAGAAAAGTTCTCCGAACTTGTGCATCGCATGAAAAACAGTTAAGCGCGCCAGCCTCAACAAGCTTATGTAAAAAAGAGTCGACAAGGTAATAAAGTTTTGTTCGAAGTTTTTGCGTTCGTGAAAAAAGGGAATGAAATGAAAATAATTGTTTGAAAATATCACAATTAAGACTAAATTGTTTGTTAAATATTTTCAATTGTGTGGAATCTCGATTATGTAAAAGACTTTTAAGGCGACAAAACTTCTATCGCGTACTTCTCTAATGTTCGGTCGTTGCAAAAAAGCTTATTATAAGTCGATGTAAGACACAACATGCATTGCATTATTAATATTGAATCAATGAGTGGTGTATTTGCAGATACGATCAAACACATATAAAGGGTTCATCTTAATACTTCAACTGCCACCTTTGCGGATGACACTGCTATCCTCGCTGCAGGCTGTAACAGTGAAGATACGACAGCCATGCTGCAAGAAGCATGTAACAGAATAAACGAATGGGCTAGAATGTGGAGACTTCGTATCAATAAGAACAAGTCAGTACATATTGACTTTGATTATAAGAAGAATGTACAGATACCGGTAACAATAAACAATACCAACATCCCATACAGCAACACAGCGAAATACCTGGAAATGAACTTGGATATCCGATTATGATGGAAAGAACATATAAAAAAGAAAAGGAGGGAACTCGACCTCAAATATAAAAAAATGTACTGGTTGCTCGGGCAGAAATTACAGCCTTCTGTGTATAATAAATTGTTACTATACAATCAAGTTCTAAAACCTCTCTGGACATACAGAATCCAGGTCTGGTGGTGTGCAGCCAAAAGCAACATAGACAAAATTCAAGTATTCCAAAACAAGGTACTGCGAGGTATTGTGGACGCTCCATGGTATTATCGCAATGATCATCTTCACAGACATCTAAAAAATCCAACAGTTAGAGAAGAAATCAAAAGGCTTACAGAAATGTACAAGGAAAGGCTTCACAACCATGTAAATACCGAAATATTGCAGCTTCTAGATAACACCGACTTGAACAGAAGACTTAAGTGGATCAAACCATTGGAACTGTGTAGTGCGTAGTGTTACTGTACTCTTTGTTTTAAAAAAAAGATTATAATTTGTTGGGCGCCTTGAAAAAATATAAATAAAAGTACATGGGGTGATGTAGCAAAATTATTTATTACGTTTATAAAATATTAAATTAGCTCCGGCTAGAGAGACTCTTTTCCTTTTTTTACCCTGACCTCAGAGCGATTCAGATTCGAAAAGGGGTTTCAAAAAACAAACACACCCCTTTTAAATTTAATCCGGAAACACAAAACTACGCGATCAAAAGACAAACGATCTGAATCGCTTAGAAAAACGCTTCTTACTACTCCTAACCAGATATATCTTAAATATACTATGAACACGCAAAATTTATAGTCTTTTAATAGGTACCTCTTTAACATGGGTATCACTTCTTCTGTTGACACTTGACCACTCGAAGATTTTCCACACTATTTGCCAATATATATATATATCTATCTGGGCGAAGATAACGTAATATTTCCGTTTAACCTTGCCTCCGATTTTGCACTTATGGCTTAAAAACACAGAACACTGTCTATCTGTCGATTATTCGACGATGACTCGTATATCCGACACTTGTCGGCTGTCCACAACTATCCGTTGACTATCGTTCCGCTATAGGTCAACTGTCGCTCGTCCCCTGCTATGGGTCAACTGTCACTCGCCCCCGGCTAGGGGTCCACTGTTACTCGCCCCCGGCTAGGGGTCCACTGTCTTGTGTGGTTTTCCGTATGGCCTATATATGGGTCCCGATAAATCCGAAAAATGGTCATTTCGTGGAACACATTAGAACTACCCATTAACATTTTCTTTAATCTATAATCACTTATAACTAAAAGGTTCTGGGAACTATAACAAAAGAATTTTATAATATTCTGAAACTACCCATAATAAAACTTAATATATTCTAGACCCTAATTAATAATATATACATTTGCGATAATAGAAATTCCAAATATACATCTGCTTTGGAATTTCTATTATATGACATGACTCAATAAAAGAAAGATATATACATACAAAAATAAAATAAAAAAAAAATTTTAAATATATAAATGTACCATTACAGTAGTGACAGTGACTTTGTGTATAACGCGTTAACAAAAACGTTGAACTAAATGAACTGAGATGTTCCACTGGGGACTTCTTGGACCAGCACCTAGTTTTCAAGATTATAGAGTAAAATAAATTGTAGGTTAGTCTATAACGACTAGTAACAATTTACTTAAATTAAAAAAAAATGTAATACTTCTTGAAATACGAATATGTTATTGAATAATATTTGAGGACAACCTTCATAATCGCCTTGTGATACTATTTCGTAAAGACATTGAAGAAGCATAGCTAAATAATGATTCTTCAGAATCTGCAATGAAAATAAAATTCCTTCATACTTTCCTCTGCATCAAAAGGAATGAAATGAAATTAGTTGTTCGAAAATATTACAAGTAATACTAAATTGTTTGTTAAATACTTTCAATTCTCGAAAAAGTCTAAACGTGCTAAATCACAATATCTCGGTGGCAAATTGTGATCGCCTCCTTGAGAAGTCACACGGTCAGGAAACTATCGTTAATTCTGTGGCACGTAGCGCCTTTTTGTTGAAAATAAACGCCGTCCATATCAATATCTTCCAACTCCGGCCATACAAAATCATTAATCATCGTTTGATAGTGCAATCCATTCATCGTAACAGTTGCCGCAGTCTCATTTTCCAAAAAATAAGGTCCAATGATTCCGCCAGGCAAAAACCACACCAAACAGTCAGACGTTGAGGATGGAGAGGCTTTTCAACAATAATTCTTGGGTTTTCCGAGCCCCAAATGAGACAATTCTGCTTGTTAATGCAGTCTCCGAGATGAAAATAGGACTCATCACTTAAGATGATTTTTCGATGAAATTATGAATCAGTTTGATACATTTCAAAGACGCAATCAGCAAAGACACGACGTTGTTGATGGTCGGTAGGCGTGAGTGCTTGTGCTAACTGAACATTAAAAGCATTAACACCTAAGTCTTTATGCAAAATACGATGTAGTGTCGTTTGTGGAATATCCAATTCCAAATATCGACGAGAAATGGACAAACCTGGGTTTTCCTCGACACTATGGGCTAAAACAGAAATATTCTCAGTTGTTCTTGAGCGACGTGCACGAGTTCGAATCGTCACACCACTAACTTGTCCTACCAACTCAAATATTTCCACAAATTTCACAATTGCTGGCCGAGAAGGTGCTTCACGACGACCTAAACATGCTTTAGTTTTGCAAACTGTGACCGCCAAGTTTTCACCATTTTCGTAGTAAATTTTAATAACTTCAGCATGTTGTTGAAGCGTATATCGTCCCATTTTTATTAATGGCGTAGTTTTTACTTGTCATCTGTCACGTAATTACAAGTTGAGTTATGACAAGTATTAAAATTGCGGGTTATTGAAAATGAAATGTCTTATTGGAGAACCTTTTACTGTCTGCGGCCAAAATTTTTGAGAAATTAAACGATAGATACTAATTCTAATATTATCAATGCAGAGGATGGGTGTCGTCACATATCAGCAAGTTTATTTTTTTAAGGTAATGGAACTAATACCGTATCGTATTGTAGCCCTGGCGTCAACACACATTCAACTAGAAGACAATATTATGCTTAGAGTACGATTTCAATAAAAGAATTAAGGAATGATAGGGGGCGGAAGGTGCGTTGAGAACTGTGATTGATAATTAGGTCATACATACTAAATCTTTGAAGAACGCTGTCTTTTTAGATGAAAATATAGAAAAGAAAACGTTGCGTATCCAATCTCTCTATTATTAAGGTAAGTTTAATGGACTGTATCAAAAGGATAGATAACTATATACGTATATATACAGCAAATACTCTTGAATTGATGTACTTACATGTTCGGAAATATTGAATTCCTTTCGATAAGCAAATGTTCTTTTTAGTGATATTTTTTTATTTCGATTTTATACATTCGACATATATATGTATCTTTTCTAAATCTTCTGAGGGAATATCAAAGGAACTCCTTTTTTATACGATATAAAGTGCATCCGAACGAAGCGATCCATCAAGTGGACATGAGCATTCGAATCCTTAACCTGACTCATGTGAGTGTACCTTTAGAGAATTTTTGATTTTCCGTAATGTTACTTCTTCCTATTTTCTTTTTTTTTTTGTTAGCGTTCCATCAAATTTTCCTCCTTTTCTCTTTACGACGCAATGAAATAAAAATCGACATAAAATCCGGTCAAATACACGAATAAACTGCACACAATACCATGTTATACATGTAGATATCCGCGCTTCGCGTTCAAGTGTTTTGTCACATTTATTGTTTCCGTTTTGCATCTAACGGAATCGAGGTGCTCGCAGTTCCGTTATGGGTTTGCGATTCAAATACTGCAGTAATTGTTCGGGGGATAACGTTGTAATAGTAACCGTATACGATTTTCGTATACAAACGTCATGAAAACATTGAAAACAACCACTCCAATACAATGGCTGCTCTTTGTTGTTTGAATTGATGCTTCGAAAAGGCAGGATTTGTGAAAAAGAATACTCGTCCGCGTGCACTGGGATACGTACGTGTGCATTTTACAATTCATCGGGTCTTGCATTGATGATCCGATGGAAATTTAATTGATCGAAATACCTCATCTCGTTGTCTCATTTTTTACAGGTGAGTGGCATTACAACAAAAGCCGTGTCTTTTTCAGTGTCTTTCAATTGCCTTTTTGATTCAATAATAGGTCAAGGTATACAAAGAGTCTGTTGGGAAATTAACTGACAAGAAATCATAAAAAAATAAATGCAAAGCAACATATCCTTTTGATATAGCGGCGAATAAATAATTAAACATGTAGAAACAATAATTTTAGCAATTTATTCGCGCCAGGCAAAGTGACTCTGCTGTAGAGTATAACTATCCAGTGTGCATTCTGTTTTTCTATCAAAATCCACTAACTGTGACCTGCTAGACATAGTTTCTGGTTTGCCACCTTTATAAATATTTCCTATCTGCTTCATCAGTTGAGAACATTCATAGCACTAAGAGTAGGAAAATTAGCTTAACTGCTGATGATGATGGTATTCCCTGTTGCCTGGTGAGGGACTGAGCCTATATTTTGGCCTATCCTTCGTGAAAGATTTTAAACTTAGTTATCCAAATATTCGTGTTCTCTGACATTTAGATTATTGTTAACGTATTTGCCACAGCTTTTCCTAACGTTCTTCTACAAAAATCTTCTAATTCTGCCTTGTTAGACTTAGTTTATAACTTGTCACCTTTTCATTTACTATCTGGTTCATCAGTTGAGGCAATTAACACTAAGAAGGCATTAAGGCTAGGAAGAATAGGTTAACTGCTGATGATGATCATATTCCCTGTTGCCTGGTGAAGGACTGAGAGCATATTTTAGCTCATCCTTCGCGAAAGATTTTAAACTTAGCTATTCAAATATTCGTGTTCTCTGACATTTAGGTTACTGTTAACGTATTCGCCACAGCTTTTTCTAACGTTTTTCTACCAAAATCTTCTAATTCTGACCTGTCAGGCATAGTTTCTAGTTTGTCACCTTTACATTTACTATCTATTTCATCAGTTGAGGTAATCCATAGCATTAAGGCTATGAAGAATAGGTTAATTGTTTGTGATGATAGCATTTTCTGTTGCCTGGTAAAGGACTGGGCCTGGATTTTAGCTCATCCTTCGCGATAGATGTTAATCTTAGCTATCCAAATATTTGTTTTCTCTGACATTTAGATTATTGTTAAAGTATTTACCACAGCTTTTTCTAACGTTTTTCAACTAAAATCTTCCAGCTCTGGCTTGTAAGACTTAGTTTCTAGTTTGTCGCCTTTGTATTTACTATCCGTTTGAAGATAGTAATTGGGTTGAGGTAATCCATAGCATTGAGGTTAGGAAGAAGAGGTTATTTGTTTGTGATGATAGCATTTCCTGTTGCCTGGTAAAGGACTGGGCCTGGATTTTAGCTCATCCTTCGCGAAAGATTTTAAACTTAGCTATCCAAATATTCGTTTCCTCTGACATTTATATTATTGTTAAAGTATTTGCCACAGCTTTTTCTAACATTTTTCAACTAAAACTTTCCAACTCTGGCTTGTCAGACTTAGTTTCTAGTTTGTTGCCTTTGTATTTACTATCCGTTTCAAGATAGTAATTGGGTTGAGGTAATCAATAGCATTGAGGTTAGGAAGAAGAGGTTATTTGTTTGTGATTATAGCATTTCCTGTTTCCTGGTGAGGGACTGGGCCTATATTTTAGCTCATCCTTCGCGAAAGATTTTAAACTTAGCTATCCGTATATTCGTTTTCTCTGACATTTAGATTATTATTAGCATATTTGCCACAGCTTTTTCTAATGTTTTTCAACCAAAATCTTATAACTCTGGCTTTTCAGACTTAGTTTTTAGTTTGTCACCTTTATATTTACTATCCGTTTAATCAGTTGAGGTAATCCATAGCATTAAGAGTTTGAAGAATAGATTAACTACTAATGATGATAGTACGCTCTGTTGCCTGGTGAGGGACTAGACCTATATTTTGGTTTATTCTTTGTGAAAGATTTTCAATGTAGCTATATGCATATCCTTTTTTCTAGATATTTGGATTATTTTCAATATATGTGCTACGGATTTTTCAAACGGATCTCTATAAAAATCTACTAATTATGACCTGACCGATTTAGCTTCTAATTTGTCACCTTTACGTTTATTACCTGCTTCGTCGGCTGTGGTAATCCATACCATTAAATGTAGAAAAAATAGATTAATTGCTGGTAACGATAGCATTGCTCTCTGATAAGAGACTGTGCTTATATTTTGGCTGATCCTTCGTGAATTATTTTAAACTTTGCTACCAACATATCCGCAATCCTTGACGTTTGATTGATTGTTAATATCCTAGTCATAGCTTTTTCTAACGTTTTTCTACCAAAATCTACTAATTTTGGTCTGTCTGACTTAGCTTCTAGTTTGCCCTCTTTACGTTTACAATCTGTTTCACCAGCTGAAGTAATCCGTAGCATTATGGATAGGAAGAACAATTTAACAGCTTGGGACGATGGCATTCCTTATTTCCTGCTGAGGAACTGTACCTATATTTTAGCTTAAACTTAGAACTACCTTTATTTAATAAAAAAATGTCCGTATATGACCTTATTAAATCTATCGATTGTCTTGTATTAGTCTACACCGGTGACATTAAAATTCATCACAGAATTGACTCGTTATCTAATGTTAACTATTTGGAAACAAATGTTAAAAACATTTATGATTGGTGCTTATGCTTCCTACACTATTAGCAATGTTGGAATTACTCGTAGGGGTTTGACTAAAGACTTGGATCCGATCATATAAAGAGAAATGGTCCTGTCCTTGATTTGATGACTCCGACTTCTATATCTCTTGAAATTATAATTCCTACATGCTGATATTTTGATATATTGATAGCATTAAAAACTTTTTCGTTGCTCACGTCGGTTACAAGCACGACTATTCACTCATAGCGTAGTAACTCTTCAGCGCCTGACAAAAAAATAATTTATGTTAGGGATGAGAACGAGTCTAGTATCTGTATGTTCATACAAAAACTGAAAGGTTTAGATTAGAATACAATGTTTGGAGATAGTCAGGAAACGTTTACTAGATTTCATGACGAGTTAATATACCACGTTAAGGATGTTTTCATCAACGAAAGATTGCAGAATAGTCTTTTGGTATTAGAGATGATTCTTCTGATATGATGGAAATACGAAGTACGAGGGAGCGTTTTTATATTCGCGGAATGAGCGGGTTGTAGAAGGGTGAGTAGGCGCATTGGGGGCGTGGCCTATGCACCGACTCATAATTAGTATAAATACGAAATTTCATTGTTATTAGACAGTTAGTCTTTGAGCTATCGTCAACCAAGCAACATAATCAGGAGTGAAAAGTGAAATATGGAAAAAATCGAATATCGTGCCGTTATAAAGTTCCTTACCAGGCAAGGAAAATCAGTCGCGACCATAATGAATGAGATGTCATTGGTTTACGGCGACTCTTGTCCAGAAAAAACCATGGTGTACAAGTGGCATAGTTTATTTAAACAAGGAAGGGAATCCCTTGAAGACGACCCGAGGCCGGGCAGGAGCATTGAGGTGACCACGCCAGCACTTATCCAAAAAGTTGAACAAATTGTACTCGAAGATGCTCGACTAAAGAAGAAACAACTCGCAGAAATGGTTGGAGTATCCGATACAACAATTTTTAAAATCCTACACGATCATCTCGGCATGTCTAAGGTCAGCGCAAGATGGGTGCCGAGAATGCTCACGCCGCCGCAAAAACAACCCAGAGTCCAAACCAGACTCCATGCAGTGGCATAAAAAGGGCACAGCACCTCTCAAGAAATTTAAAGTGTCACAATCATCTGGGAAACTCATGGCAACGGTATTTTGGGACTCGGAAGGAATATTGTTGATTGATTATAAAGATAAAGGTGTTTCTATAACCGGAGAATATTACGCTTCAATATTAGAGCGACTAAAAGAAGCCATTAAAGAGAAAAGACGGGGAAAATTGACAAAAGGTGTTCTGCTTTTGCACGACAACGCGCCCGTCCACAAGAGCCGCGTTGCGTTAGCTGCCCTGCATAAGGTGGGCTTCGAAATTGTAAATCACCCACCCTACAGCCCAGACCTGGCCCCGAGTGATTATTACCTGTTTCCAATAACGAAAAAAGAGCTGCGAGGTAAAAAATTTACTGCCGATGATGAAGTCAAGGAGGCAGTTTCGCCGTATTTTGCAGTTTGGGTATAAATAAATTAATTGAAAGATGTGAAAAATGTATCCGTCTTGCAGGTGAATATATTGAAAAAGAAAAATAATTTGATTTTTTTATTTCCACCCCTTGTCCCCTATTCCGCGAATATAAAAACGCTCCCTCGTAACTTGGACGCTTTGGCAACAGTAGCAATTATATATCAGAAGTATAAAAAATATAAAATGGAATATGAAAATTTGTTTGGATAAATCAATTAGGGAGCAATGCAAAGGATAAAAAAGTAAAATGTCTAAGAGAATTCACTGCTATAATAAACGAAGAAAACAAAAATCAAAATATATTTCACTCATCAACAACTTATTTAAGTTTCCTTACGTATTCCTAGTATACGAAATCCTACAATTTTATTTCCATAACAAATGGTAATAAAGTTTGATTGTTATGTGCTTTAAATATACTCAACTATTTTCTCAATAAAACGACACAGTTCTGCTTTAGTAATATAAAATATAAACGATGGAAGCAGTAGCTAATCTATGTATATACTTCAATATTATAGTAAAGCAGTACATAAACTCAAACTTGTTTATTCGCAAAGGGATTTCTATTGCTTACACTGCAATACCACTCATAAAATAATTTACAATTAGAAATAGCACCTTAGAGAGAAATAAAACGTGTCTGAGCTTCCAGCCATTTCCTAATAAATCTCTAAAATGAGGGAAACTTCTAACTAATATGAAACTTAAATGAGAATGCAAATAAAGTTTAAGTGACAATTATAACAGAGACTAGAGTATATGGGAATTAGTAATTAATGTCTTTTTTGTACTTTAGAGTGCGCTTTTGTATAAATTTAATTTTATAATTTACGAGTATTTACGAGCATAAATACGAGAATAGTTTGACAAGTAGTGAGAATAAAACATAGGTGGCGCTCTAATTGGTAAAACAAATACACTGTAATTTAGGTTGGCTACTTATATGTTTACATTCCGATATTTAGATAAATCGGTTGATTAGTTTATCTTTGACAGCTGATTGAAAAAGAAGCAACACTTTGTTTTGCTAAAATGGAAAAATCACAGTATCGTGCGGTGATTAAATATTTCGTAATTAAGGGTATGAAAGCTACCGAAATAAAAGATGAGTTACGGGAAACATTAGGTGAATCTGCTACATCATCCGCCACAATAAGTAGATGGGTAAATGAATTTAAACGTGGTAGAACAAGCTGTGTTGATCAAGCGCGGTCTGGAGCACCCAAAATCGTGACTTCTCAGGAAATGATTATAAAAATCCATAATATTATTACGCAAGATCGACGACTCAAAGTGAGAGAGATAGCAGACAGGGTAAGCATTTCAACAGAACGCGTACACCACATTTTAACGAAAGAATTGGGCCTTTCCAAGCTTTCGGTGAAATGGGTGCCGCGGTTACTTACGACTGATCAAAAGTTCACTCGTTTGCGCATTTCCAATGAGTGATTGGATCTTTATAAGGGAAATCCGGTTGATTTTTGCGATTTGTTACTTGCCATGAGACTTGGATACACTACAGTACACCCGAAACTAAACAACAGTCGAAACAATGGTTAGAGCGTAGTTCTGCACCTCCAAAAAAGCGAAAACCACTTTATCGGCAAACAAGTTGATGGCATCAATTTTTTGGGATTCAAAAGGCATTTTGCTCATTGATTACCTTCGGAAAGGTGCCACAATAAACGGACAATATCATGAAGAACTTCTACAAAAACTAAATGTTGAGATTCGTACTAAACAGCCAGGGATGGCAAAGAAAAGGATTTTGTTTCACCAAGACAAGCACAGTTGCTGTCCAAAATCCACAAGTTGCATAATTAGTACCAGCACAGTTACGAAAACGGCACTAGGTGAAAAGAAATTTTCGTCTAACGACGAGCTTATCATCTTCGTAAATAAGTATTTCCCAAGCCTTCCGGAATCGCATTTTAGAGATGGCATAAGGGCATTGGAGCACCGTTGGAATAAATGTATTGCTCTTTTAGGAGAATATATTGAAAAATAAAAATTATTTTGTATTTAAAAAATTCGTTTTTCTTTTCCATTCTCACTACTTATCAAACTACCCTCGTATATGTAGTAAATAGTACGATGAATAAATAATAAATAACATATGGTATAGTGCGTTTCAAGACTTTTAATTTGACCAAGTAAATACTTTTATAGTATACCCTGTGGTGAGGATATAGTAAAACGTAAACAAAGTTAAGATGTGAGCTGTACTTTACTTTAATAGCCAGAGTGGTATCAAATAAATTGTAAATATAAATTGAAATTCTATAATATAAATTAAATGAAGGTGAGAAAGCGCATATAATAATAAATTATTTATTGCCCAACAGTATACCTGTACATATACTAATAACAAGACAATGTATAATAAAGACTACAAATATCAATATCATCAAAATACGTAACAAGAAGCTTACATCTAAAAAATTAATTATTAATCCCTACAGTTTACCATTACAAAACTCAACATACACAGATGCATACATCTTGCAGCATACTAAGAATATTTTACGAATCATTAACGGAGCAACTGAATATATTGCAATTATTACCAAATTTATTATATGAAGTACACATAAATGAAATGGGCGATTTAACAAGTATATTAGTGCGTGCTGGTGGAGTAAAGGAAGTCTGAACATTCCGAACCGCAAGACGCTGTACATAGAAGATCAGTCCACCCAGAAGCTCCGGAGAATCTATCTGACCATGGGTTAAACATGTAAGAAAGACAAACCGGCTATAGCCCGTCTCATCTCCAATGAAGGCATGGCAAAGGTACTCACTAAGGTGTCACAGGGAAAGCCTCTGTAAGGGTAGACGCAGTGATTTCTAAACCAACGGCGTTTCAAAAATCGTCTTTGCAAAAATCGTTTTCGCACACATTCTATAGTTTTTTTTTTTGGGCTTCGTAATAAGTTTCTTGACCGTGTGATTTCTCGAAGAGGCGATCACCATTGGCCACTGAGATCTTGTGATTTAACTCCTTTAGATTTCTTTCTCTGGGGTTACATGAAATATGAGGTCTATGTCAGTGGTTCACAATCAATTCAAGACCTCAAGGATGGAATTCGTGAAGTTATCGAGGACGTATAGTCGCAAATGTGCGAATTGGTGATGGAAAATTTCATGAAAAGAATATGGTCCTGCAAGCGTAGTCGTGACGGCCATTTGGCTGATATTGTTTTCCATTATTAATGTCATACTCTCCTCTTTACAATTAAATAAACATCCGATAATTTCGCTTAAAAGTACTCGTTTTTTTAGATATCAAAATGGAACCTCTTATTGGAAGATAAGATTTTGTATCGGTTCGGCCATCATATATAATATTATAATGCCTAGAAATGTATTGAATCTGTTAGGAATATATATTTTCCTTTCCAAAAGATCTAATGAGATTGTCCATTCTAATGCAGGTGTGCCTATTTAGGATTTTCAATGTCATTAGGATTAAATTAACGTTTTTATTTGTATTTTCTTCCTCTTTGTATGGTGTCTCACTTGAAAAGAATATTTTATTATGAATATAGTGGTCAATACATAGCTATTAGAATATATACGAAATATCCCACAAAGGAAAACATTAGACAGCTTTACATAACACAAAATAAAGCGGTCGCCTTTGTGTTAATAAACAGAACTGGTGATGTAATTCCCACGCTTACTTCACTCTCGACACAAATTCATGTGATTTCCCGTAATGCCTTCAATATTCTATTGTTTTACTTTGGAGCCGGGCGTGCCACATTGCTTTCCATAATATTTAAACGCATTAGCGGGCTTGATCATAGCCAAATCCGATTCAGTTGGTCCAGTCTACATGCCGATCAATAATAAAATTAGTTTATGTGTTTAATTGACTAAATACATCCCTTTTCGTTAGTTATTCGTAGTTTCTGCGATTATAGTATTAATATTATTTGTAAGTAGATTCTCCCTTAACGCACATCTCCCAACAATGGACATCTCTAATCAATTGACAGTTTGTGATGCACCGACCGTCAGTATACTATTTGTCATATAACAATATCTCTCACCAAAGGACACCTTAACAATGGACATGTACAGTAATATACATCCGCTCCAGTAAATTTAAATGAAAATTTATTTCTTTACAATGGACATTGGTACTTTATTATTATTATTATTAACATAATTATTTTAATACATATAATAACTGCTGTAATGATTGCCTATATAGGGATTAAGCCAGGTACATAATTAATTTATTGGAATTCCTATAATTTCTAAACATAATTTTTATATTTTAATATACGTAATAAGTGCAGTAATGATGGTCTTACGGTTTATTCTATGTAATTACATACATTTAAATGTATAGTAATTATGACCGCTATAACATTCTTAACAATGGATATGAACGACATGTAATTAAGGCAGGTAATAAGTACAACTGTAATGATAGTCTTATACATAAAAAACCACTGTAGCTTTTATAGCATTCAGTTGATATTTAGTGGTCTAACAAGTCAGATATCTAGTGTTTTAGTGTTCGTACAAGTAATATGGCTATAAAAAAGAGAAAATTTCTCAGTTTAAAAGAAAAAGTTGATGTTATTCTGTGTGCATAGAAGAATAAACTTAGTGTGAGACTGCTTGCACAAAGATTCTGTATCGGTAAAAATCAAGTGGGCGATATTTCGAAAAAAGTCGATATTAATAAACAGTTTGCTGAAAATGGAAATTCACAGCAAAAGAAGAAATTTGTGAAAACAGAAGGAGTTGCACTGGACCTAATAATGTATGACTGGTTTTGCAAAGTGCGCGCTAAGAATATTCCATTGTCCGGTAAAATAATAAGGGAAAAAGTTCTCAAAGTTGCACATGAGCTACATTATGAATTCAAGCTTCAAGTGGGTAGTTTGACAAGTTTTCTCAGCGACACAACATATCGCTTCGAACAATTCGTGGCGAAGCCGCCCCAGTAAATGTGAATGAAATGTCTGTCTGGAAGAAACAGTTGATAACTATCACAAAGAAAGGCATTTTTAATGGACTTTTTTCCGGGCTTTACCAAACAAAATCTTTGCATTAAGAGGCGAGAAATGTTCGAGTGGCAAAGCTGCTGAGGAACGATTAACTATTCTCTTGTGTGCGAATATGTTTGGAGAGAAGGGAAGATCTTTAGTAATTGGGAAAGGTAAGAATCCACAATGCTTTAGAAGAGCAACTGTCGAAAAATTGCTAGTGAAGAAGTATTCTAATAAAAAAGCGTGGATGATGAGGGAAATTGTGACAATTTGATTAACCAAATTTAATAACAAAATGCAACCGAAAAAGAACTATTTTTTTGAAAACTAATAGAATTCAAAGCAACATCACTTGCGTTGTTTAATATATATATTAAATCATTTCGTAAACGTGTCGAACATAGACTGGAAAAATTTCGTCAGAATATGAGACGGTGCTCGTAAAATGTCTGGAAGACACCGAAGTGTGCAAGCACTGGTGATTGGATACATTGATTCACAGAGAAACTCCGGTTTTCAAAGGATTGAGCTCTGGTCTAAATATTGTGCTTATGACGCTTGTAACGCTACTAAATTATATTAAAACGACACTCCATAAATTAAGAATCTTTATTACATTTTGCAAAGACATGGATGCAGTAAAACCAGTGGTACGATTTTATGGCGAGATAAGATGGTTATCACTTGAGAAAGTTTCTCAACATATTTATTAGAGAAGAAGAAGTACTGAAAGCAGAGAAGGTCGAGGTGATTCTTTGTGATGAAATTAACCCTTTAAACGCGGCAGTACCTTATGTGAGGGTTTGACGATCTCGCCTATGGGGCGGCGACAGTACCTCATGTGAGGGATCAGACGCGCCTTCAAGATGACGCCGTTCATTGACTCTTTCTCCTTCACACTTATTTCTATCCCGACGAAAGGAACTGTACGCTTCAGTATCGTTTTGTCTATTGAGAGGTAAAATTGCCTCCCCATGGGGACATCTTGGTCCAATAGGCCCCGCGTTGAAAGGGTTAAGCTACTTGGTCGACGTATTTGAGAAACTAAACACCTTCAATCTTCAACTCTGAAGAGCGAACGCACCTATTTTGGATAAGAGTGACAAAATTAATTTTTCTTATAGGAAATTGAAATTGTGAAGCTGAAATACGGAGAAAACTCGAAAATTAAAAATATTTGCAGATGTGGATGAATTTGTTAAAACTTACAAAGCCGAAGAGCACAATATTAAAATTGTTTTTGAAACCATAGAAAATCATTCAGCCATGCTAAAAAAGAATTTTGAAAAGTACGTATACAGAATACAAAAATTAATGTGGAAAAAGGTTACATATCAACCTTCACTGATTAAATTGTAACTGGTTGTATTATAATCCTTCTATAATATTTCCATGAAAAGAAATAATTGTTAACGTTTGAAAATATTCAAGGAAAATTTCGAATAGAAATGATTTATTAATTGAGTACCTATTCGGTGTAATAAACTTCCGACTTAAGACATTATTTTTTATAGCCTATCGAATTCTTTAGTTTCATTCTGATCGGAACTGTAAACTTTTTGATTACAGTTACGAGGTTAGTGGTGGTTCTTTATTTCTCCAGGGCCGATGTACTTTAGAACGCAATAATTCAAATTACACGCCGGCTAGAAAGAAAATTCACCTCAACGAGATATTTATGGAAATTTATTCGCGGCGTAATTTCTGGTCGACTCCTAGATCCGATAAAAGATTCATTATTTTAAATAAAATTTGCAAAATACCTTTCAGTGAACTGTGAAGAAATCGAAGAAAACCGCGAAGAAAACCAATAAAGTACTAGTTTTCCATGTATGTACGTTTTGTGTACGATGTTTCATTCAAAATCGAGAAAAACTTGCTCTTTACAAGTTCGAATAAGATGGCTGATGATATGGGACATGAAAGCTTTTACATATGATTTATTATGCTTCTTTGGAATAAGTTTAGAAGAAATAAAAAAAATTCCAGGCATTCTTTTGATGTTGACCTATTTTTTAATAATTTATAAGCGCGCGTGCTCGATATCAGATGAATCAATTAGAATACGAGGGTGGCCCCATAAATACCCGGCCTGATCTAGAGATGGCGGTAGTTGTTTAAAAAATATCACTTTACTAGAAAGCAAAGTATATGTTTCAAGTTTGAAGATGCCATGTTGTTTAGTATTTGTTTGGCAACCATCAATAGTGAACGTTTTCAGTGAATTTGTAAAAATGGAGAAAATTGATCATGGTTACGTGATACAATACCTTTATTTGAAAGGCCCCAGCCCAACCGATATAAAAGCTGAACTGTATTCTACTCTGGGCCAGTCTGCTTCTTAGTTAACAACAGTGAAATATTGGATAGCAGAGTTTAAACGAGGCCGTACAAGTTGCCAAGACGAGCAGCGCAGCGGTCGATCAAATGAGGTGACGACTCTAGAAATGGTGAAGAAAATCCACAAAGCGGTACTGGATGATAGTCGACTGAAAGCTAGCAGATATAGTAGGCATTTCAAAAAGTGCAGTCCATCGCATATCATCTGAGAATTTGGACATGAGGAAATTGTGTGCAAGATGGGTGCCGCGTTAGCTCACACTCGAACAAAAACACTGTCGTGAAGATGTTTCAGTTGAGTGTTTAGCGAAGTTTCACAGCAACAAAGCAGAATTTTTCCGCCATTTCATTGCCATGCGTGAAACGTGGGTCCATCACATCAAATCCGAGACAAAAGGACAATTAAAACAATGGACCCAAAAGCCAGAACTGGCTCCAAAGAAGGCGAAGACCGTTTCATCTGTAGGCAAGGTCATGGCATCGGTTTTTTTGGGATGCGCGTGGACTAATTTTCATTAACTATCTTGAAAAAGGAAAAAGCGAAGTCAAGCCAAAAACGGCCGCATTTGGCTAAAAAGAAAGTGTTGTTTCATCAAGACAATGCACCAGCTCACAAATCTGTTATTGCAAGGGCCAAAATTAATGAATTAAAGTTTGAATTGCTACCTCATGCCGGATTTAGTCCCCTCAGATTACTTTCTGTTCCCATACTTAAAAAAATGGCTCAATGGTCAAATATTTTCCAACGATGAAGAAGTGATGTCGGCAGTTAATGGCTATTTCGTTGAGCAAGACAGTTCTTATTATAAAAATGGTATCGAACTTATTAAACATCGCTGGAAAAAGTGTATAGAGCTAAAATGAGATTATGTTGAAAAATAAATATACAATATTTCTTTCCAAAATTTTTGTATTTTCTATGTTAGGTCGGGTACTTCTGGGACCAGCCCCGTAAGTAGTTGTATATAATTTTGGAAACGCGAAACACCATTTTAAACAGCGTTTTTAGTGTAATTCCAAACAGGATAAGATCAGTTAAATATTTGAAACATCGGCGTTTGAAATTTAGTGATGAAATGTTTGCATAATTAAAGTAATATTTCGTAATATTTACTGTCTACTTTATCCTAGTATTTATGTCGTCGCTTATAACACGGATCTGTATTTGTACAATGTCCATTATTTGCAGTGAATCCGGTAAAAAAAACGAAGCCTTTTGTAATTTATCAATTGGATCAGCAACTCTTTTGTAGTGGCTATAAATTAAAATTACTTCAACTTCAGCCTCTTGAAGATCACGTAACTTTCCATGACGACAATGGCTTATTTAGGATCAAATTGTGAAACTACAGACCTAATTTATTGCAAATGCGGAAAATAATAAAATGCAGCCTCTAACCTTGTTCTTCAGCGTGTAAGAATCGGATGTGGAGGTTCGGAATCTAGCATGCCAGAGCTGGGTGAGACCTGGATGCGACTGGGGCGCGGAGAACCAAATAATAATACACATAGTGTACCAATGTGGTCGTCGAGCACATAAGACGTCTTTGAGCCTCACCTGAATTCGTTCTGTGGCTCCAAAATCAATTCTAATGGAGCTATATTGAAATTATTTAAAATCTATATAAATGGTTTCAGGTAAAGTGCCAAATATGAAGGGAAATTGTTAAGTTTTCTAGTCATATACTATATACATTTATATAGTTTTCAATATGGAATAAATATTTAGATTTCACTGAGAAATAAAACAATAAAATATTGCTTAAAACACCTATTGACTTTCAATGCATCTCACAGACGTGTCTTTCTAATAAATACAGTTTTAAAGATCTTTCTGGTTAAAGACCAATTGAGAGATTGAGAAAGGTTTGGTACATAAAAAGCTAAATATCAGTTTGTGCTTCCTAAATGTTTGATCATTCGTACTCAAGCAGCTGTAGGAGAAAATTCGCTTGCCAGTCTAATGGATATCGGTCAAATAAAAATTACAAACACACCTCTACTATTTAGTGTACTTTCTTCAGTTTCCATAGACCAATGGGGGATTAATTCGTGAGTCATTTATTTTTTAATGTTCCGCCTTGTCATTTTCAAACTCAAAGGATGCCGGAGAATAATTTTTATTAAACCGTGGGGCTAATTCTAGGGCGTAAATAAAAAATAAACACCGAAAAGAATATATCCCCGGAGATCTCTTACGTTGAAGAGCGAAGTACCCCCACAGCGATTAATATTTGATGATTTCTTGCGTACTATAATAACAATATCAAAGTGCCTTAAATGCAGATAAACTTTTACGGGCGACCGCCGCAATTCGAAAGGCTCTCTGGCGATATCGTGGGGGCGTCGCACGAGACGAGAAAACGGGAAGAAAGAAGAACAAGAATATAAAGTGACGGGGGCATCGTACAGTTCCAGCCGATCAGCCAAGCCATTCCGCACAAAACATCCAAAAAAAAAACGGAGACCCGAGGAGATTATGGAAACGTTGTTGACCCTTTTATCCGCGTTGACTGAAGTACAGTAGCGAATCAATAGCCTGGCTCTCGATTATCCCACCGCACTAAAAGCACCGCTGACCGCTGAATGTAATTTACATTGATTTTAGGTTTAATGAAACTTTAAGTAACGCTTTGTTTGGCTGGATTCGTGAACGGGACGAAACTGTATTAGTTATCTAATATAAACGTCGACTTCAAGTTTTCGATGGCTGGTTGTCTTGCGGTTCCGTGAGAAAGTCTCGCAGTTTCATATCACATAAACAGTCAGTAAATGTAATAGTAATATGATATAAGGTGCAAGAACTCGTGTAAACAATAATAAAACGTTTTACATCATGTCGCATAAAGATCCTGGGAAAATTGTTTTTCTTTCTTTCAGAATTGTGATTAACAAATTACTTCGAATTTGAACTGGCTGCCATTTTGCTATAAATGAAAAAAAAGAGGTCCGTTTTCATAAAAAGTTTATTCGAAAGTGCAAAATTGATGACATTAATTGGAAAAAATTATGTCATTTAAATGGCCACCTCCCGAGTTGATGCATAATTGCGCTCGTTTTACTGCATTCTGAATTGTTGCTCGCAAAACATCTTTCCCCAAATTGACGATTTCTTCTTCAATGTTAGCTTTCAAGATTTGCAAGGTTCGTGGTTTGTTGTGGTAAATGCGAGATTTTTAAAATCCCCAGAGAAGAAGTCTGCTGCTGTTAGATCTAACGATCTGGACGGCCAGTTCATATCTCCAAAACGGGAGATCACTCGACCTGGAAATTGGTGTCTCAAAATATCCATAGTTGCTCGAGCTGCGTGAGCGGTTTCTCCGTCGTTCCATTGGGTCTCGACCATTGTTGGTTTCAACATGAAACCAACAATGGGCGACATTTTCAAATCTTTCACCAAATTCGTTGCAACGAACGTCTGCTGATGCGTAATTATGTGCGGCGTCGTCTCGTTGATGTGTATGGATTCTCTCTGACATCGGCGATGTTCTCAGTCGAACGAGCACTACTTGCGACATCTGTAGTTGAGCCAGTTCGCATGAGGCGCTTAGCCAAACGCTTAAGTGTTCGAGCACATGGAACACGACGACGTGGAAGACGACGACGAAATTCACGCTGCGCTAAAACAACAGACTGAAAATTTATCAAATAAGCGGTAACAATGATTCCACGTTCTTGAGGCGTGTATCCCTCCATGGCTTGTTAACAATTAATTCTCTATATATTTACATCATAAATGTCGAAGCACAGTGACATTTGGTGCCATCTGCAAAAACGGCAGCCTATTCAAATTATGACATTACTTTCACGCCACCTGTTACTACGGAACACTATCGTGAGAATAATTACTGCCTTTTTAAGACTGATTTCAGATTCATTAGCGCCCGATGTTTACGAAAAGAAATAGCATTTTGTTCATACAAATAAGATACTTGTTGCTTAACCTCAGAAAGCACATCTAGTGTAGTTCGCTTCAAGATATTTTAATTTGACTTAGTAACCAGGTAAGTACTTTTATAACACCCCCTGCGGCGAGAGCTTCTTGAAACGTAAACATATCTAAGACGTGAGCTTTAATAACCAGAGCGATGGTAAATAAATTGCCTAATTGGATGAAGGGCGATTTATTTGCTACGCAGATGAAACTTGGTATGACACTAACGATACCACAAAAAAAGGTTGGACTGGTAATTCACATATATGTTTATTAGACGTACCCCATTCAAAACGAAGAAGAAAATATTATTTTACACGCTGGTTCTGAAAGCGCAGGGATCGGCGAAGTGTTACTTTTGACAAAGAATATCAAAAATTGTAATTTTGACTATCACGAGGATATGATAGCACCATTAAATAAAGGTGATCTCAGAAAAATCTCTTACTAGTTTTATCCGAAAGAATTGTCATTCAAACAAACAATGTTTCATACCATTCAGGATAGGTGAAGGAGCTCTCAAATTCGAACAGTATGTAAACTTGTAAGTACCCGAGTTTTAAAAAAATATATTTTTTATGAAGACAGCTGCATAAAGAATCAATTATTAGAAGTCCTCAGAGCAAAAGCTTTCGAGAAAGAATACGTTGTAGATAGCATAGTCACGAACGCAGGATACGCTGTTTTACGTTTAGTGCCATATTTCTGTATATTTAATACGATCGTGATAATTTATAGTTCCGGAGAGTCATTACCAGTTTTTTCGTAAAAAACTACATCATTTTCAAGAAAATGGAGTATTGGCCAAATATTGACCATTTGAATCTACACATCTTGCCCATATTTCACACCATGGAAGCCATCCCAAAAAACCTTTTTGTCCTTTGAGCAAAACCATTCATCGAGCCATTTTCTAACTTTTTCGAAATTGACGAAGTACTGTTCTGCAAGCGCGTGTTTCATTGATGCGAAAAGGTGATAGTCGGACGAGGTACGGTCTGGAGAGTACGGCGGATGCAATATTATATCCCATTGTGCTTTCAACGCATCGTTGACTGGTTTTACTGTATGAGATGATGATTGTAGTGCTGTAAAATCACTTTACCGTGTCTTTGGTCCCATACTGCATCTCTTTCTATCAATGCCTGGTTCAAATTGATAATTTCTTGTCGGCAGCGGTCAGTATTAACTGTGTCGCAAGATTTCAACAATCGTAATACACCGCGCCACTCTGATTAAATCAAAAAATCATTTTTGGATTTTCCGCATTACTCGTAATCGGTCGCTAAGCGCTTCTTGGACTACATTTAACGCTTCTGCCAATTAGTTTTGAGTTTGAGTTTGGTCTTCATCCAATAACGCCTGCAGTTTCGCATCTTCGAACTTTTCCGGTCTACCAGAACGTTCTTTCCCTTGCACGTCGAAATCACCACTTTTGAATTGTCGAAACTACGCCTCACATATTTTTATGATTGGAGCATGTTCACCATAACTTTCTAGCAGCAAATGATGACTTTCAGCGGCGTTTTTCTTTTGATTAAATAAGAAAAGCAATGCGTACCGCAAATATATCTCTTCAGGCACGAAACTCGACATTTTCAAAGAGGTATAAAGTGTTACTTTAGCAAAATATAACATGTACATATGACTTTGAAGCTGATGTCAGTAGAATGAAATGACATATGTGTCAAATCGTAACCTATTGCATACTTAGTTCTAGCGACATCTGTTAGAAAAAGCGGTAGTGACTTTCCGGTACACCTGATATGCGAGAATATTCCGAACTTATTTAAATTTTCATTTTGTAATTTATGCCTTAAAAAAAAACCCGTATTTTAGCAAATACTCTTCATTTATGAACAGAAATAAAAAAAATACTAAAAACTGAATTGAACTTCAAAAAAAAAAAAAATCGTAACGAATTTGCTACACCCATATGTCTACACTACAAACATGTTTTTACGTCAATAATAAATTGGAGGCTGGAACTTTCTGGAAAATACGTAACGTTCCTTTTTTATTCCAGCTCGCTTAAAGCTTGTTTTTTTACGACTTTTTAATTTTAACGCAACGTTTACCGCTGGGCTTACGCCGCTCAGGCGCGTATTCCTCTAACCTTTATGTTCCCCTTATTTTTTTGCAAAAGCGTAGTCATGTAAAATTATGTATGTAATGCTTTTTATTAAGTTTTTGTCACGTTTTGTGTTTTTCCGGATTAGCACGTTAGGGATGCAAAAATGTTCGGCGGAATTCATTTAAAAATCCATTAATTGCGCGGCAGAAGTTTTATTTATTGCAAGTTTTGTAATATTCTTGGGATAAAAGGTTTTCGTTTGTTTGTCAGAAACAATTTGACACGCGTTTGAGTCCACCTTCTGTTTAAAAAAAGTTTAAATTTTCTTAAACACAATTACTTGAGGGTGTCGTACAATATTCAGACAAGGAAAATCCCAGAATAAAAATAATAACTAAATACTTTATAAGAAATTAAAGAAAGTCAATGATACAACTCGACACTATGGGAATACATGAAAAATTTGCCCACATGCTCCTTGCATCTAGTATGTTAGTGTATGACAATAAGTTTATACAGAGTGTTACAGTTTAATTCACTTCTTCTAAATTATTTGTTTCATTTGCGAAAACTCTGTATAACGTTTGTATTATCGTTAAAATCATATATGTTCAAATGCGTATTAGTATTTCATTTCTATTCATTTTCATATAGTGTAACTTTCGTATATTCGGTGTTTGTTCAATTATGTTAGGGGTCATTGTTGCATGTTGTGAAGCGCAGCTTTTTTCAATAGTTTTGTTATCGTTCATAAGTCTGAGCATGATGTCATTCTTATATTGACTCGGTTAGCCGCCTTAATAGCTCCCCCTTTCCCTTCGCATCTCTCCACACCCCGATAAGGAGAGGCAGAGACGAACCAGACGTTGGGGAAGACGGTCACTAAAATATTTGAGATAGTGCTCCTTCGTTGAAGGGATTTATGAAATTGTAAGCACATGAAAACATCGTGTTAAGAGTAAATAAAACTCGGTAATTAAAAAGCGACGTCTACCATTCCAAGCGTGGTTCAAGGAGTAAAACCCTGAACAACATCTACAGGTTTTTTATTTTCTGTGTGTGATTTGCCGTTTGGGCTTGGTTCTCTCTCCTGGGAGTTCGCCCTCCTTTCCTTTTGTTTTGGGGCCCAGCATCGACGCATCTCTGCAAGCCACGAACAGGTCAGATTAAACCATTTTGTAAATGACATTATGTAATAGATAGTTAAGTTACGTCCATAGTTATGATACGTAAATATTTGTTTCATTAATAGTAATAACTTGTGAATAATATATGTAAGTATACAGAAGTAAAGATTCATATATCAATTAGGTTATTGAATACGATAGATTAACGATAACATATTTTTTTGTATGCTCCTTTTTTTTTTGTTGTTTTGTCTCTTTCAAGAAACTTTGTTAGTTATAAATTCATTCACACCTTTATATGTCATGCTAACATGTAATATTTATAATAAATGCTACATCATTACCTCCAGTCTAGTAATTTTTGTCCCATCAACCAATTCAGAACCTGCAGTGCCGAAGCACTGTAACAAGAGTCTGTTGACTATAGGTCGCTATTCTTGTATATTTACATTAATACACCCAGTCTGTCACAAAGAAAACGGATCTTTTTAAAACAGGAATTTTTAGTCGCGCCATCTACTAAGAAAAAAATGCGTCTATAAGGTAGATCTTTCACCAGTGTTATGTGAAAATATCATGATATTTGTGTCATTGGAAGCAGAGAAATTTCGCATAAAGTAGCAGTGTGTGTTTGGCATTGGGCGAAAAATTAATTCTGAAGAAAGAGCAAATATCAAGTTCTGTTTTAAACTCGGTATATCTTTTACTGAAACGTTTAGTATGATGAAACAAGTGTACGGTGATGCGTGTTTATCACGTACGAGTGTGTATGAGTGGTATAAACAATTTAAAGACGATCATATGCATGTAAATGACGATGAAGATCCTGGTGTAAAATCTATGGTCACGGAAAGTGCAAAAGGTGCTAGGAAAGTTTCGCAATATGACGCAACAATGAAACGCAGAAAGCTGCTTGTTGCTGCATGTTGAGACATGTTCATACGTGCATAGTAACCGCCCCGCCATGCCGATAGGCTCAGCTATTCATTAGTAGTGAGAGTGTAAAGTGTTTGCGATGGCATCGTGGTCACGAAATGAGATAAGGGAAGTTTTGTGCTATAATTTCGTGCGTGGTTTGAACATAGACCAGTGCTTCGAAGAAATGACTCTTGCACTAGGTGATATTTGTCCACATCGCACAACGATATTCAGGTGGTAAAGAGAATTCCAAAGGGGCAATTTAAATATGGAGGATGCTAAGAGGCCGGGAAGGTCACGAACGTCAGTTACGGAGGAAAACGTTACTACTGTGAGGAAAATGCTTGGCGAGGACAGGCGAGTGACCTACCAACAAATAGAAAGTACTTCATGCCTAAATGCACCAGCAATTCATTAGATTCCGCATGATCATTTGCAGGTGAAGAAACTTTGTTCTCTCTCGGTGTCGCATCGACTGACTGAAGAGCAGATGACAGGACGTGTGACTTGGTTCCGAGAGATGCTAAAAGAGTTTAATAAGGGACAATCTCGGTATGTGAACAACATCGTGACAGGTGACGAGACTTGGCTGTACTATTACAATGTGCTGACCAAAGCTCAAAACAAAGTTTGGGTCTTTGACGATGAGGATACACCCGTACTTGTCAGAAAATCCCGATCTGTAAAGAAGAAAATGAAAGCTGCATTTTTCAAATCGAGTGGAATTGTGTGCGCGTCGTCTTGGACACACAGAAGAAAGTCACAGCTAAGTGGTATACTGAACAGTGCCTGCCTAAAGTCATTGGATCTATGAAGAACCTGCAGCCAAAGTCAAGAATGGACACCTGGTTCCTCCATCAATGCTCCAGCTCACAGCGCCAAAGCCTGCATCGAATATTTGACCACGACAGGATTGAAACTTCTCGTGCACCCTCCCTACAGTCCAGATCTTGCTCCCTGCGACTTTGCATTGTTCTCGCATCTGAAAATGAAGCTAAGAGGGAGGCGGTTTTCCAGTGATGTGGACCATCTGCGGGCTTGGGACAACGAGTGTACTTTCCTCCCTAGTGAAGCTTGGCGTAACTGGTTTAAAGATTGGTTTCCGAGGATGGAGAGGTGTATTGAGTGTAGAGGAAGTTACTTTGAAAAAATTAGATAAATAAAGCTGTATTGCAAAACTTTCCTAGTACCCTTTGTAACATTGAACTTGTACGGGAATTTATCAGAAATGAGCAGAAATCCTCATTGCGATACGTGGAACTAACTACTCCCAAAGTTTCAATTCATCGTATTTTGACAGAGTATGTGGGACTAAGAAAGATTTGTGCGAGGCTTGTACCACAGACTTGACAATACTATCAACGAAATGCACATTCATGGATCACGTAAGAAAGCGGAAGTGGACAAGGATTTCAAATTATTTTATTTTAATATGCAGGTTAAATTTTTGCATAATAATATACAGGGACGGCCAATAAATATGAACGAAACTTAAAATAAATCCGTAACATAATTTTCTCTTGAAAATGGTATTTTAATTTTATCTCTATCGCTGTGTAGGCTATGCATGAAACACTTAAATAGAAGAGAGAATTAATATAAATTCTCATAAATAAAACTTTACAATGAAGCATTCAATTATAATGGACTTTTGAGATGATTAAAGTCTTCTTAGAATTTCTGAAATTAAATTTCCTTCTCTCCTCTGAATGTAAAAAGATGTAATAGAAAACAATTTCCCACACTTTATTCGAGGGAAAAAGAAGCGGAAGATGAGACACAGGAGTGCTTATTATTATTATTTGTGTACTACTTCTTCACGCGTTACATTTCATTAAAGTAATATTTTTCATTAAACGAAAAAGCTTGTAATTATTGAGGCGTATATAATACGACTTGTTATGTCTTAGCAAAATATAATTATGGTCTTTACTCTTTGCCTTCGTATTTTCGAAATAACGTCACGACGAATGGGTGTTGAAATTCCAGTAATTGCATTAATGAAACCACCTTCACTCTATTCCTGCCGGTCTTGTTCAGGCACTTTATATTAAGTCTTCTTTCATTACGGGAATCCCCACTGTAGTTGCGTAATTATTAGAAGTGTCTATGCCATTAAAGCTACGTTCCGTCACTGAAATACTGAACAGTATTTTATATTGTCCCCTGTTATTAAGCCTCCCGGTACATAAATAGGAATTTATAGTAAAATATTAAAGTTTAATTGTATTTTATTAAGATTTAAAATTTAATTAGATCAAGAATGTTCGCTCGAGCTTGAAAGGAGAGCCGTGTCGTTTGTTAGAAATATTGGTATGTGTATTGCTTACCCCCTTTAATTGAATTAAGGAAGGTAGGCTCAAACGGTTTCTGCTACGATATTAATTTTGTCTTTTGATATACTGATTAATTAAAAATAACGTATTATGAAAAGCTGGCGGAATCCATATTAAACTCAGAGTTCATTATCTTTTGTTTCGACACGTTAATGATGTTTCATTGTATATCGAACTTACTTGTAAGAGTATTTTTGATTATTTCATCGAGAATATTTCATTTCTCTGCATATTTTCTATATATAGTTGAAACCAGAATTGTTTTCCGATCACGTGGTCACTTTCGTGTAAAATAAGATATCGACAGGAAGTGAAAATATCAAATTAAATTCTATATTTATGCTGCTGTCAAATGCGATAATGTTAAGAGTTACGATTAATATAACCTTAGAAACTTGTAAATATAGGTGATTTTGATGGAGCCTGTAGTCGATTAACTCAATCACTAAGGTTGATATATAACCCCTTTCCACATTAATTTTCGTAATTCTGTATACGTGTTTCGACAACTAAGTTGTCATCATCAGCAGATAAATTAAGCAGTGTTGCACCTGTAGAACTACGGCAATAAATACCCGTACGAAACAATTAATTCCGCACACGATCCGTACTGCTGAAAGCCAAGACGCACACTTGTAAATATAGGTTATGTTAAATGTCATCAATATTGCTAAATTATATTCATTAACATTTAGGAAGCACCTATATATTGGAAAAGAGAGTTTATTAATGAATCATTTATTTCAAAACAAGACGGATATTATGTACCTTAATAATACTTATCTGAAACACCTTAGAACGTATGGAAACCAGATCGGAGAAAAGAAATAAAAATGTATGGAGAAATTTATTGTCTTATGAACTATTATCGAAATAATTATTAAATACCTCACAAGAAGAAGCAATTTGTTTATTAAATGAAAAAGTAAATAACATTTTAAATTTTAACATAATAAAACTGGATAAAAATAAATAGTCTAATATAGTTTATTCACTCTGGTAGGTAGACTTTCGCGGTCGTGGTTCATACTATCTTCTTCTAAGCTTCCGGGCTGGAACCCCGTCACTGGTATAACTGCCGACATTTCAGTGCGACAGACAGTAGCAGTAGTTGAGCCCTGAAGATGTCCCATGCGGGTGGGTACGAAACGTCGGCAGTGACGCGGTTCCAGCCCGGAAGCCTAGAAGAAGATAATAGTTTAATCACTGTCCATGTCTTTATCAGTATCAGATTCCGAACCAGTATTTACAGAAAAAACAAATCCGTCTTCTCCATAGTTTGCTTCTCTTTCACACAACTTTCTGTTACTACATCTGTATGTCTAGCACATTGCTTCCAAAAATCAGATGCGCGGATATTTAAAAATTGCTGCCACATTTTAAAAACATTTTCATCTCCATATTCTTCACCAACATGTTTATTGCAGTGCGTATTTTCACGTGCCCAAACGAGTTCGATTGTATTGAATTTACAACGGTACAGAATAGTGGAATCAGAGTACATCGTGGCCAGCTTTTCTTGTCAATTCTTCTTCCTCATCGCAGGTTCATGGTCGATATTATTATTATTATTCAACCAATCAACTATTGTCGCCTTTTTCTAATTTTGATATGGTTGTTTTTTTAATTAATACACTGTGGTAAGTCGCATTATCCATTTTAATTAAAGAAGGTACATATTTGGAAATAATTGATCATTTACCCATCTTGTAAACTTTGCACTGTTCATTTCACCATGATAAGCAGTTATCACTATTACCGAAGGAAATATGAAGCTTGCATTTTTAATAAATCAATCTTTATTACCTGCACGAAGAATTACATATCATATATCATATCCTTCAGGTTTTCTAACACTCTTAGTCACGGTCTTCATTTATTGACCTTAGCAAAAATGTACGTCACATCGAGAAAGACAACATCCCTTCTATAAAGTGAGGCAACATTGGCTGTATAATTGCGTAAAAAGAAATATCGTAGTGCTGCAATACAACTTTTCTCTACTAAAGTTTTGTGTTTGTCTTTCCCAAATTTCAATCCTAAAAGTTTTAACAGACGATTCAAAGAAGAAATGCTGACATCTATGATATATCGTTCCTATAGTATCGCATTGATACTTTTTTAGTGACGTGTTTTTCTAAAAATGTAGTATAAGCATTTCTTTATGGAAAGACTTTAAGTACGTACGTTCTTTGTATATGTCGTATATAAAATTACGAACTTCTACTTTCACCTGCTTATCTATATCATGACTTTTCAACTTGCTACGTAGTTTATGAGCTCCTGCTGGTATAGCAGCTTCAGCTTCTTTCTTATACTTGGCGTTAAACATTCTTCGAACAGAAATACCTAATGCTGCGGTTGTTCTCTAAAATTGTGCTTTCCAAAATTGTTTTCTAAAGCAACAATAAAAATATTATCTCTTGTACAGAATTAGCGGACAATGAAGGTCCCCCGTTGCATTTTTCAACTACGAAATACTGCAACAACTTATAAACAAGGTCTCGACAAATAGAATCAAGGCGTGCACCTAGCATGAGTATACCTAACCTGTAAATAGCATATGTAAAAGCTGGCTACGTGCATAGGTTACCTAAATGTAAATTTACAAGGATGATGAAATAAGTATGATAAATTAGCTGTTAGAACAATAACAAATAACAGCGGTAAAATACAAGGAATATAACAATGTCGGAACCGTAAGAAAGATAAATTTCATAAGTCAAAAGACTATTTTATCTGTGTTATACGTGACACATGTGTGCATAACACATGTTCTGAATACGTCTGCTTCTATTTTTTCACGATTTCTTGACAAGACATAGCGAGTAACTCTATTAGAAAAACTGTTACAGTTTAATTCACTTCTTCTAAATTATTTGTTTCATTTGCGAAAACTCTGTATAACGTTCGTATTACCGTTTAAATCATGTATGTTCAAATGCGATATTAGTATTTCATTTCTACTCATTTTTATATAATGTAACTTTCGTATATTCGGTATTTATTCAATTATGTTAAGGGTCATTATTGCACATTGTGAAACGCAGTTATTTCAATAGCCCTGTTATTGTTCTATAAGCCTGAGCATAATGTCATGTTATGTTGACTCACTTTAGCCGCCTTAATAGTGAGTGCAGGTGTGCGTAGCAATCTTGCGTCGATTAGAATTGTTCCCGAATGTTCTAGAGGTCCCCCCCCTTTCCCCTCGCATCTCTCCGCACCCGTGAGGAGAGGCAGAAAAGAACCAGACGTTGGGAAAGACGGTCGCTTAATGTTTGAGACAGTGCTCCTCAGTTGGAGGGATATATGAAATTGTAAGCAAATGACAATTAATGGTTGAATATTTATAACATCGTGTTAGGAGTAAATAAAAACTCATCAATTAAAAAAAAAGCGTCTTCCACCATTCAAACGTGGTTCAAGGAGTAAAACCCTGAACAACATCTACAGGTATGTCTCTGATTTCTTTAAAGTACTTGTGTTACAGTATTGTGATATATAGGGTTTTTCCCTTTGTGTGTGATTCTCCTTTTGGTCTTGGTTCTTTCTCCTGGGAGTTTCGCCCTCTTTTCCTTTTGTTTTGGGGCCCAGCATCGTCGCATCACTGCAAGCCACGAACAAGTCAGATTGAATTATTTTGTAAGCGACATTATATAATAACTAATTAAATAACGTCAGTATTTATGATAGATAAATATTTGTTTTATTAATCGTAATAAATTGTAAACAGAATATATGTAAGTATACGAGAGTAAAGATTCATACATTAATTAGGTTATTAAATACGCTAGATTAACGATTTAACATATTCTTTTGTTTTCTTTCAAGAAACTTATGTTAGTTAGTAGATCCATGAACACATTTATATGTAATGTTAATATGTAATATTTATAATAAATGCTACATCATTACCTCCAGTCTAGTAGTTTTGTCCCATCAACCAATTAAGAACCCGCAGTGCCGAAGCACTGTAACAAAACGTTTCCACCCTTTCTTTTTTCAACACATGTGACTACTGATGAATTAACAAAAATAAAAGCTTGAAGTTATCATTACAAGAAGTTATAGAAATAAACGAACATAAAACGTGTAATAATTTATTATAGAATCAAGTAGATTTGGATAATCCCCCTCCATCTTGAAATTACGTTAGCCAGCTAGAATATTTTCCGTTCTTTTTAGACTTACCTCTGTCTGAAGAAAGCACAGTGTTGTAAAAACAATTGCTACCATATATAAATAAATAATTTTGGGGAAAACACGCAATTGAATTTCTATATTTAAAAGCCATGAGGATGGCAGTTAATCAAGAATAAAATTCGAGTATTTTATTTCGAATTTTCACTTCAGTGGCACAATTTTAACAAAATATTATTGCGTCATAATTACGCGTTAAAACCTGCTTTGATCCGAGCGTTTAGTTGAAATAGAAACGCTGCGCGATTCCCCCGAGATGAAGGCCATTGATTAAATCTGATAATAAATTTTTACTGCACAGTTGGGTCTCATTTGAGAATAGTTATACAGTACAGTAGTGTGCATAATGGTGAGACATTACGGTGCGTATTACACGAGCGCGTTCGCTTATCCGTTCCTATGTGGGGTCCGCGACCATCGAACAAACCCAACAATATCCTTGTTTACCCGCAACTGTTTAATTCTAAATCGTTAAATCATAGACGTCGGCGACGATTTACATTCACAAAATGTGACCCATTTCACGTTGGATTGTATCTGGTTTCCTTGAGAATGCGAAATGTAATTTCTGAGTAAATGCAAGAGAACATTCAGGCATATACGGTGGATTGGGAAGCGCCTTTACAAAGTTTATTGAGTAGCAATCATAAATGTTCCTTGCTTCCTAGAGAATGGTAAGACAGTATTTATGAAGAACTTGCTTGCATTAAGAATATTCGAAAATATAATAAAAAAGCGACCAGTTAATCATTTTGTCGAACTCTTTATAATAATACAAAGGTACTAGGAAAGTTTTGCAATACAGCTTTGTTTATTTAATTTTTTGAAAGTAATTTTCTCTACACTCAATATACCTCTCCATCCTCCGAAACCAATCTTTAAATCAGTTCTGCCAAGTTTCACTAGGGAGTAAAAAGCAGCTTCCTACGATTCATTGTTGCGTCATATTGCAAAACTTTCCTAGTACCCTTTGTAATAATAATTTTATTTTTACCCAGAAGACAAAATTCAAATAGCACAAAAAAATTCTTCACTTCAATAGCAATCACTATTGAGAAAGAGAAGAAAATGTTCAACAGAAAATGTTAATTTTCGGTGTTTGAAAGACAAAAATTAAATGGTACTTGGCAGCAGTCCCTGATACTAATAAATTTAGTCGAGATAGCAGGTGTACCGGAAAGCCATTACTGATATTTCTAGCAGATTTAGTTAGGCCTAAGTATGCAATGTTATGATTTAACACATACTACTGTGGGCAAAAAATAGTAAGACTTTTTAATTTAAATTTCGCGCGAAAACCCATTCGTCGAAATATTTTTTTTCTAGGTTGGTATGACATCTGTGCCAAATGTCACATCAAAATAATCATTGGTGTTTAGCATACGCTTGTCTTTCTGAAGTACAAAAAGTGCATTCGGCGTTTTTCACAATGAGTGAAATTATTCAACAAGAAGTTCCATTAAATTTTGTGTATGGAATCAAATTTCTGGTGCCGAAACGTTCAGAATGTTGCAAAAGGCCTTCGGTGATAATTGTTTGTCGCGAGCAAGTGTTTTTGATTGGTACAAATTATTCAAAGAGGGTCGAGAACGCGTTGATGACGAACCACGTCCAGGACGGCCATCAACATCAACTGATGATCAACACGTCAATAGAATCAAGGAATTGGTGCTTGAGAATCGACGATTAACAGTCAGAGACCTTACTGGCATCGTTGGAATATCGAAAGGATAGTGAAAACTATTTTGAAAGATCATTTGGACCTAAGAAAAGTGCAAGCACGATTTGTTCCAAAATCACTCAATTTTTTCGAAGAACAACGTCGCGTTGACGCCTGTGAAACAATGCTTTCCGACTATCTCCACAAAATGAAAGGCATCATAACTGGAGATGAGACTTGGATCTACGCTTATGACCAGGAAACAGACGATCAATCGGCCGAATATCGTATCAAAGGTGAGCCGAAGCCCAAAAAACCACGTCAAAGCAAGTCAAAAATCAAGGTTATGTTGACAGTTTTCTTCGATTATCGAGGTGTGGTGCACTCCGAATTCCTTCCGACCGGCCAAACTGTTAACAAAGAATACTATTTGAGTGTTATGCGTCGTTTGCGCATTGCTATTCGTAAAAGAAGGCCAGAATTATGACCGACAACTCTTGGTTTTTGCCCTACGATAATGCACAGTCGCATACTGCATTAATTCTTCGTGAGTTTTTCGCTAAATTTTCAACCAATATCGTGCCGCAACCACCGTATTCGCCTGATTTAGCTCCGTGTGACTTCTGGCTATTCAGCAAACTCAAACGACCGCTCCGGGGAAGCCGTTTTGAGTCGATTGAAGACATTAAACGTGAATCGCTACGCGCATTGAAGGCTATTCCTGAAATTGACTTAAACAACTGTTTCGAGAATTGGAAGAAACGTTGGCATAAGTGTATTTGGGCCAAGGGGGATTACTTTGAGAGGGACAAAATAGATTTGGAAGAATAAATTAAGAATTTAAAAATTATGAACAAAGTCTTACTGTTTTTTTGCCCACAGTAGTATGTCATTTAATTCTACTGACATCAAATTTTAAAGCCGTACATGTTATACTTTGCGAAGATAGAACTGTCATATATTTATACCTCCTTGAAAATGTCGAGTTTCGTGCCTGAAAAAGTTAATTTGTAGCACGCACTACTTTTCTTATTTAATCAAAAGAAAAAAGCCGCTGAACGTCATCGTTTGCTGGCAGAACTTACAGTCAGCATGCTCCAATCACAAAAACATGTGGGGTGTGCTTTCGACAATTCAAAAGTGGTGATTTCGACGTGTAAGGTAAATAACGTTCTGGTACACCGAAAAAGTTTGAAAATGCGAAACTGCAAGTTCAAACCCCTAGCGCATCTTTAATGGAAAGTACACTTCAACTTTACTTCTGTCTAAGATTTTGACAAGTAACTAACTCCCTTCTGCAAGTCTAGTCGATACATTGCATCCCTTACCAGTTGACTATCGATACATTGCCTGCATAGCGATTAAAAAAGTAACAATCCATAATAGATTTTCTCCGCGACAGAGACAGTTTTTAGGGAAATGTCTATGGTAAGATTTGCTTTTTTGCAACTAAACAAAGGGTTTATAGGTGGTAGAAGAAGCTGGAAGAAGGCCTACATTCTTCAATTGATGCGCTAATTACTTTTAACTACCTCGCAGCTTTCTAATATTCTTGAAACATTCGCTGCACGTGTGAAAAGAATTGCTATAAAATTACGTGAATTTTATGGTTTACATAATTGTCCAACTGAAAACATTATTTTTCGTATTATTAAAAAATTTCAAGAGACCGGCTCCGTGGAATATCAAAAAAGTGAAAAATACAGTTTTCCGATGAGGCACATTTTGAACTTAGTGGCTATGTTAATAAACAAAATTGCCGTATCCGGGATGAGGAAAATACACGAGTTATTCATGAGAAATCTATGCATCCTAAACGAGTTACTGTTTGGTGTGCATTATGATCAAGTGGTGTAATTGGACCTTACTTCTTTGAAAATACTGCTGGTGAAGCTGTAGCTGTCACTGGTGATCGATATCGTCGGACGATAACCGCATTCTTGTGGCCTGAATTAATGAATGTTGATCTAGGGGATATGTGGTTTCAACAGGATGGCGCTACACTTCACTTTGCACACGAATCAATTGATTTATAGAGAGAAAAAGTTCCTGGACGTGTAATCTTAAGAAACGGTGATGTTAGTTGGCCACCAAGATCATGTGATTTGACACCGTTATTTTCTTTGGGGTTATGTGAAAAGTCAGGTTTATAAAAACAATTCACAATCAATTCCTGCTTTGATAGATGAAATTATTATTGTACTTTGTCAGAGAAGCTTATAAGTTGAAAGGTTGTGGTCTTAAATTTCCGAAAATGCTTCCATAAATTATTCAACACTTTCAGAGACATCGTAGTCTTACGTTTGTTATAAAAACTACTAAATTCAGTAACATTTGCCAAGAATAATTGTATTTCATATGGATGTCGATTATTTGCTTTCGTCGTTGCTTTTGAAGTCTGCTAATTATTTTTAGGACAAGATGCGAGTTACTGTTTGGTGTGCATTATGGTCAAGTGGTGTAATTGGACCTTACTTCTTTGAAAATGCTGCTGTTGAAGCTGTAGCTGTCACTGGTGATCGATATCGTCGGACGATAACCGCATTTGTGTGGCCTGAATTAATGAATATTGATCTAGAGGATATGTGGTTTCAACAGGATGGCGCTACACCTCACTTTGCACACGAATCAATTGCTTTATTGAGAGAAAAATTTCCTGGACGTGCAATCTCAAGAAATGGTGATGTTAATTGGCCACTAAGATCATATGGTTTGCCACCGTTAGACTATTTTCTTTGGGATTATGTGAAAAGTCAGGTTTATAAAAACAATCCACAATCAATTCCTGCTTTGAAAGATAAAATTATTATTGTACTTTGTCTAAGCTCATACGTTGAAAGGTTGTGGTGTTGAATTTCCGAAAATGCTTCAATAAATTATTCAACACTTTCAGAGATATCGTAGTCTTCCGTCTGGTACAAAAACTACTAGATTCAATAACATTTTCTAAGAATAATTGTATTTCACATGGATGTCGATTATTTGCTTTGTGTCGTTGCTTTTGAAGTCTGCTAGTTATTTTTAGGACAAGATGCGAGTTACATACACGAGCACTATATTTTCCACCAAGAAACTTCAAAATGTGCAAATCATCAATATTTGCTTAATTCGACCAAAAGACCTATTCACCCTGTCTCTCGCCATTACAATCGTCGACTCGTAACAGAATAGGGTATTTTCGGTCGGTTTGCTAATTTTCCCAGAGATCAGTGGATATAATAGTCGACTGACGTCTATTTGTTACGCGCAGTTAGTGACAAAAAGTCGCTTGTCTTAGGCCCAGTTTCGTCATTGTTTTGACACATACAAACTGGAGAGAATGAATATATATATATATATATATATATATATATATATATGTACATCAATTCGCAGCGAATTCAGAGCGGTGTATCATTAATTTCGTCCCGCTGCTGCCGGTAAGCGCGCGTCAATCGCCGTCTACAAATTAAGTTTGTTGTTTGTTTAATTTGAAGTCCTGTCACCGGCAATATTTGAGTTTCAATTAACGCTCGTCCCCGGAAAAAGTCGGTGTCAAAGTCCCGCGGGCGCGCTTTTACATCGCCAAGTAATTACAACATTAAATAAATTAATTAAATTTTACGGAAATTTGTCCGCCGTTTAACCTTGATTAAAGCAAAAAAAATTCGGGCGAAATTAACTTTTGAGTCTATGTCATAGAAATATTTCCAGTATTTTTCCTTTATTTCCCTGCCAAAGTTAAAATTAACTCGTATTACGTAGCAATTTCTAACTCTACAATTAGGAAACGTGTTTTCATGCATACCAACTGTTTTAAAGTACGTTCTCAGTCTTAAATATTCCACAACTTAAAAAAAGTTCGTGGCGATCGGACAAAAAATGATTTTCGCAGAGCAGTCTCGGAAGGTGAAATCGTCAAAAACAGAGAGAAAAGGCGAACTCTCAGCGAAAAATCATACGCAAAATCTTCTAGAGCATGTCCGAAAACCCTGGGTAGTTTCCGGGGCGAAATTCCAGAATAAAAATTTTTCAAATTTTCAAAAATCTCGCCGATTTTTGGTCTTCGATTTTGCATCCAGAATTGCCCAGGAAATAAAACGCTTTTTTGGCGAAATTCAAGCTGTCCCTGCAACCAAACGATTCGTCGTATTGCGACAAGCTTACACTAGTTTTATCGGACAAAAAAATGTGGAAGTTACGGCCGTTTGAAAATTTTGGGATTTTTTTTGAACCTCGATCGATTAAATTTAAAAATCCGGAAAAACGAAGTGTCGATTTTCGATAATTTAATGGTTCTATTGCGAAAAACGAAACTGCAATGCGATAGCTCTTTTGGTTCTAGAGATATTCGCGAAAAATACGAATCGCTGATAACGCCAAACATGAAGTGCCGATTTCCGAAGATTCGATGATCGTGTCTGATGTATTTTGATCCCCTGATTAAGAAACACCTAAGTTCGGAATTGTATCTCTTTCCATTTCCAAGATATTCGCAAAAAAAGTCTCAAAACGTGAAATCGTCAAAAACACACAGAGAAAAGGCCAACTCTGAGCGAAAAATCATACGTACAGTCTTCTAGAGCATGTCTGAAACCTCCTGGGTAGTTTCCGGGGAGAAATTCGAGAACAAAAATTTTCCGAATTTTCAAATTTTGATCTTCTATTTACATCCTTCGCCCTATCTCTCGCGAACCGAAAGGCTCCCGGCGTCCTATCCTATACATAGATGGATGCGTATGGACGCCCTGAATCGACTCGTGCCGAGCGCAACTCGCTGCGACGTCTCGTTCCGAACGTTTCTTTGGCGAAATTCAAGCTGTTCCTGCGGCCAAATGGTTTGTCCTATCGCGTATTCATTTTAATCCACTCGAAGAGTACTTTCATCTGGTAAAAAGTTAGTGGCGATCGGATGAAAAATTGGAAAGTTATGGCCGTTTGAAAATTTTGCGATTTTTTTGAACATGGAGCGATGAAATTTAAAAATCCGGAAAAACGAAGTGTCGATTTTCGACGTTTTGATGGCTTTACGAGAGCAAGATTATACTACATTTCTAGAAGATCTGCAAGTTCGCATCAGTATACTTGTTGCCAAATGCTCTCTGGGAAGCTCATTCCAACAGTTTTTCTGTTTCTGCTCATTCAATTGACAGTTCTCTAACGAACAATTGATGACAGTTTCCTATGAAACAATTCTGGCGAGTTCTCCTACCTTTGCTCATATAAGCCTAGGGAAAGGTTGGACAATTTGATCCAAAATTCATGCGCTATGAATTTTGGTTTTCAAAATGCTATAGGAAGATGTTATGTAAACCAAAGCCGAAACTAGTTGAGACAATTCGCACTTATCTTAGTCAGAGTACGTCAAATTTGAATATTTGCGAGCATAAATCAATTAGTAAGTTCATTATCTTTAGTTGCCAACCATTTACTTTGTTACTTATATTTTTGTAGTAGATTTTTGTAGTAATTACACTGACATTTATAAATACTCCACCTTACACAGATATGTTTGCCTTTAAGGTCAAAAGAAACAAGAAAATGCATGTAAATTATGATTCTTGAATAAGGTATTCTCCAGTCGAGAGGAGCAATACAATTAAATCGGCAACAACCGGCGAGGTTAGAGCAAACCGCACGCATTTTCGAATTCAGCTGTTCCGTCCTCGAATATCGATGAGAAGACACGAAACGCTTCCTCTCCGAATGTATTCATTATGGCGCTCAGGTGGTATTTTTGGTTAATACGATTCCCATTAAGTATAACCGCAGTATGTGCCTTGGTGAGCTTATATCCGTTAGGTCTATTGAAATCGTATTCAGTTCTAGACACGTCCGCGACACTTGAGTCCTGTAGAACGAACGCCCTGCTTGTTCTCAATCAATATTTATATTATACTCGACGCTGCACGAAGCATACACCTTAGATTGGCAATACAAGTTTCTTCTTTTCTGCTTTTTTTTTTATTTTACAAAATAGAGATTGTGCGCACGTTTGAAATTCTCACTGGAATTTCTTTCAAAATTACTTTTTTTGAAATTACTTTACCAGTTTTAAAGAATGGAGCTATTCGAATTGCTAGTTTTGGATTAAGTGAAAGTGTTTGGATAGAAATCGGGTGTATGAAATTTACCTAGCTGAATCTCTTCTATAATTAAGCTGTGTATCTATCGACGGCAAAATAACGCAATATAGCTACGCACATAAAAAATGCCAAAAATATCTTCGTCTGTCAGAATTCCCTTTCCATAATTTCGAGATAAAGAGCATTAATTATTTAAAAATACTTGTGTTAGTAAGTAAAAATTAATGTTAATATATATTTACAATATTATACGCTACAAATTGATTTAAAAGCTGTTTATTACAATTTAAGCATATATTATCTTGTGTACAAAAGTACAGGACGTGTGACAAGCCGAAAGAAAGATTATTAATGAAAATAAAACAATAGGATTGCCCTTAAAATTTTATTCACTAATTTAATTTAATTCTTTAAACTTGAGTATATTAAATAAAGATAATTAATAAGATCGAAAGCAACAAACAAAAAGGAAGATAAGCGCAATGACAAAGCTGTAATAAAAGTAAATCTAGAGATATGCAGCTGTTTAATAGAATATAAAAGGGATTAGATTAAAATATGTATCGGACGATACGTAAGATACTTGCGCGTTTGTGTGTGTATGTCCTAGCCAGGATCTTATGTATACTTATTTTGCGGTCGCAAAATAACCACGTGGAAACTGCGTTAAACTTAACTGCACAAGCCCGCTGAAGTAATGTGCGTAGCCTTAATCATAGCCAGAGAGGACCCCTTTTTTGTCTCACACGCGGGGCTTTTAAGAAACGACGCACTAGGCTAAGGAGTAGGATACTGATCATGTTTGAATCAACCAATAGGAAAAGAGAATAGGCACGCTAGAAATTGGCTTGCTAAAAGATTTGCGTAGATTAAAAATGTGATATCAATATATGTAGGTAGCAAGGTATCTAAACATAATAATAGACGTGTATTTTGTGTGAGAAAACGATTAATATTTGAATCTCTAATTGCATTTAGAAATTAATTAAATAGAATGAATGTTGAATGTGAGTCAATGGAATATTACCAGTGAGAAAAGTTCGGGGTATTCGGCTTCCTGAAAACGACGATGGTATGCTTTATTACAGCCTGACCGTACGTGATCAAAACAAAAGATTTTGCATCTGAATATATACATACAACACAAATAATGTTAAAGTAATAAATAGTAATTTATAAATTCAAAACAGAATTGTATTTAAATTAAAATAAATTTATTTAAAAACGATGTAAAAAATTATTATATATATGCGAAGCGTAACAAAATAAAGTAATTTTTAATACACAGTATTTATTATCTTTAGAATTGTTGTCTCTTAACTAATTAGTAATGTATATTTGTACGAGGGTCGATCCCTTTGATCCGATCCTGACCCATTTATAAGCCAAAAAAATTATTTATCTTCACGTCATATTGTAACGTCCTATGTATAGAGTAACACCACAAACTTACAAGTTTGAACCTGTTAAAGTGAGCCTACAGTAGACGCCCGAGATCAAGGAAGTCACCTATCAGTATCAAAATGAACCGTGTTGAGCAACGAGCGGTGATTAAATACTTGCGTTTAAAAAGATGACCCCAAATCAAATTCATCAAGATTTGGTGGATACATTAGGGGAATCTGCAGTATCATATGACATAGTTAAAAGGTGGTTTCGTGAGTTTAAATGTGGTAGACAGCCGTGTATAAACGAATATGCAGGTGGAGCGCCAATAACTGTCACTACCCAAGAAAGTGTTAAAAAGATCCATGATCTCGTGTTACAAGATTGACGTGTAATTATTAGACAACTAGTTGAGGATACTGGTCTCTCATACACTGTGGTATACGATATAATTCTTCTGATCTAATGATTGATTATTAAATTACAAGTTTTTTAATTTTCCCTCCCCGCCCCAATCCCAGTTTGTTTTTTATTGTTCTTAAAGGCATGGCAAAATAATAAATGTCATTCTAAAGGGGGATTTTTAATTTTTTAAAAATTTTCACTGGTACAGATTTCATTTATACAGGATTTGTCAATGAAGCTGGAAAATTTAAGGTTTTTGTATCTACATAAGTTTTTATATTAACACTAACGTTCTTTACAGTTTTCAGCAGAGTTAGACTTGCCAATTTATTTTTTGAAAACAACACTCGACAAATGGGCACCATTACGATATACGCACTCTTGTAGTCTTATTCGAAAATTTTCCATTACTCAGCGTAAAGTTTCCGGTGCGATACGTGCAACTTCTTGGATTTTTCGTTTTAGTTCCGCTAACATTTGCGGTCGTTCAACGTACACCTTGCTCTTGAGCTAACCCCAAAGAAAAAAGTCGCATGGTGAAAAATCTGGCGATCTAGCCGACCAAACAATGTCTCCATTTTCGGATATGATATGGTTCGGAAAGAGTTCCCGTAAAGCAGCAACAGACACACGAGCAGTATGACTGGTAGCACCATCTTACTGGAACCATGTAATCTCTGGAAATCGAATCAATTCTTGTCTCAAAAATGTTGTGATCCTGTTTGTGTAACGAACTGCAGTAACTGTTGCAGCATTTTCTCGTTCGGTTTCAAAAAAGAATAGTTCAACAATTCCAGACCATGAAAGGGCACACCATACTGTTACCTTAGGACTATGCAAAGATTTCCATTGTAAGTGAAGCGGGTTTTCAGCGCTTCAATATCGGCTATTTTGTTTACTTACATAGCCGTTTAGATGAAAATAGGCTTCATCTTACATAAAAATATGGTAGATTAAGTTTTCGTCCCCATCCAAGCGTTGCAACATGTCTTGACAAAAATTCATGCGAGAAACCAAATCGGTTTCTTGTAATTCTTGAACAATTTGAATCTTATAAGTGTTAAAACTTAAGTCCTTATGTACGAGGGAGCGTTCTTATATTCGCGGAATGAACGGGTTGTAGAGGGGTGAGTAGGTGGATTGGGGGCGTGGCCTGTGCAGCGACTCGTGATTAGTATAAATACGAAGTTTCATTGTTATTAGACAGTTAGTCTTTGAGCTATCGTCAACCAAGTAACATAATCAGGAGTGAAACGTGAAATATGGAAAAAATCGAATATCGTGCCGTTATAAAGTTCCTTACCAGGCAAGGAAAATCAGTCGCGACCATAATGAATGAGATGTCATTGGTTTACGGCGACTCTTGTCCAGGAAAAACCATGGTGTACAAGTGGCATAGTTTATTTAAACAAGGAAGGGAATCCCTTGAAGACGACCCGAGGCCGGGCAGGAGCATTGAGGTGACCACGCCAGCACTTATCCAAAAAGTTGAACAAATTGTACTCGAAGATGCTCGACTAAAGAAGAAACAACTCGCAGAAATGGTTGGAGTATCCGATACAACAATTTTTAAAATCCTACACGATCATCTCGGCATGTCTAAGGTCAGCGCAAGATGGGTGCCGAGAATGCTCACGCCGCCGCAAAAACAACAGCGCGTAGAGTGTTTGCGTGCATTTTTGGACCTCTGTAATGAAGACAAGGATGGTGTATTGAGTGGAATTTTTACTGGAGACGAAACTTGGGTTCATCATTATGAACCTGAGTCCAAACAAGACTCCATGCAGTGGCATAAAAAGGGCACAGCACCTCCCAAGAAATTTAAAGAGCCACAATCAGTTGGGAAACTCATGGCAACGGTATTTTGGGACTCGGAAGGAATATTGTTGATTGATTATAAAGATAAAGGTGTTTCTATAACCGGAGAATATTACGCTTCAATATTAGAGCGACTAAAAGAAGCCATTAAAGAGAAAAGACGGGGAAAATTGATAAAAGGTGTTCTGCTTTTGCACGACAACGCGCCCGTCCACAAGAGCCGCGTTGCGTTAGCTGCCCTGCATAAGATGGGCTTCGAAATTGTGAATCACCCACCCTACAGCCCAGACCTGGCCCCGAGTGATTATTACCTGTTTCCGAAAATGAAAAAAGAGCTGCGGGGTAAAAAATTTACTGCCGATGATGAAGTCAAGGAGGCAGTTTCAGCGTATTTTGCAGATAAAGAGAAATCATTTTTTTATGAGGGTATAAATAAATTAATTGAAAGATGTGAAAAATGTGTCCGTCTTGCAGATGAATATATTGAAAAAGAAAAATAATTTGGTTTCTTTATTTCCACCCCTTGTCCCCCATTCCGCGAATATAAAAACGCTCCCTCGTAAAATTCGACGAATCGACGGTTCACTAATATTCAGTGCTACTGCATGTTTCCTGGCAGAACGTTTTGGACTCCTCGTTATGGCATTTCGAACCGTATCAATGTTTTCTGTCGTTGTCACACTTCTTGTTGTTCGCGTATGTTTTAAATTTAAAGTAGACCCAGTTTCTTCGAACTTTTGTACCCATACATGAATTGCGTGAATAGACGGTACTTGCACACGATGCGGAATATTGAACTGAGTGCGAAATAAGCTTCTCGCAGTTGTCGCGGATGAACATTTTTAAAAAAAGCTTTTACACAGAAAGTACAATGAGCTACTGACCACTGTTCCATGTTTACATGGCGTTAAATAACTGACTATAATATGACTAACTCCAGCGCCTTCCTCTGAACGTCAAATGATTAACAGAGTTTTAAAATTTTCCCGCTTCACTGACAAACCCTGTATCAACTCCACAAGAAAACATAGAACATCTGGTTTCTAATACTAAAGGTAGTCTCTTCGAGATTACTACCTTGTAGTCTTAATTAACTAAATCGGAAATACACAGTTGGTAATATATCAAATCCGACCATTATTCAAACTTGTCGCGCCATCACGGAATCTGATCCATTATCACCACTTATCAACAGGCATTGTTAGATGAGGCCCGTTTGTACATGTACCGTGCGATATTTATATAACAGATACAAATCTTTATGGAGAACATGCATTAGTTTAATCTATGGCCGTCCTGTTACTCTACTATAATCGTTTAGCAAAGTAAATGGGTGGCAGGGGGGTGGAGATCAATTTGTCCGGAGTTTAACGCTCGCATCAGATTGATCATAAAACGTGAAGTAATTCTACAGCGCGGTATCGCCTGTAACCGAAGATATAATGGAATTTATGTATGCATTAATAATAAACAGAATACAGAATATTTATATATGTTCTTTCATACAAACACTCATGGATATTACTTGATTTTATTAATCTCGTTCGTAAAGGGCTTACACGTTTTAATCTTGTTTTACGAGATACACGCTTAATTTCTCTAATGCTCCTTAATTTTATTTTATGCGACATAAATGTTGAGTGAAATGGATAGCTCTTAAATATAATGTTCTAGCAGGATATAAAGATATTTTATTGAAAATAATATCTAGATGTAGCGATTCAATAATAACCGTTACTGAGTATCGATTTTGAAATTCACATTGGAAAGCATTCTTTAACAGCTCTATAAACTTCAAAGGTAAGACCTCTAATACGTTCTATTCAATTATATCACACTTTGGATAGTATCTTCATATTGAATATATAGATGAGACTTTTTATTCAATGTAATCACAACTTTACACCGAAGGTCAATATATAGTATTTGATAATTGAAGCTTAGAAAGTATGCACGAAAAAATTGGTAAAACTGCATGTAAATATGCACTAAAAACCGTCACAGTATAATGAAAAAAATGAAAAACAATACATCCTTCTGACGTTCAAACATTCAAAAGTACGAACGAATGATCGAGGGGCTGTTCATCTTCCTAAAATTGGCAACATGGTTACTAGTGCATATGTAGACGAACCCGGCTTGGCGGATTACTGTTAAATGAATATCAAATCAATTATTCAAATGTTAATAACACTCTGTTTACGACGTGTTTCGGGGAATTTACCTATCATCAGGTAAACTTGTATTATTAACGAACGATTCTTTGTACCTCTTCAATACAGAAAAATAGCCGTTCAAACATACGAAAGTACAAAAGAAAAGACGATGTTATGTTCATTTTGCTGAAATCTGTAACAAGATTACCAGTGCGTACGTAGACGAACATTTTAAAATCTCGGCCGATTGACAATAAATAAATATTAAAAGAATCATTGAAAAGTTAGTAACATCCCGTTTATTACGCGTTTCAAGGAATTGATCAGTAAATCTATTAGCAAATCATTGGCAATCCGCCAATATTTTAACAGAATATGGATGCGATGTAACCACATGCTTCGTGAATTTCAACAAATTAAGCATACCGGAATCCAACAACTAGTTGAAGAGAAAGCGTTCCTTTGCAGTACACCTAAATTATTCCACTATGAAGAAAGGCAGCTATCTAACGGGTTTTCACACTCTCACTCATCTACTAAATGAATCTCGAATGTACTGCAGGTTTAACGTAACAACAAGAAGATAAAAACGACTTTCACGTATATCCGGTCGCATGCATGCTTTTTTTAAAATGACAATTATTAAGGGTGTCCAAAAATTAATGCAAGATTTGAATTAAATAGAAAACACATTTTTTAGTCTTTTGATTGTTATTTTTTTATTGAATCATAAAGTACATAGGATAGGGTTATTTATTGAATAACACATCGGGCAAATGGCCTCCACTGCTTTGCATGCATATACGCACTCATTTGTCGAAACTTTCCATGACCATTATGCATAAATGTGGCTGAATTTCATTGATGCAGCATTGAATCTCCTCCTTTAATGCACGGGTGGTTGTGGGTTTGTTGACATAGACCTGTGATTTCAAATAACCCCATAAAAATAAATCTAATGATGTTAAATCACACGATCTAAGGGGCCAATTCTGATCACCGAAACGACAGAGTACACGACCTGGAAATGTCTCATGCAGTAATTGAATTGTTTCGCGGGCTATATGGCCTGGGGCACCGTCTTGTTGAAATCACATATCGGCCACACCAATATCATCCACTTTCGACAGAAAGAACTGTGTTATCATGTCGCTATATCGAGTACCTGCCCAAAATCCACACCAAACAGTGACACGTTGTGAATGCATTTGTTATCTGACAATCAGATGTGGGTTTTCAGAACACCAAAAGCGAAAATTTTGGCGATCAACAGAGCCATCAAGGTGAAAATGTGCTTCATCGCTTAGGATGATTTTGCTCGAAAAATCAGCATTCATTTGTTCATGTTCAATAATCCATTCAACGAACTCTCTTCGCTGTGCATGGTCATTAGGCTTCAGTTGCTGTGTTAATTGAATTTTGTAAGTATGGAGACAATTATTATCTTGTACTTGAATTTATTTTCTTTAATTATTGTCACATATTTCGAATTCCCAAGATTTTGCACAGACTTTTTTAATGACAACCTAACAACGAATTGACCATCTTGATTGCGCTCTACTGTTTTGTTCAAAATATTTTCGCATTGATAGTCCTACTGAGACGTGTGCCTTTTCCCCAAAATTCTCAATTGTACAGAAGCTTTCAAATTGTTCGCATAAATTCTGACTAAAGCATGAATACAAGAGGAAACTATTTGTCTCTTTGTTTTTACAACACTGCGACAAACGGATTGCTGAGCAAGTATCTGTAAATTTACATTTTGATTTTATTTAGCTACAATTAATAAACCGAAGTTTACATTATAGCCTTCCAAGGTGTGGTATTTTGTAGTATATAGTATCGAAAGCAAGTTGTGGAGACTCGAATCGAAAACATCATCACCGGTCCTGAAAGTCAACAAAAATAGCGTTGACCAGTGTTAGTCGTTTTGTTTTTCAAACAGTTTCTGCCCAGGATTAGGAAAAGACGTATAAAGCACCACAGAAACGAACAATTAGCAAGAAAATAATGGGCGTTAAAGAACAATCTATACAAATAAGAAAAATTCATAAATTTTCTTATGTCGAATCAAGCAGCACCAACTAACTAACGTGCTTTTCTTCATACAAAAACCTTCAATGGTCTTAACAATGCCTTGCATTATATCTAACAGAGATACACAACGTACCGAGCTATAGTATCATTAACTTTTATTACTACTAGAAAACAACATCTAGCGAAACCATTCTCTTGCATTCGTATTGAACAAGATTATATTTATTTATCGTTGAACCCGTATATATCAACCAATAAATGTAACCGTAATATTACGATGCTAAAACAGAAACAAAGGTATGTACATATAGTCGCATTTACTTAACGAATTCAGGGGTTCTGCTTTACAAATACCCGGGATTAAAAGGATTGTTTTAAACTAGGGATTATTATGCGATACATTTACTGGTTAAAACCGAAATAAACTTTTATATATTTTATTTTGAACTATCGCAAAATAATCAAAATTAATTAATATTAAAAATACGGACGTTGTTTAACGTGTATCTAGTAGATTTATTGCATATATTAGTAGAGATACGTATACGTATGTGCAGTAAAATTATTTTTCGAATAATACAGTACCGTGCGATCAAATTAGACCACCACGAATTAAACAAAGTACGTGAGATATTTTTTAAGTTTTGCATAGTGATACATAGAGGGCGTCACTAATTAAATGTCAGCACTAAAAATTAATCTCCATCTTTGGTTAAATATCCAAAGTTTCAGTGTGATACGTGTAGTGTTGTAGCCACAACTAACTGTCAAAGTTGACGAGTTAGTTGAAAAATGGAATTACCCCTAGAAAATTTTCGGGGAATAATTTTTTATGATTTTCGATGACAATTATCGCAACAAGAATGCCTCGCCGATGTGGTTTCTGTTTTTACCAATGCAGCACTGTATCAGTCAACAACTTCTCGTTGGTATGGAGAATTGAAACGTGAACGGATTAGTTTCGGCGACGACCCAAGAGCAGATTCACCAATAACGGCAGTCACTCAGGAAGACGTCGATGCCGTGCGCAAAATCATCAACGAAGAACGACATGTGACATATCACCTGATTCAAGCATTATTGGTGATTTTAAAGATCTCAATTCAAAAAATTGTCCATAAAGAATGATGTGTAAAAAAATTAGTTTCCCTTTGGATACCGCATCTGTTGACCGAAGAACAGAAATCAACTAGGGTGAATTGGTGTCAAAAAACTCTAGATCTATTCAGTGCCAGAAACTATAAAAAGGCGTAAAACATCTTGAATTTACTCATATGAGCCAGAAAATAAACACTAGTCGTCTGTTTGGGTGTTTTAAGGTGAAGAAAAGCCGACAAAAGTCATTCGTTCTCGAAGTGTCTCCAAAAAGGTGGTTGCAACTATTTCTCTACAATATCTAAGAACTGTTACTGCCGATTGGTATACAATCATTTATCTGCCGCAAGTCACCGCTGAGCTTCGAAAAACCAACCCCAAACAACGATCATCCTACACCAAGACAATGCAAGTTTGCGCACAGCACGCAAGACAATTGAATTTTTAACACAACAAAACGTCGAATTGTTGGATCATTCTCCATACAGCATGGATCTAAATCCCAACGATTTTTTTAACTTTCTGAAAATTGAGAACGGCTCAAGTCGTCAGAAAAAACAGTCGACGCTTTCAAAAACGCAATTTTGTCTGTACCAATAAACGAGTGGAACAACTCCTTCCAGAGTTAGTTCGAGCGCAGGCAAAAGTGCATTACTCTTCGTGGAGAATACTTTGAAAAGCAATGAAGTCTTTAAAAGCAATCTATTGTTTTATTCCAGTTTTATATGCAAAACTTAAAAGACAACCCACCTTTCGCCTAGGTCCCACCAACAACATCTAACCTCGTCCACGACCTCTAACCCCCACCTATCCACAGCCCGCCTAAACCCTCGCACGCACCTATTCGAACTTAAGCACGAATTGTCTCGTAAATCGCTGAAGTTAGCTCATTTTGGCTGAATTTTCTGTCCTATCTTTTGCTTTCTTTTAGTAAACTTTTGTCGGGTAATCCGAATCTGTAAGCACACATGCTGCAGGATTTTTCATTTCGGCGCCGCTACATTCTAGCGCTAGAAAAGCACACGTTACAAGACACACACAGGCAAACTTACACTGAAGCGCCTTAACACTTACATGCAACCACACGCGAATGCCCAGACGACAAGTTGAAGGCACATTATCTCGTCAACCAGTAGTTTGGCGGGTCGTGTTTTAAATTTCCTAGTTTTTCTTTTCGTTTTCTTCCTTTTTTGTCCCTGTAGCACTCTCCCTTTTAACGCTACAGCACTTTGATTCTCGAAAAATATCCATTGCACACACATACAACACCGATGGATAGGGCTTCGTTCATACTCTATTAGACACACAGCCGATCCCATGGCTCTACTCACGATACCGTCTATTTCCCTCCAAGCCTGTTCTATGCCCAACTAATCCCCTCCATTCTTCCAGAGCCCAAAGTGACTTCTAACCCTACTCACAGTTCCACCCATTCCCCCTTTCCCTCGGGCTTGGCGTTACGCAATATTTGCTGGACTTTATGCATAAGTTGGTTAAGTTATCTTGGTATAATGGAGCACATGTTTGTTGCAGAACAACTTTGTTGTGTTTAGAGGCGGTAATAAGAATATTTAAAGGTGTATGAGTTTTGAGTTTGTTACCAGAAGGTTATATTGTTTTTATGCATATACATATTTGAAAATATTGTGGAAACAGAGCATTTGACGCATACACCTTATCGCAGTAGGAATCGAGCATGTTTCATTTTAAGGAAGCTAAATAAGATTAATTAAATAAGTTTGTTGAACACGCTCTCCGAGCTTTAGTTACCCAGATGGTTACAGTATTGTGTTGTCGCGCCTTAATAGAGATTGTCAAGTTTAGTGATTGTTATTTTGCAAGTATACTAACTCATGATTCTATCCTAAACGCTAGCTATTGCCACCATGTGAATTTTAACGATTTACTACTTTTTTTCAGTAATTAAGAAAGTGCGTTTTCTTATTAAAAGTGATATTTAGCTTAATAGATATTAGGCTGGTTCAAATTCTTTACAATGCTATCAATAAACATATACGAGGACAGTTTGGCAAGTAGTGAGAAAGACACATATATGGCACTCTAATTGGTAAAACAAATGCACTATAATATAGTTTGGCTATTTATATGTTTACAATCCGACATTTAGATAAATCGGTTGATTAGTTTATTTTTAACAGCTGATTGAAAAAGAAGCAACACGTCGTTTTGTTAAAATGGAAGAGTATCGTGCGGTGATTAAATACTTCGTAATTAAGGGTATAAAAGCTACCGAAATAAAAGGTGAGTTACGGGAAACATTAGGTAAATGAATTTAAACGTGGTAGAATAATCTGTGTTGATGAAGCGCGCTCTGGAGCACCCAAAATCGTGACTTCTAAGGAAATGATTATAAAAATCCATAATATTATTACACAAGATCGACGACCCAAAGTAAGTGAAATAGCAGACATGGTAAACATTTCAACAGAACGCGTACACCATATTTTAACGAAAGAATTAGGCCTTTCCAAGCTTTCGACAAGATGGGTGCCGCGATTGCTTACGACCGATCAAACGTTCACTCGTTTGCGCATTTCCAATGAGTGTTTGGACCTTTATAAGAGGAATCCGGTTGATTTTTGTAGGCGATTTGTTACTTGCGATGAAACTTTGATACACTACAGTACACCCGAAACTAAACAACAGCCGAAACAATGGTTAGAACGTGGTTCTGTATCTCCAAAGGAAGCGAAAACCACTTTATCGACAAACAAGGTGATGGCATCGATTTTTTTGGATTCAAAGAGCATTTTGTACATTGATTACCCTCAGAAAGGTGCCACAATAATCGGACAATATCATGCAGAACTTCCACAAAAATTAAATGTTAAGATTCGTACTAAACGGCCAGGAATGGCAAAAAAAAGGATTCGCATACCAGCACAGTTGCGATGTCCAAAATCAACGAATTGCACTTTTAGTTAGTACCGCATGCGCCATATTCACCGGATTTAGCCCCTTCCGACTTCCACCTTTTTCCAAAATTGAAAACGGCACTAGGTGGAAAGAAATTTTCGTCTAACGACGAGCTTATCATCTTCGTAAATGAGTATTTTACAAGCCTTCTGGAATCGCATTGTAGAGATAGCAAAAGGGCATTGGAGCACCGTTGGAATAAATATATTGCTCTTTTAGGAGAATATATTGAAAAATAAAAATTATTTTGTATTAAAAAAATTCGTTTTTCTTTTCCATTCTCATTACTTGTTAAACTACCCTCGTATTTCTTACCCCGTTATAGGTACCTGGAATATTTTAATGTAATTTTTTAATAGAGTTCTTGGAAATGTACTATTGGTGTCGCAGTGCCTTTATACAGTCGCTGAGGTGCACAACACGTCATAATATCGTCCTTATTTTGTTTCATATATAGAAAGGTGACATAAAAATATGCTCGCGTAACTAGAATACATCTAATTTTACGCGCAAAATACGTGAATAAAAGGACGTGAAACTAATCAAATCACTACTTCCATTCACCAACTGAGCAAGCATTCGAAACCACGACTATTTATATTTACAAACCTTAGACTGTTCGTTACATTATCATGATCTATCGGAAATACGAAATACATGGCATGGTAGCTTCGGAAATTATATATCACGAGATTTTAAACCGTATCACAAAGATATTTATTTTTATCGGCGTAAATCAAAAACGGCGGGGAATATTAGAAAATGCCCAAACAAAAGCCGGCAATTTACTAAAAACATCATCGCGTGACGTTTTCCCATGAATAAATAAATACTCGACAATCGAAAACCGAATTCAGGAGAACACACATAATATAACAGATTGTTATCATGCAGTTAATACGATTCAATTATTCATTATCGTGATTTCCTTAATGGAGTATATTACGAAGAGCCCAAAACAACGGCCGCCCTACGTACATACGTGTGCTTGCGCTAGTGCGCGCACGGGCAAAATAGAAATATTGCGCTTCGGCCAGAACTTCCGAGGATTTACACCACACATGATGGCAATAATTTTGTTGTACCTCGAGTAACACACGTTTCCGTTTGTTTTGTCTTGTTTCCCGTACGATTGTCTTTTTTTTTCTGTTTCGCGTTTTGATTTACGCTAATCTAGTAATTGAATTTCCCACGATATTTTCTCACTAAGCGCTGTTCTCTTTTTTTCGTGTTTCTGGTACCGCTTCATATGTTTCCACCGAATTACTAGATTATTATTATTAATAGACTATCGACTGATGAATTTACTTGGTAAATATTGGGAATAAGCGTTCCGAGTTACCTGAAAAACTTCGAGATACCTCTGTTCAAAATAAAAAACTATAGCTTCAAGTTATGATAATTGCACATAATTTGTGCAATGTAACATGTCAATGGTGAGGAGCAATCTGTTTTAATGTAAAATATGCGATCCAATTTTCCATAATCATTCTTATCGGGAACACCCTGCCACCCTCATACAATAATTTCCTGCTGAAATCGTGATTGTAATGTAAGCTTTTGTCCACTAAGTTATGGGTTGTATTTATTTTGTCTTTAATGGGAATATTTGATGAAAAATTAAGATATCTATGCATGAAAAGTGGTTTAAAATCTAACCATTTTAATTCCTTTAATAAAAAACTTCAATTTGCATTAGAAAGCGAAAATAACAATTGCTTAAATTTCCTGGATGTAACAGTAAAACACAAAGATATAATAGTGAAACACACTCTGATTGGTACACAAAATCTGCTGGTTCAGATAGGTATCTAAATTTTTTATCAAGTGTTCCCATTAAATACAAAACAAATGCAATCTATAACTTAGTAGCCAGATGTTATAAACAATCAGGCAAATACAATATTAACAGAAAGCAAAAACAAAATTAAAAAAATACTTTCAAAAAATTACTATCGCCCGAACTTCATATGAAAAAACATTAAAAATAGGCTAGCCACACTCAAAAAAAAAAAAACGGAGAAAACAAAGCAGAAATTGTAAATATAGAAAACGAGAATATAATTACAAGCAACGCTAAACCAAAACTTATGACTTCACTATATGTACCACACCCATCAGAAAACCTAATTTATTTAGAAAATATAATATTAAAATACGGTGGTCCCATAAGCACCCGGCCTGACCTAGAGATGGTGGTAGTTGTTTGAAAAGTGTCACTATATTAGAAAGTACACAATCTATAAAGCATGTGTTTCAAGTTTGAAGACGTCACGTTGTTTAGTATTTGTCTGGCAGCCATCAATAGTGAACGTTTTCAGTGAATTTGTAAAAATGGAGAAAATTGGTCATCGTCACGTGATATAATACTTTTATTTGAAAGGCTATAGCCTAACCGAGATAAAAACTGAACTGGTTTCTACTCTGTGTGAGTCTGCTCCTTCGTTGACAACAGTGAAATATTGGGTAGCAGAGTTTAAACGAGGCCGTACGTGCTGCCGAGACGAGCATCGCAGTTGTCGACCAAATGAGGTGACGACTCCAGAAATGGTGAAGAAAATCCACAAAGCGGTACTGAATGATCGTCGACTGAAAATGTGCGAGCTAGCAGACATAGTAGGCATTCCAAAAAGTGCGGTACATCGCACATTATCTAAAAATTTGGACTTGAGAAAGCTGTGTGCATGATGGGTGCCGCGTTCACTCACACTCGAGCAAAAACAATGTCGTGAAGATGTTTCAATTAAGTGTTTAGTGAAGTTTCACAGCAACAAAGCAGAATTTTTGCGCCGTTTTATAGCCATGGATGAAACATGAGTCACTTCACACCCGAGATAAAAGAGCAATCAAAACAATGGACGCAAAAGGGAGATGTGCGTGGAAAAATTTTAATTGACAATCTTGAAAACGGAAAAACTATCAATGGCGAGTATTAATGCAACATTTGAGTGAATAAATCAAGCAAAAAACGAACACATTTGGATAAGAAGAGAGTGTTGTTTTATCAAGACAATGCACCAGCTCACAAATCCGTTATTGCGATGGCTAAAATTAATGAATTAAAGTTTGAATTGCTACTTCATGCACCCTATTCGCCAGATTTAGCCGACTCGGATTATTTTCTGTTCCCAAACTTTAAAAAATGGCTCAGTGTCAAAAATATTCCAACGATGAAGAAGTGATGTCGGCAGTTAATGGCTATTTTGAGGAGCAAGGCAGTTCTTATTATAAAAAGGCTATCGAACTTATTGAAGGAAAAAGTGTATAGAGCTGGAAGGAGATTATGTTGAAAAATAAATATATTTCTTTCCAAATTTTTGTATTTTCTTTGTTGGGTCGGGTACTTCTGGGACCACGTTCGTATATTATAAATTTAGAGGAGCAAGAATCATAATACGAGTAAAAGAAGTAAACTACTAATTAACAATAATAGTCTTTTATTAAACAGCAAATGATAATAGTTATATGCATCAATAATTATTATCAGGCGACTCTTATCACACTGCATTAAATGATAAATATAAATGATGACAAAAGAAATCTTTATAATACGACAAATTAACACACAATGTCGCTGACATAGGAAAGATATAACACAAAAAAGAAATAATAAATCTTGATAATGTATTAGGTGACATAATATTAATGGAAATGAATGAATACATATACATATACACACACACACACACACACACACATATATATCTATATATATATACATATGTGTGTGTGTGTGTGTGTGTACAAATCAACTGATATCGATACCTAATTATATTACAGCAAAAACTTGATATGACCCACACATATATGTACATATTATTTATTCACAATAGCTACACTACCGGTCATATTTATTTGCCCACCCAAATTTTATGTGTTTCCTGAAATACGGATTATCTTTCGAAAAATCTGTATTATAATTATTCAACAATATTATTAGTGGAAGTAATTCCATATGAATTTCTACGAAAATTTTAAATTGTTTATGATATATGGTAAAATTGTCATAAATTGGAAAAATACCATAAATATTATATAAGCTAATCCCTACAATATTAACAGTTTTACCTGCATTTCCGAAAGGTATTACCAATATTGGGTTATTGTACTAACTAACTACAATATTAGGATGTGTTATTCAAAAAGGAAAATAAATTTTATGTCAGTCATCGTTCATCTTTTGTTGCGAAAACAGTGAAATAGAGAGTTATTGTGAATATTGTAATGCAATGCCGAAGACGAAGGAATTATCTGTTGAAGTGCGTGCTATGATAATTGCTTATTATCGTACGGGTAAAAGTAATCGCGAAATTGCAAAAGAATTACGATTAAATCGCAGAACCGTTGATTATAACGTTAAAAAATTTGAAGAAAGTGGTAGGTACATTTTCCAACAAAAGAAGATCTGGACGACGCAAAGCGACGACATCTGCAGATGACCGGCATCTAATACGGATAAGTAGACGCGATAGACGAAAAAACGGCACCAGAAATTGCTGCTGAAATGAATAGAGCGCGTGCTAAACCAATTAGTGTGTCCACGGTACAGAGAAGGTTAAGGCAAGCGGGTTTATACGGAAGAATTGCTCTGCGAAAACCACTACTACGAAAGCAAAACAAGATAAAATGACTAAATTGGGCTAAAGAACTTAAGAATTGGATGATTGGTTAGTGGAATAATGTGTTGTGGACAGACGAATCGAAGTTTGAACTTTTCGGTAGTAAAAGGCGAATATTCGGAAGAAGATCCGCAGGAGAAAGAGTACTGTCAGAATATATTGCGCCTACCGTAAAACATGAAGGAGGTTCAGTAATGATTTGGGGGTATTTTGGTGGAAGAACTGCAGGCGATCTCGTCAAAATTGAGGGAATCCTAAGAAAAGAAGGCTACCAGGAAATTTTAGAAAATAACGCTGTTCCTTCAGGACTAAGGATTCTTGGCGAAAACTTTGTATTTCAACAGGACAACGATCCAAAACACACTTCTAGATTGTGTGGAGATTACTTGCGTCAACTAGAAGAGCAAGGGCAAATCTCTATAATGGTATGGCCAGCTCCAAGTCCTGATCTAAACCCAATAGAGCTTCTTTGGGAAGAATTGGACCGGAAGGTTCGAGAACGTGCTCTATCATCCACCATTGTACTGTGAGAACAACTTCAAGAAGCCTGGGCACAAATTACAGAAGATGCACTGTATCTTTACAATCCTCATATAATTTTACACATTCAAATTACTTTTCCATAGTACAACTCAAAGTAGTACGAACGAATGTCTTCTTGATGGAAACTAATTTTACCGTTCAAGATTAGAGTTGATTTTCACAAGAACAAATTACTCACACAGTGTACAATCGAAATTTACCATAACTCAGTTCACATTAAACGTTTTCTGTCACATAAACAAAAAAAGGAAGGAGGCGACAGTTTCAATTACAGAATATCATACCATAATTAATTCGAGAAATAATGTTAAAAAGAATCATTCTATTATTAATAACACCCTATCTACTACGTATGTTTCACCGATATCACGGATCGTCAGGCAGATTTGTGTTATTAATGAACGATTCCTTGGTAGCGTCTATCATATCATTTCGATACAGAAAAATAATGGATAACAAGCGCCTCCCTGTGTCGTCCACTATACTGAACGACAAAGCGAGAAACGCGTCTATCTCGCTTGTCGATAACTACGTTGCTAGAGGGTATAAGACAGACGCATTGTGTAACGGCTATTTGCCAATTAAAAGGATGTTAAAAGAAATCATTCTATTATTAATAACACCTTATCTACTACATATGTTTCAACGATATCACGGATCGTCAGGCAGATTTGTGTTATTAATGAACGATTCCTTGGTAGCGTCTATTATATCATTTCGATACAGAAAAATAATGGATAACAAGCGCCTCCCTGTGTCGTCCACTATACTGAACGACAAAGCGAGAAGCGCGTCTATCTCGCTTGTCGATAACTACGTTGCTAGAGCGTATAAGACAGACGCATTGTGTAACGGCTATTTGCCAATTAAAAGAATATTAAAAGAAATCATTCTATTATTAATAACACCCTATCTACTACATATGTTTCAACGATATCATGGATCGTCAGGCAGATTTGTGTTATTAATGAACGATTCCTTGGTAGCATCTATCATATCATTTCGATACAGAAAAATAATGGATATCGCTTTGTCGTTTAGTATAGTGAACGACACAGGGCGGCGCTTCTTATCCATTTAGAGAAATGTTTAAAAATGACTGGGAAACTAAATACGAAGCAAGTTAAAAATGGAATTTTAATTAAATTTTCTACCAGGTATGCTTACAACTGAATGTCCTTCAAACATAATATTAATTCAAAACAAAATAGCTAGATGGAGTCCGAATGTCCTTTTAAGAGAGCCAACAGTTATGATAAACTACCAACACTCACTATACCACTATAGATGGCGCAGCGTAATACCAATTGACTGATGAAAACCTCTACAAAAGGACAATAACAAATGGAATTTTTTAATATTATTTACAGCGTGTTTCAAAAAGAATATACGTACTACAAAGTATTATTTTGTCCAAACTATCGTTTGCTGCGCGTTTCAGGTTGAGATACCAAATTGATCCTCCGAATGGGTGGAATATTCGCAGATGGTATCGACAGTTTGTAGATACAGGATGTGTATGTAAAGGAAAGAGTCCTGGCCGCCCTCGCGTTTCTAAAGAAAATGTTGCACGAATTCAAACAGATTTCCAACGTAATCCTTAAAAGTCAACTCGTCGTGCCAGTCGGGAGTTACAACTGCCTACAAGAACAATTTGGCATGTTTTGAGACGTCGGCTGGTCATGAAGCCGTATAAGTTATAGTTGTTACAAGCTCTATGTCGTGATGATAAATGGAAACGTGTGGCATTTTGTAACGAGATTCATGATGCTATTGACAATTATAACACTTTCGTACAACGCATCGTGTTCAGTGATGAAGCGACTTTCCAGTAGTCTGGTAAGCAAACACAATGTTCGAATTTGCGGTCTACAGAACCCACATGCAGCCATTGAATATGTACGAGATTCGCCTAAAATCAATATGTTTTATGCCCATTCTTCTTTGATGGAAACACAGTTAACGGTCAGCAGTATCTCACTATGTTACAAAACTGGTTGTTTCCGAGGCTGCATGAAGACAATTTCGTTTTTCAAGACGAGGCACTCCCTCGCTGGAGTCGCCAAGTGCGTGAATATCTGAATGAAACTCTACTGAACCGTTGGATTGGTCGTCAAGTAAGTGGCGACTTAACATGTCTCAGCTAGACTCCACGGTCTCCGGATTTGACACCCTGTGATTTCTTCCTATGGGGTTTCGTTAAAGACAACGTCTATGTACCGCCACTCCCTCAGAACCTGGAAGAGTTGAAGAACCGGATTCGTACTGCCATAATGTCAGTGACGAAGGACATGCTTGCCCGAGTATGGGAGGAATTTGAGTATCGTTTTGATATTGTTCGTGTCGTTGATGGAGGACATATCGAACATCTGTAATCTGAACTTGAGGGGTTCATAAGTATGTGTGTAAAGTTTGCTATTCCTATGTCTTAAAGTTTAATAAATATATGCATTCAAAATACGTATATTCGTTTTGAAACAGCCTGTATTCTAAGCTTTTGTCGTACCGGATCTTAAAATTTCGTAATAATTCCTCGAAAGCAATTCAACTTTTAAAGCAATAGAAAATTCTATTAGATATTTATTAAAGTGCTTGCGAAGTCTCAGCTCGAATTCGATCGATTTACGAATTATCGGTTTTAATTTTATCCTGTTTAAATTAGATACAGCATGCATATTGATTTTGCCAGCATATGCCGAAGAAAACGTTAAGGACAGCCTATCCTTTACAAAGCGGATTAATCCCCTCAAAATAAGGGATGGGTTTATACACTTTGAAGGGACGACGCCTAATATAATTATTAATCTAGCAAAATTTACTTATGATAATGTAACCGGAGAATTTTCCTTATGCCGAAGTTAGCTTTTATAATGGAAGGTCACTCAAGATTATGGAGTTAACCATATACATGCTAGTGAAATGATTTAGTCGGCTGGCAATATGGAATCGATAAACTTCATCTGATTTGAAAATCACTTACCCGGAGCCTTTACCGGAACGGAGTTAACTCGGACATACACTACGAAATAAATTTAATACTTCGTTACTAACTCGTGAGAAAGCATTTCCTAAATCGATTAGTACTCGATTTCTGTTTATACAATTATGTAAATAATTTACAATTATATTGCTTACCATCTTGATAAAAAGTCAGGCGTTGTTTTTATTAAAACAATATCCAAACGCCTTTATACAAAGGGTACTAGGAAAGTTTTGCAATATGACGCAACAATGAATCGTAGGAAGCTGCTTGTTGCTGCATGTTGAGATATGTTCATACGTGCATAGTAGCCGCCACGCCATGTCGATGGGCTCAGTTATTCGTTAGCAGTGAGAGTGTAAAGTGCTTGCGATGGCATCGTGGTCACGAAATGAGATAAGGTCAGTTTTGCGTTATAATTTCGTGCGGGGTTTAAACATAGACCTGTGCTTCGAAGAAATGACTCTTTGCACTAGGTGATATTTGTCCACATTGCACAACGATATTCAGGTGGTATAGAGAATTCCAAAACGGAAATTTAACTGTGGAGGATGCTGTGAGGCCGGGAAGGCCACGAACGTCAGTTTCGGAGGAAAACGATACTACTGTGAAGAAAATGCTTGGCGAGGACGGGTGAGTGACCTACCAACGGATAGAGGCTACTTCAGGCCTAAATGCACCAGCAATTCGTTCGATTCTGCATGATCATTTGCAAGTGAAGAAACTTTGTTCTCTCTGGGTATCGCATCGACTGACTGAAGAGCAGATGACACGACATATGACTTGGTGCCGGAAGATGCTAAAAAAGTGTAATAAGGGACATTCTCGGTATGTGAACAACATCGTGACAGGTGACAAAGCTTCGGTGTTCTATTACGATGTGCTGACCGAAGCTCAAAACAAAGTTTGTATCTTCGATGATGAGGACACACCCGTAATTGTCAGAAAATTCCGATCTGTAAAGAAGAAAATGATAGCTGTATTTTTCAAATCTAGTGGAATTGTGGAACGCAGCGTTTGCGCCCTTTGTAGCAAGCAAGTTCATTCATAGTAAGTTATAATATTTAAAATTTTAATTGGAAAATTCTATTTTTTTAACAAAATTGTCATGTCTTATTTTTAGGACATATGATGTATCTTTTGGAGTATCTATTTTTTGTCAAGGAATTCCTTAACTTTGTATAGAAGATCGGTGTACCAAACCTTATCAAAGGCTTGACTAAGATTTAAGAACACTGATATACAGTATTTTCTACTTTCTAATACAAGATTTATTTCGTCGCTTATTGTTTGAATCGGCTGGGTAGTTAAGTTTTGCCCGTAATCTTGGAAGGAATTCCTATTTATTTTGCATTGTAAAAGTCTTACAAAATGCTTCAGAACAGATATCAAAGTTTAGGTAGGTTGCTATAGCAATTTTGATTATCCTTAGTTGTTGTGCCTAGCTTTTTGGTTTGAATGGCATTGAGTAAGTATGCAAGAAATACCATTCGTTTTTTTTTGGAGACTTCTTTAGCATATCGGGGGTAACTTTGCAAATTCCCTATACAATTTATTACTAAAATAATAATTGTATTAATAAATTATTGCTTCTCAATTTTAAGAGAAAATATCTAATCCAACAGAAAGAATTTATTTACACTGTTTGTTAAAGAGAAAATAGAACTTCTTTAAAACAGTAATTCTTAGTAGCACCATCTATTAAAAAAGGATGCGTCGGTAAGATAGATCTTTCACCAACGTTTTGTCAAAATATCATGACATTTGCATCACTAGAAGCAGAGAAATTATGCATAAAGTAACGGTGTCTATTTGGCATTGGTCGAAAAATGAATTTTGAACAAAGAGCAAATACAAATTCTGTTTTAAACTCGGTAAATGGCTTACTGAGACGTTTAATTTGATGAAACAAATGTGTGGTGATGCATGTTTATCACGTACAAGTATGTATGACTGGTATAAACGATTTAAAGATGGTCGCGAGGACATAAATGACGATGAATGTCCTGGTGCAAAAAAATTTGTGGTTTCGGAAAGTAACATCGAACTTGTGCGTGAATTTACGAGCAGAAATCCTCATTGCGATAAGTGGGAATGGAATTAAATATTTCCAAAGATTCAATTCACATCATTGTGACACAGCATTTGGAACTGAGAAAGATTTGTGCAAGGTTTGTACCACACAAGCTGACTGGTAATCTAAAATTGCTCCGAATCCAACATTGTATATATATATATATATATATATATATATATATATATATATATATATATATATATATATATATATATATATATGTATGTATGTATATATATAATATATATCATCCTATGATGATTGACAGATTCTGCAGCATAATCCTAATATAATTAATGATTGGTGTGTGCAGAACGATATTACTATTAATGCTGATAAGTGTGCTGTTGTCACTTTTACTAAAAGTAGTAATCCCCTTTTTAGCCAGTACGCCATTGATCACACTGTCTTTTTGAGGAAGTCGGGAATTATGGATCTTGGGATCATGTTTAACTCCAGATTGGAATTATCAAATTACATTATTAATGTATGTGCTTCGGCATCATGTGCTCTTGGTTTCCTTGTGCGTTCTTGCAGATAGTTCAATAATATTGCTACTCTCAAGGTTTTATATTATGCTTTTATTCGGACTAAGCTTGAGTATGCCTCGGTGGTATGGCATTCGTGTTATATTTATCAGAGTTTGTTTCTGGAGAGAATCCAGAAAATATTTCTAAATATTTATCTTACCGGCTTGACGGTACATACCCGCTGAGGGGAGTTGATTATAAGACGTTATTGGTTAGAAATTGCTTTCAATTTCTGTCTTGTCGTAGGGATGCTACCAGTGCGAAATTTCTTGTTAACTTGATTAACAATGGTGTGGATGCCCCATCTGTACTGTCTCAGACTGGTCTATTGGTTCCATCTCATTCCACTTGGTCTTTTGATTCCTTCGCTCTTCCGAGGGCCAGGACTAATGCTCTATTGAAAGCTCCGCTTACTCGCAAGTGTAGGAATGCGAACAGATTGTTTCCAGATCCCTTTCATAGGAAATAATATGGGTGGTTGAAGAGTTTGTGGTACAATTTCGGTTTCATCTAAGTTTTTTTTTCTTTTTACCTATAAATGTATACTTTAGTTCTTAGTTTTTCATTTGTTATGATTGTATTTTTTAATTTTCATTAATATTTAAGTTAATTTATTTAATACTTGTACACTGTACCTAATGTTTTTGATTTATTCTTTAAATGGCTTGTCTGTTCGACAATAAAAATATTATTATTATTATTATTATTATTATTATTATTATTATTATTATTGTACAGACTTGATTAACGATTCAAAAAAAGACGAAAACTTCAGGTATTCTATTATAAAATACCAAGCGTCAAAGTTCTGAATGGAAGCATCAAAGCAAAGAAAGATCGAAAAAAAGCCGTTTGGAGAAGTCGAAAGTTAAGAAAATGTTGATTTGCTTCGAAAAGCATGGTGCACAAAAAGTTTGTACCAACTCGTCAAAGAGTCGGAGCTGTATATTATCTTGGTGTTATGAAGCGTCTTTTGGCGTGTATTCGTGTTGTATTCTCTCAATATCATGAAAGTGGTATCTGGCGGTTATTGCATGATAATGCACTCTTTGATTTCTAGATTCTTGTCACTGATTTTCTAACTACAAATGGCATTTTTGCCATCAACCATTCACCGTATTCACCGTATTTGATCCCCTGTGATTTCCATCTATTCTCCAAACTACATTTGCTTACGAAAGGAACAGCGCTATGCTGACAACGGAGCCATTAAAAGGGCGTCGACAGCGATCTTGAAGAACATCTCTAAAGATGAACTTAAAAATTCATTCCACATGTTAATTGACCATGCAAAACGTTGTATTGCTTTGAATAAAATAAATGAATTTTACAAAAATAGTAAGCTTTTGTTCTTATTTTAAAAAAGTTCCATATTCTCTGAGACAAACTGTGTATTGTACATGTATTTGTTTAAAGTTACAAAAGCGTCTGTGTATTTAATACAGCATCAAACCACGAATAATTAAATTTATCTTCGTTGGTTTTGAAACTCTTCCCACACTAACTCTGCATCAAGAAGTTAGTACACGATTCTCCATGTCTAATTATTCACATAATCCCTGTGCGGGGCGCTAAGCGCGTTGGAAATGTTTACTCTGAGAGGTTTTATTCGTTGGGTGGTTTTCAAATTGAATATTTAATAAGCTGAATCGAGAAATAAATCAAGTACTAATCGGTAGGGGGAAAGGTGAAAATTTTAAAGGAAGGCAACGATCGAGAGAGACGGCGACCTGAAAGGAGAGAGATGCCAGTTTACGGTTCGTCTGTTGTCGTGGTCCGGGCTTCTTAAAAGATTTTACAAAGTTCAATATTTGCGAACGGCTTGTATTTAAGCACTGTTAAACAGGCGGCGAGGTGCTACCGATAACTGAGTAAAATTTATTCCGCACCTTGGTAGCTGTTCCAAGCGATCCGTTTAAATTATTACAAGAAAAACAAAGCTTCAAAGATTGCCGCGCCACTGCGAGAACACTCGGGCGTTCCTTGCATCGAAATTTCTCCGTAAAACTTTCGCGGAAGGGCCAAAGTAAAAATGCACGATAAAGTAAACACCGAATATTGATTAACTCCCAACGGTTCTCTCTGCTAGTGGCGCTTGCTTCTGTGCGGTAACTTGCTTATAAAATATGAGTTGCATACTTGACTGAGAAAGTTTCAAGAACAGTGGTTGTTCTTTTTGATCTTTGGATTTAATTTGAAAAACTAAACGTCGAAACGACATTTATGAGATCGCTGATATAGGTTTGTTTTGTAATGTTTGATTCAGTAAGCTTGGAAATAAATTTCGTACCATTGGACGTATGTGAAAATGTGTTTATGTTGATATAGGTGCATTGTTCAATTCGAATCCCAAGGAACTATTTAAAAATCTTGGTGAGCAAGAACAGTAACGTGTATACATTTCTTTAATGGATTGTTTCCTAATCTTTTAATATTTTTGAAACAACTTTCAATAACATTTCTTATCATGACACTCGCTACTCCCTCATACAATAATTTTCTATTTAAGGCGGTCATTCCGTTTGATATATTAAAAAAAATCGATTTCTTTTGCATAAATTGATTCCTAAACCTATGCAGGATACGCTGGTGAAGTGATTTTCCAATATTCCGAGTCTTTGAAAAGTTACAGGTAGAAAAATAGGTGTTCATAGCGCTGGGTTGAGCGCTCGGCAGGGCGGGGCACCGAACCTTCTGCGACTCACGGTTTCCTAGCTGAGACCTTTCAATACACATGTACACTCATATAAAAATGTATACAGAGACATATAGAAGGTGACTTCTTTTCAAAAAACTTATTTTCAAATATAACGATTAGTTTCGTTTTGACTTGGCACCGAAGAGCGTAAAAGCTACTACGAATCAGTTCGAAATCAGGTCAGTTTATAAGTTGTTCGCTTTTTGCAATGAATGATAGAAAAGGAAGCAGGTCCAGCGACATTCATTCTCGTCGTTCTAAGAAACGAAAGTTTTGCGGAAATAGTCATACAGTCCAAAGTAATACGGAATTTACAGCTTCAGCTAAGAAACTCGAAGATAGTATGAAGAGATTGCAACATTTTTGGCTGTAATGATCTTCAACGAAGGATTTCAAGACGTAATAAAAACATTGACGACAATGGGATGTTTAATTGGTCATGAAACACATGCTTGCGTGTCGTGGTGACGCACTTATCGCTCGCTCTGAACGGCGTGTGTGCGATATCTTTAAAAAAGCCAAAATTGGGGCGAGAACAGAACAAGCAGCTTTAAGGAAATTCCACGGGGAAGAAGAAGGAATTCTCTATGGACTAGATATAGCAGATTAATGGTGATTAAAGATTTCATAGTTGAAACCGAATTTGAACTTTTAAACACGTTTTTCCTAAAAAACGGTACGATCGATTGCTTTTTAACTTTAATTGTAGATTCAGCATATGTATAGTCATCATTTAAACTAAACAATGCAAAAAAATTCAAGCCTTTTTTTCGTAACAAAATAACCGAAAAAAATGATGAAATTTGAAAACTAATATTCAGAAACATGTCAATTATTCAGTTTTCAATATTTTCGAATGATTCTAGTTCATGTAATAGCCACAGCTTCGCAGATTAAAATGCCGTTTGGATTTTTAATTTCAGATGAGCCAATCAGTCGAAATCATGGAGACCGTCGACCTATTTTCTTGTTGACATGAGTGCTTTTGGAGTGATGCAACACACATTGTCAAGAAGATTTTGGTCTGAAAATATTCTGACTTACTGCTCAAATATCAATAAATATATAGTAAAAAGTTCAAACTTCTATATTTGTATTGTAGATCAAAAAAAATTTCAAAAAAGAGCTAAAGAAAACCGGTTGTCGCACAGGGTGACTGCCTAAAATCGTGCCGAAATCGTAATGTCTGTTTGAATGCGTTTCGACGACAATTACATTAACACAAATTACCTCAAATTTATTGATATTTAGCAACGTTAATCCCCTGCATTGATAAAATCAGAATCAGTGTCTCTCTCTATCGCTCTATGCGTTATTTCCACTATATCTGAAATTCTAGCGGCTTCTAGAGAAGTTCTAATTTCTCTTTAACATTCTGGAATGTCTGCTGCGGTCGCGACTCATACATATAAATACTATATAAAAACTGCACCTAGTTCAACTACAGTCAGTCTCAGGCGAGTCAATCTGCGATTGTGTATGTTGAAATTTACGTACTGACTGCAATTGCCAGTATTCAACTAACAGTAGATTTCTTGAAAATCACGGACATATTTTTAAGTTGACGTAAGCGAGAATGAGATGATACTGAAGCATCAGTAAATATACGGACGAACGTTGTTCTAAAGATAAAGTCAAGAAAATATTTTCAAAAATATTTCAATTTTGGGTTTACCAGTAGTGAAGTAAACGAAGAAGAGAGGCTCCTGTGTATCATTTGCTCAAAATTTCTGGCAATGGACAGCACGAAATCTATTAAACTTAAAGATTTGGAAATGTTTCATAGTAAGTACGTTAGCAATCACCGAAAATTCTTCGAATTACATTTAAAATTATATGTAAAGTAAAAATCATTTTTAAAAAGCTTTGTCTGTGAACGAAAAAGTTTTACTTGCCTCTCACAAAGTTTCAAATAAAACAGCAAAATATAAAAAGCCTCACATCTTTGGTGAATAACTAATTCAGCCAGCTACGATTGAGATTGCAGAGATTATCTTTGGAGATAATTTTATCAAATAATTGCAGTCCACATCTCTAGCAAATGATACTGCCACCTTTCGAATTGATGATATACGAGGGTAGTTTGACAAGTAGTGAAAATGGAAAAGAAAAACGAATTTTTTAAATACAAAATAATTTTTATTTTTCAATATATTCTCCTAAAAGAGCAATACACTTATTCCAACGCTGCTCTAATGCCCTTATATCATCTCTAAAGTGCGATTCCGGAAGGCTTGCAAAATACTCATTTACGAAGATGATAAGCTCGTCGTTAGACGAAAATTTCTTTCCATCTAGTGCCGTTTTCAATTTTGGAAGGAGGTGGAAGTCGGAAGGGGCTAGGTCCGGCGAATAAGGTGCATGCGGTACTAATTGGAAATGCAACTCGTGGATTTTGGACATCACGACTGTGCTGGTATGCGAGGGAGCGTTGTCTTGGTAAAACAGAATCTTTTTCTTTGCCATTCCTGGCCGTTTAGCACGAATCTCAACATTTAATTTTTATAGAAGTTCTGCATAATATTGTCCATTTATTGTGGCACCTTTCTGAAGGTAATCAATGAGCAAAATGCCTTTTGAATCCCAAAAAATCGATGCCATCAACTTGTTTGCCGATAAAGTGGTTCTCGCTTTCTTTGGAGGTGCGGAACCACGTTCTAACCATTGTTTCGACTGTTGTTTAGTCTCGGCTGTACTGTAGTGTATCCAAGTTTCACCGCAAGTAACAAGTCGCCGACAAAAATCAACCGGATTCCGCTTATAAAGGTCCAAACACTGATTGGAAATGCGCAAACGAGTGAACTTTTGATCAGTCGTAAGCAATCGCGGCACCCATTTTGCCGAAAGCTTGGATAGGCCCAATTCTTTCTTTAAAATGTAGTGTACGCGTTCTGTTGAAATGTTTACCATATCTGCTATCTCTCTCACTTTGAGTCGTCGATCTTGCGCAATAATGTTATGTATTTTATAATCATGTCGTTAGAAGTCACGATTTTGGGTGCTCCAGAGCGCGCTTCATCAACACAGCTTGTTCTGCCAGGTTTAAATTCATTTACCCATCTACTTATTGTGGCGGATGATGGAGCAAATGCACCTAATGTTTCCTGTAACTCATCTTTTATTTCGGTAGCTTTCATACCCTTAATTACAAAGTATTTAATCACCGCACGATACTCTGCTTTTTCCATTTAAACAAAACGACGTGTTGCTTCTTTTTCAATCAGCTGTCAAAAATAAACTAATTAACCGATTTATCTAAATATCGGAAAGTAAACATATAAATAGGCAACCTTAATTACAGTGCATTTGTTTTACCAATTAGTGCCCCACCTATGTGTCATTCTCACTACTTGTCAAACTATCCTCGTAACTGAAGATGTAGTACATATGCTTTTAAAGAAGTTGCGTGAAAAATTATTTTCAATTCCGCTTAAAAAGGAAACAGGTAATAACAAAGATGCTCATTTAATTGCCTGTGTGCGATTTGGTGACAGTATATCAACAGTAGAAGAACTACTTTTTTGCATGTCAATAAAATTCAGAGCAACTTCATTTGCATTTTGTAATGTGTGTTCGTTACTTAAGAGACTAAGTCGTTTTTCTACACGAAAACACACTGAAAGTTGGAAAGTTTCGAGGTAATTTGCTTGTGATGAAATCGAGCTTCCTTTAAGACGATCTTTCTTATAAATATTAAGAAAAGTTCACTGAATGTTGATATATAACCGTTTGTCACAATAATTTTCGTTTTCTGTATACGTATTTCGACAATTAAGCCAAACGTACACGCAGTGTACGTTTTGGTTTTCAGCGGTACAGATCGCGTGCGGAAGTTGTTTTCGTACGGGTATTTTTACCGTAGTTGTCCAGGTGCGACACTGTTTAAATATCTGCTGACGACGACAACTTAGTTGTCGAAATACGTATACAGAAATCGAAAATTATTGTGGCAAGGGGTTATACATATATCAGCCTTTAGTGATCCAGTTAGTCAACCACAGGCTCCATTAAAATTACCGATAAGTAAAGACAACAAAATTAACATTATAATTTTGCAATTACAAATATATATCTTTTTTTTGTATATTGTCTCTTTGTATCTATGTTTGTACAGACATTTATTTTTTTTGAATGTAGGTGGTATCTGTTTCGAACCTTCTTTTATCCAATACGCAGATTCACGCACTTACCAATTATTCGCTCTTGAATAACATTAAACGTTGCCTACAGACATCCGTTTGTAGGTATCGATATATTATTTTTACAATATTCGCCTAAGTCTTCTTAGCAAAAAGTTGTCTGATACGTCTCGTATCAGACGACACACACACACTCTGGAATCCGCTTTTCTACTTGAGCTCTTAGACTCCTGTGTTCTCTCTGAGCCTTTAGGCTCCTCTCTATATTTGAAATTCCCGACTATTTATATAAATACCAGTTCTTTTTATTACCCACTCTATATACAAAGGGATTATCCTCTTCCGCCCACCTGGGCTTTACTTGGAAGTGAATATTATAAACTCAGACAATATACATAACACAAAAGGTCTATATTAAAGTACACTTAAAGGATTATAAATTAAATATTCTCTTCAAATTGAACAGACAATATAAAAGTGGAAAAATCTATTATTAACAAAAATGATATATATATATATATATATATATATATATATATATATATATATATATATATATATGTTTAGAATTGCGGCGCTGTGTTTTCACTTTTTTTTTATTTCAAATAAAAGACAGATTAAACACTTATACTATTTATTTCGATCTAACCTTTATTTGTGTTGTATATTTTCACGTACGCTAAATCGGAACGTGGAGAACTTGAACAGCTTGTACGACAGTTGTTGTAGAACTGAACTTAGTTATTCAAGCCAACAATAATGAAAACAATTCTAGACGAGCCCTTAAGTATAATAATATAGATAAAGGCACGTTTACAAAATAGTTCCTAGAAGGAATGTAATTACTTGCTATAACTAAATTGTAAATTCTATATAAAAGAAAAAGGGATTACTTATAATCCGCCTTTCACCTATTGTGAACAATCTGAAATGCATTATAAATAATAAAGGTTCGACCCTTGTAATACATAATGAATTCAGAACAAAGATTACTATCGGCGATCATTATAATTATTGTACTAGCATTATGATAAACTGCGGGTTTTCCAGATGATTAAAACTTACGGTATTGAACCTATATAAATATACAATAATAAAATAAATGCACAAAATGGAAATAATATTATTCAGGATATTCCTGAATGATAAATACACTTTGTTCAGTGAAATCTGAACAATATATATATATATATATATATATATATATATATATATATCATCATTATTTTGATATTAAAAATAAATTTAAACACACTGTTAATTGATTTTTTTATTTTGGTTGAATTGTTATAACGCTATTTAAAATCTAAATTATAAATTTTAGAAGTCGACAGGCCTAAGGTGGATTCATCGATACGAAATCGAATAACCACCAAAACAAGGCCGAAAACGAGTTATCTGAAAGTTACAACAGCGTTGGGGCATCCCTTTTATAACAATTCTCAACTGCTGAATTTTTCAAACCTGTAATACAGTAGACTTACTGTTGCAAGAGGACTAAAGGAAATTGGTTTTTCATCAGGAAGCCAGACACAGTGATCTATTTTGAGGAATACCACACCCAAGAACGCATGGCATTCGCTGTGCAAAATTTATACAAAGATCGGACGAACATAGTCTTTTTTTGGATAAAAAAGTTTTCGGTTCTAATGAAAAATCCAATGTAGTAGTGAATAGGCCGGCAAGTACTAGATTTGATAGAAGATACACCTCACTTTGAACACGAATCAATTGATTTATTGAGAGAAAAGTATCCTGGACGTGTAATCTCAAGAAACAATGATGTTAATTGGCCACCAAGATCATGTGATTTGACACCGTTAGACTATTTTCTTTGGGGTTATGTGAAAAGTCGGGTTTATAAAAACAATCCGCAATCAATTCATGCCTTGAAAGATGAAATTATTCGTGTCATTGGTGAGATAGAGCCTCAATTATGTCGAAATGTCATCAAAAATTTTAACAAAAGAGTGGATGTCTGTGGAGCTGCAAGAGGAGGACATTTGGCAGATATTATTTTTCGCATATAAATGTCATAACTGATACTTCAATTACCCATAAAAAGTTTTTGAAAGTGAAAGCAACGTGTTTTATTAATTCTTTAAAAAAACCGTGAAATTTGAACACCCCCAAAGGTTTCACTATTGCAAATATAATACATTCCTTTAAAAATGACTTCAATAAAATGATAATAATCGTAATATTGGGTTGGCAACTAAGTACTTTCGGTTTTGTAGAATAAAATAAAACACTTTTTTTTAAACAAAGAATAGTTTTTAATCAATTATATATTTTCCATTTTGCTCAATGACCTTTTGCCATCTTTCTTTCAGCTGCATGATTCCGCGCTCATAAAATTTCTGGTCCTTATCAGCAAAAAACTGAACCAGGTGCGAGTGAAGGTCATCGTCATTTGTGAAAGTTTTACCATTCAAAGAATTCTGAAAATTTCGAAATAAATGGTAATCAGATGGTGCTAGATCAGGGCTGTATGGGGAATGTGGCATCACTTCCCAGCCAAGCTCCAATAGTTTCCCACGAGTTGCCAAAAATGTGTGAAGCCTTGCATTATCTTGGTGGAAAACTACACCTTTCCGATTTGACAATTCTGGCCGTTTTTCTTTGATTGCTTCATCCAGTTTTATTAATTGTTGACAGTAAAAATCAGAATTGATCGTTTTGTTCCTTGGAAGCAGCTCAAAAACCCCAACACCTTTGTAATCACACCAAACTAACAGCATGATCTTTTTTGGTTGCAATTCAGCTTTCGATGTGGTTTGAGCTGGTTTATCGTGTTTGCTCCATGATCGTTTTCGAACTATGTTACTGCACAGGACCCATTTTTCATCACCAGTGATTATTCTTTTTAAGAAAGGGTCAGTTTCATTTCGTCTAAGGTGCATATCGCAAAAGTTGATTCCTTGTGTTAAATAAATTTCTTTCAATTCGGGAGGTACCCAAATATCAAGCTTCTTAACTAGCCCAAGACATTTTAAATGTTTTTCAATTGTTGTGTGCGATACATGTAGCCTCTCCGCAACCTCTCGAAAAGTTATATGACGATCCTCTTCAATTATGACTTTGATTTGGTCATCATCAACTTCAGTAGGCCGACCAGAACGTTGCTCATCTTTGAAGGAAAAATCTCCAGCACGGAATTTTTTATACCAATTCTGACACATGCGCTCTGCTAAGCAATTAACACAATAAACTTCACATATCTTTTTGTGAGCCGCAGCAGCTTTCTTTCCTTTACGGAAATAAAATAGTAAAATATGTCGAAAATGTTCGTTTCTGCACTCCATTTAAAATTAACCCACAACTAATAGCTTTAATAAAAATCACACACTACTTGCTTCTAAAGTTACGTCAATGTGACTAGTATCACGCGACAAACGGTAAAGTACAGCACTATCATACGTTATACAAAAAATAAAGTAACGCTCTCTATCAGTAAAAATCGAAAGTACTTAGTTACCAACCCAATACAAATAAGCTAATAATTTTAAAATAAAAATATTAACAAAAATTATTACAAGTAATAGTTTATTTAGTCAGTTTTTCTGATATTTTTAAGAGAGGTGGCTGTGTTATCAAAATTTCTAATTAAAAATAAATTTTAAACAAAATGGCCAAAACGTAGTAACGAAAAACACTCAAAAGGTACAGAAACTTCCTAGGAAACTATTTTTTTTCAAGGCAACACTAAAATGTAGAATAATTATTACGATATTCGATTGTCTTAAACCGGAAAATTGCAAATCATTAACTCGTTTTGTCGCCCGCCCTCTCCGCAGAAAACACAATTGATTTATTAAAATACAATAATTCATATTCTCGTTTGGCCCGACATAAAGATCGAGGCACAACCCGAAGGCAAGCTAGTAAGGCTTCCATTGTTACAACGAAGTCATTTGTCACCAGCGTAACGCGGAGTGCAGTTTCCTTTCACGTCAGAACCGGGATTTGCCACCCCGTCCGTCCCCTTCCCACCTTGCCAACCGAAAAGCCGGCACAGCCACCTACCTCACAGCAAGAGAGGAAGTTCATAATCTGGATTTGCCAGCCCTAGAAAGCGTATCGCTAGCTGTGTACCTGCCTTCTCCTCCCGTCGCAACTATCTTGTTCCTTCATCTTCATTAACATACTACAATATATAATTATTATATTATGAATTATAAATACTTAGACCTCGCCTCCACCTCATTCGATTATTCATGGTTTTAGTAATGTACGTGTGTATGTGAATGTGCGTGTTCTTGAGTGAGTTTGTATTATATATAATAATAAAGGGTTGTAGTGATATGTTGTATGGTATGTGCGAAACTGTGAAATGACTGCATTGTTAAAGCAAGACAATTAATCTCTATCGATCTGAAACTGAAGTCGTGTATAGGGTTATGTAATCCGAACTTTCTCACATAATAGTCTGTATGGGGATTAGAATCATTCCAAACCGGCGTTCTAATTGCTGAATCGGGGACGACGTGATTTGTTTGAATAGAATTAACACCGAATACACTGATGACATTGAATCTATTTAAAAGTTCTTTTCAAGGCACTAGTCTCGTTTACCTACTAAGTGTATTAAACCGGTGTTATATTAGTCGAAGTCTTCATCATTAAATGTTGCCAACAATGAGATAATGGGTCTGTCAGAAAGTTCTGTTCTCTTATTGTACTATCTCGTAAGCATCTACCCACATCACTAATGGAAAACTTCTGCTTGCTCGTGCTTTCATCATAAACTTAGCGGAGTTAAGGAAAATGTTATTAAAACAACGACACTGCGTATAAGACAATTACTAGATATACTTCCGTTTTGGCTTATTTGCAATTTCTTGAGTACGAGGGTAATCCCAGAAGTACCCGACCCAACAAAGAAAACAAAAATTTTGGAAAGAAATATATTTAGTTTTCAACATAATCTCCTTTCAGCTCTATACACGTTCCTGGGCGAGGTTCAATAAGTTCGATACCCTTTTTATAATAAGAAGTGTTTTGTTTCTTAAAATAGCTATTAACTGCTGGCCTCACTTCTTCATCGTTGGAAAATCTTTGACCGCAGAGCCATTTTTGTAAGTTTGGGAATAGAAAATAATCTGAGGGGGTTAAATCCGGCGAATAGGATGAATGAGGTAGCAATTCAAACTTTAATTCATTAATGTCGGGCATGCAACAACGGATTTGTGAACCGACACATTGTCTTGATGAAACAACACTTTCCTCTAAGCCAAATGCGGCCATTTTTGCTTGATTTCTTCGCTTCAACGTTGCAATAAGTCCGCATAATACTCGCCGTTGATAGTTTTTCCTTTCTTAAGATAGTCAATGAAAATTATTCCACGCGCATCACAAAAAACCGATGCAATGACCTTGCGTGCAGATGAAACCGTCTTCGCCTTCTTTGGAACCGGTTCTTCCATTTGAGTCCATTGCTTTGGTTGTTCTTTTGTCAAGATTGTGAAGTGATGAATCACGGTTACAAAACGGAGCAAAAATTCTGCTTTGCTGCTGTGAAACTTCGCTAAATACTCAATTAAAACATCTTCACGACACTGTTTTTGCTCGAGTGTGAACAAACGCGGCACACATCTTCCACACAGCTTTCTCATGTCCAAATTTTCAGATAATGTGCGATGTACCGCACTTTCTGAAATGTCTACTATGTCTGCTAGCTCGCACACCTTCAGTCGACGATATACCAGTACCGCTTTGTGGATTTTTTTCGCCATTTCTGGAGTCGTCACCTCCTTTGGTCGACCACTGCGATGCTCGTCTTGGCAGCTCGTACGGCCTCGTTTAAACTCTTCTACCCAATATTTCACTGTTGTAAACGAAAGAGCAAATTTACCCAAAGTAGCCGAGTTTACAATAGAATTGCTCTTTGTTCAAAGCAAATTTTTCGACCGATGCAAAATACACACCGTTACTGTCATGATATTTTGACATAACATTGGTGAAAGATCTGCTTTACCGACGCATATATTTTCTTAATAGACGGCGCCAGTAAGAATTACTATTTTAAAAAAGTTCGGTTTTTTCTGCGACAGACCGTGTATAAAAGTAGAAGCTACGTATACTAATAAGCGTTGGTTTTCTAACGTGTTCTCTTGTGAATAATTTTCCAGTTGATCATTCACAGTTTCAATTATATGGGGTGCATTTTTTTATTGTTATTATTCGAATTACCATTTCTGTTATGTGTGCAGAGTAAAACCTTTTTTCCACAAGGTGCTCGAAGAACTAGTGTAACCGCGAACCTTATTATAGCGCATATGAGAGATATATAATCACCTAGCAGTCTCATATTTTCGAAGGTGCATTCAGGGACGTAAATTCGAAAGTTTTCCAATTAAAGACATTCTTAAAAGCCGAGCAATACACACTTAAATTGAAATTTTATGTAAAAGAGCGGCAGGAAAAATTTTATTACCGACTTACTTGCGCGTCAGATATAGAGTCCGCTTAGTTCGCGAACAGTTCCGTTCGTCTTTTTTTTTTACAAGGTTTAAAATTTACACCTTTTATGATTGCGAACGGCCGTAAACGAAGTTAACATCCCATCGCCTGAGCTCATTGCATGTTTTTATCACAATGTTGGAAATTAAATCCCTCAACATAGGAGGTCTTCCCCAGTCGATTCCTTCATCACCATCCACTTTTGAGCGCGCCTTCCGTTGATACCGTTACGACTACGTTGCGCCACGCCAGTCTGCACGTCCTGTGCCTCGCGTCCTCTCTTACTAAACAGCTTTCCTAAACTTGTCATTATGTATATCCCCTGTTGAAAGTAACTATATACTCTCCGTTCAACCCTTATTTTCGCGTTTATTATTAAATTTTAATACTTTGTTTCAATGAAAATTGCCGTAATAAAAACGCTCCCGCATCAAGGACGTCTTTAAGGAGACTTTTAGAACGCATTCTATAAAACGGGAAGAAAAACCTTAATGCTGTTGCTCAACGAATGGAAGTGTACGTACGAAGATGTATATACACTTTTAAAGCTGGTGGTAAAGTAGATAGGTTTGGGGAGATTATCATAAAATTAAACAATGCTCTTTAATGTATAGGGATTTTTAATCCTGGGCGTAACAAATATCAAACGACGGAAAAAGATGCATAATGAGCCATCTTGTTCGGATGGAGGTTTTTTCTGCCTTTGTGTGTCTAGGTTTTTGCGGGTGCTTTGTCGTATTAAAAATTTTATTAGGAAAAAGGCACGTCATATAAAATACTGAAAGAAATATTGTTTTTATATCTTTTCGAAAGAGCTTTTCTTAAAGCTGTTTATGAGTGTGAAAGGTACAGCATTAGTTGTGCATATTTTAAAATTTGCAACGGATAAGTAATAAGAAGAGCAATTACATTATTTAAAACTGCTTAACAAAGTTCTCATCCTAAGTCTGTAGCTTGTTACGCCCCTCTACATGTACCTATTGATAATAAATCACAAAAGCTCATACTACTTATCTTAAAATCCTCAGTTAAAAACCAATCAGTGTAACTCAGAGAATTAGGTACGGTTCTACTAGAAAGATTAAATAAAAAACAAAGGGCGCCACGGCATTGATTCCTTAAGATTAGGAATTAGAAAAACAATCTATTAATTAAGCAATGCAAAGAATAACCGATTGACTAACACAATAGCAAAGATACATGTATATAATCGTTAATTAATAAGTAATACCAATATATCTATCATTAATAATTTTAATCTATATAATTAATAATAAAATTGGTGTAGCTGCTGTAGTGTGTCTACCAGTATTTAAATTAGGTGGTGTTTATCTTACTTTAACGCATTTTACCAAGTGTACCGGAAAGTCAGTACCGGTTTTTCTAACAGATGTCGCTATGTTTAAGTATGCATTGTTATGATTTGACACATATGTCATTTTATTTTACTGACATCAAGCTTCAAAGTCTTACATGTTATATTTTGTGAAAGTAACACCGTCATAGATTTATGCCTCTTTGAAAATGTCGAGTTTCGTGCCTGAAAAAGTGCATTTGCGGTACGCATTACCTTTCTTATTTAATCAAGAGAAAAAAGTCGTTGAAAGTCGTCGTTTGCTCGTAGAAACTTACGGTGAGCATGCTCCAGACATGTGAGGCGTGATTTCGATAATTCGAAAGCGGTGATTTCGATGTGCAAAGCAAAGAACGTTCTGATAGACCAAAAAAGTTTGAAGATACGAAACTTCCAGGAGTTATTGGATGAAGATGCACCTCAAACTGTAAATCAATTGTCAGAAGCATTAAATGTGGTCCAAGAAACGATTAGCGACCGATTACGGGCAATGAGAAAATACAAAAGATGGCAAAATGGGTGTCACATCAATTGAATGACAGGCAAATGGAAAATCGAAAAGTCGTCTGTGAATTGCTGCTTCAAAGGTGTGGTCAGAAGTAATTCCTGCATCGAATAGTGATGGCTGATGAAAAACAGATTCATTTCTAAAATCCTAAGCGCAAAAAAACATGACTATCTCTTGGCAAAGCTGGCCCATCGACTACAAGGCCAAATCGTTTTGGTCGCATGATAATGCTCTATGTTTGGTGGAATCAATTTGGTGTGGTGTATTACGAACTGTTAAAACCTAGTTAAGCAATTAATACTAACCTCTACCGATAACAAATTATTAATTTGAACCATCCATTGATAAAAAAACGTCAAGAATGGGCCCGAAGACAAGGTAAAGTGATTTTACAGCACGATAACGCGCCATCTTATACAACAAAACTGATCAAGAAAACGTTGAAAACACTTGGATGGAACATAATATCGCACTCGCCGTACTCTCCCGAACTTGAAGAGCAGCACTTCACCTATTTTGAAGAAGTTAGAAAAAGGCTTGATGAACGGTTTTGCACAAAGAACAAACAATTTTCTTGGGATGGCATCCATAAATTGCCTGAAATATGGGCAGGATGTGTACAATCAAAGGGCCAATACCTTGAAGAAATAATTTTTTCCATTTTCTTGTAAATTATGTATGTTTTTATAACTTTTTGGTAGACCTGGTATCTGTTATTAATTTAGGATTACAGAAGTTGCCCGCTGATTCAAATGAAGCTCTAACATAGATTGTGTTTTCGCAAAACTTTTAGCGGGCCTTGTATCTAGTGACGTAGTAAAATACAAGTTTGGGGAATGTGTTTATTCCAAAAACTGGAAATTTCCGATTCGATAGACTTATATAAGCAACAGTTTTTGTTTTGAATTTATGTGGGTGAATATTGAAATTTATTAGTAGCTTGAGTTTGATTTTTCTACTTCCAAATCCCTTTTTTCTTCCACTTTATAATTTAATTCCGATATTGACATATTTATAAATAACTTTCTCGTATTGTAAATAAATCATTATATAATGCCTTGCTATGAATGTAAAGGAAAAAATACTCCAGTATATCGATGCTTTAAATCATCTTCTAGTTTGACGTTCCGAAAATATACCTTGCCTTTTATATTTTATTTAAACAACACGTGCAGAGCAATCGAATTACCTAAAATAACATTTTCAGACCACCATTATTAGAAGATAAATTCTTGGAAGAAGTTCGAAAATGGCTCGATGAATGGTTTTGCTCCAAGGACAAACAGTTTTTTTTTTGGATGGCATCCATAAATTGCCTGAAAGATGGGCAAGATGTGTACAATCAAATGGCCAATACCTTGAATAAATAAATCTTTCCATTTTCTTGAAAATTATGTAGCTTTTTACGAGAAAACTGATAATGACTTTCCAGTACATCTGGTACAGGTCATCCCGAATCCGTACTTAAGTCACAAGCACATTACAACCAGAATTAACTATCAAAAAACGACCTAACTTTAGTACTTTCTCTAATATTGACAAAAAAATAATATCCTAGGTACAACTACGAGAGAAAACACACCTTTCTACACTATATCTCAGTGTAGATAGGTACAGGTCCTCCTGAATCCGTACTTAAGTCACAAGCACATTACAACCAGAATTAACTATCAAAAAACGACCTAACTTTAGTACTTTCTCTAATATTGACAAAAAAAATAATATCCTAGGTACAACTACGAGAGAAAACACACCTCTCTACACTATATCTCAGTGTAGATAGGTACAGGTCCTCCTGAATCCGTACTTAAGTCACAAGCACATTACAACCAGAATTAACTATCAAAAAACGACCTAACTTTAGTATTTTCTCTAATATTGACAAAAAAATAATATCCTAGGTACAATTACGAGAGAAAACACTCCTTTCTACACTATATCTCAGTATAGATAGCACAAAAGCCTGTATTACTTACCTTCAAAAAAGAATAATCCTTCGTTACTCCTAGGGAAGGAACTTGCCAGTTAGAGGGCGTGAGAGCATTAATTCCTAGAAGTATTTTTGCTAATGCTGAAGGACATGAATTCTCAAATATGTGCCAATGGCAAAATTTAGGGCAACATAAAATAAAACACTAAAGGCAATAACGCAGATTAATTTTAAACTATCTGCTAAGCAATGACTACATAGACAGCCCCGGTATACAAGTCGTTAAATACTCGAGGCAATGGTTAAGAAAACGGCAAACGATTAAGTCGTATACTCACATTTGCTCATATATTTTAAGATGTTTTTCAACGAATGTTTAGTTAAGCTTTTTATTACATTAATTATCCGTTAATTAATGTAATTAAACGGAAAAAGAATCTTTTCATTTTACTTACCGTTTCGTTACATATACATATATGAATCTATTATTATCTATTATAATTACACAAGTTTACAAATTCCGGTCAACTTTTTGATCAGAGCAGATGAGAACAATTCTTGACGTTATTTGAGGTGCTGAATTCAAATCCGGGTTTCGTTTTTCAAAATTAGTTCTAGTTTGTGAGTTCATGCATGTTGGCAGCACTGCGCCATCATGATGACAGTCAGCTGTTGGCGTAGCTAGAAACATTATTTAATTTGTATTTTTAAAGTTTTTTTTTTGAATCCAAAACGTGTGAAAATACAAAGACAGAATTGTAAAGTTGATTCAAAGTGTTTTTGTTATATTTGCGGATGTTATATGATCAGAAAAAGTGGCAAAGTTATTACTAATGTGATCAGACATGCATATTTTTATTATTTTGGTTTCTTTGTATCAAGCACTCACAAGCCGTGGGTACCGAAATTGTTTTGTAACGCGTGTAGCACAATATTATACAAGTGGTCACGCGGTAAGAGAGTATGTTTTTCATTTTCATTGCCAATGTTATGGAGAGAGCCGAAAAATTATGTAGATGATTGTTACTTTTGCTTGATGAATGTCGTCGGTCTAAATGCAAAAAAACTAACAAAATATAAATATCCTGAAGTATCATCAGTGTCTAAACCAGTTCCCCGTACGAGCAATGATCCTTTGCCAATTTGTCCAGGTACGAGTGCAAATTCCATGGAAACTTGTAGTTCATCACCGACTAACAGTGGAAGCGATTTTAACATGGAGGAAAAACATTTCAAATCAAAGAGGGAATATTTGTCGGACCTGATACTCGAAAATTAATGGCCGACAGAAACTTTACAAAATGTTTAACGCCCAATGAAGCATGGGTATCATTTCAAGATGTTGTTCACAACTTTCTCGGTAACCGCAAATCCCCAGATTTCAAGAAGATAATCGACAATTGTTGCAAAATTATTGCAAGATTGGAGCTCGAATGTCTCTCAATATACATTTTCTGCATTCCCATCTCGAATTTTTTCCTGAAAACTTGGGTGATACAAGCGACTACACCGAGATTTGGCGAAAATCGAAAAACGATACCAAGGATTTTGGGACGAGGGCATGATAAGCGACTACTGTTGGAGATTAATTGTCGATTGTAAAAAATGTGTTTATTTAATATCTCGAAAACTAGAACCAGTATCAAAAAACGGAGTGCAGATTCGGATTCAGCGCCCCAAATAACCCTAGAAACAGCTTTTGGTTGCTTAGATCCAAAACCGTGTATACTTGTGTTATTATTATTATTATTATTGTTATTATTATTACCATTATCATTATCATTATTATTATTCCTGCTATTATAATTAAATGGTACAAAAATAAAGACAGCAACAAATACAAGTTAATTTATTTTAACCTTTAATAAAAACACAATAAAGATGATCCCAAAGTAACACATAACAAACGAAAATATTTACGTACTCACAATTATAAGCTCCTTGATACGGTCGTTTGTTTTAAAGTAAAAGCTGTGGTTGTAAAAATGCGACTCAGGAACTGGCAAGCTTGCGGCTAACGTGATAAGCAGTAAATCTTTGCGTTAAATGGTGCTTTAAACTCAACATACATGGCGTCGGTTGTAAATTCTCTTGCTCAATTCAACGTGACGCTCTCGCCCGCACATCCCGCACCATTAATATTTCAAGTCGAGGATGGCATAAAAGTCCTTATAAAGTTTTAAGATCTGATATAAGGAAGACCGTTTGTTTTCAGTGTAACTACTTTAACTTTCTTATTATATTAACATGGATTTTGAATATATATTTGATAAAATTCAGTTAGTGAAAGTATTATAGATGTGGTTTTATATGGAATATCTGTTCTTGGATATTTGTTAACTTTCTCAAGTAGAATAACATTTCTATTGTTATTTATTTGTGTTTTTCGTATTTTGTTGTAATTTATTAGTGTTTTTTCTTTAAACTGACATGCTCAAGATACGAACTGTATTAAAAATTATACGAGGGTGGTCTGCATTTTATTTTTTTTTTGATTGACACAAACTATAAATTAATACGTATTATATATACACTGTCTGTTTCAGAGAAAACGAAACATTTTAAAATAAGAACGGAAGCCTTCGGCTTCAATACAACGTTTTGCATGGTTAACTAACATGTCAAATGAATTTTTAAATTCATCTTTAGAGATGTCCTTCAAAATCGCTGTCGACGCCTTTTTAATGGCTTCGACGTTGGCATAACGCTGTACTTTCATCAGCAAAGGTAGTTTGAAGAATAGATAGAAATCACAGGGGGGCAAATGCGGTGAATACGCTGAGTGGCTGATGGTTAAAATGTTATTTGTAGTTGGAAAAACGGTGATACACGTCGAGCAATGAGAAGTTACATCATCATGTAACAAACGTAACTACCATTTTCACGACATTGAGGACGCACACGACGGATACGAATCAAAAGACGCTTCATAACACCAAGATAATATACAGCATTGACTGTTGACTAGTTGGTACAAACTCTTTGTACACTATGCCTTTCGAATCATAAAAACAAATCAACATTGTCTTCACTTACGACTTCTCCAAACGGCTTTCTTTCGGTATTTTTTGAATGTTTCCAGAGTTTTGATGCTTGATCTCTGGATTATATTAAAAACACCACGTCTCATCGCTAGTTACAATAAAATATCTGAAGTTTTCGTCCTTTTTTGAGTCTTCAATCAAGTCTGTACAATGTTGAGTTCGGAGCAATTTTTAATCATCAGTTAGCCGTAGTACAAAGTTTGTACAAATCTCTCTCAGTCCAAAAGACTCTGTCAAAATGCGATGAATTGATTCTTTGGGAGTATTTAGTTCCATTCCCACGTATCGCAATGAGAATCTAGACACGTTTCTGATAAATTTACGTACAAGTTCTTCGATGCTACTTTCCCTAACCGCAGATTTTTCTTTGCACCAGACGTTCGTCGCCGTTTATGTCTATACGACCGTTTTCAAATCGTACGTGATAAACATGCATCACCATACACTTTTTTCATCAAATTAAAGATTTCAATAAACGATTTATCGAGTTTAAAACAGAACTTGATATTTGGTTTTTGTTCAAAATTTATTTCTCAACCAATGCCAAATACACACTATCCCTTTATGAACAATTTCTCTGATTCTAATGATGCAAATGCCATGATATTTTGACCTAACATTGGTGAAAGACCTTCCTTATCGACGCACATCTTTTTTCATAGATGGCGCCAATAGTTGGGAAGCATACCAATGCTTCGACCTATCTTATCCCAGATATGTTCAATGAGCGATATATCTAACAATCGAGCAGACCGATTGGGAATATTGGCGTTGGTCTCTTGCAAGAATTATAATAGAACAGTATTAACAGGAAGGGAGGCATTGACTTCCTGAGATATGGTATTATTTATTCCTTGGATATATGGTAAAGCGAACGGAACCAGAACTTGGCAAAGGTACGAGAAAATACTAAAAACACTTGGCTTAAGTTTAGCATGTGCCATGAACCATAAGAATAGGGAAAGGTAGGATACTAAGGAGAGTGTTTGGGAATAATACAACTAAAAAAAACAGAAAGGAATACCTAGAAGACTCTGGACAGAGGAAGTACGGAAGGTAACTGAAAAAAGAGGCATAAACTGGAGGGAGATCAAGGGGAAATTGTACAAAAGAAGGGCACGGAGAGATATACGGCAAAAACCCCATCGTACACGTGAAAACTCAACTCACGTACACCTACCACTCGTGAGGGTGTAATAGTTAGGATTAAGCTAGACTGAGCCTAGTTTTACAAAGAAGTTCATAGTAATCCGACAACATTGTTTCGAACTTTTGGCCATTATCAACGGTAAAATTTTACACCTGATAATGAATGAAGCAATATTGTCCGGTTACAATACACTTCGTAGAATTATACCAAGTGTTTAATTTTCACCATTTGTTCATAATACTTCACGTAGTGCCATTTGAAGATATAGTTCTAGTACCTTTTAGCATTTAAATGTTGTCGAATGGCTACTAGTTTCCTCCACTTGTTCTTTTATTAGTTCTACGTTTGAGTTCGACATTATTGTGAAATTATTGACGCAAACTATTTGTTTGTCTGTTATTATAACGTCTAAATAACGTCCAAATTATTACAACGTATTATTCTTCATTCATTCTTAAATTCTTCAAGAATTTCTAACTATAGGCGAACCACTTTTCTCAATAATTTTGCCAAAAGTGTCGAGCATGTCGTACACCAGCAAATATATGATAATACAACAACTTAATTTCCACGAATAATGTTAACTGTGTGAAATTAGGCGCCTGAAAAATGATAAAGTAAGCCTGAACATTTTACTTTCGTGTTTTCTTTGTAAATAGGTAATTCAGTTACTTTGGTATTCCAAAAATTTTCAGTCTCTCTCTTACCAATAAGCTATGTACTGCGTTGAAAACATTTCTAAGCTTAACAAAGACTGCATAAAGTCATATACGAGGGTAGTTTGACAAGTAGTGAGAATGGAAAAGATAAACGAATTTTTTAAATACAAAATAATTTTTATTTTTCAATATATTCTCCTAAAAGAGCAATACATTTATTCCACCGGTGCTCCAATGTCAGCCATCTTCAAAATACGATTCCGGAAGGCTTGCAAAATATTCCTTTACGAAGATGATAAGCTCGTCATTAGACGAAAATTTCTTTCCACCTAATGCCGTTTTCAATTTTGGAAGAAGATGGAAGTCGGAAGGGGCTAGACTCGGCGAATAAGGCGCATGCGGTACTAATTGGAAATGCAGCTCGTTGATTTTGGACATCGCAACTGTGATGGTATGCGAGGGAGGGTTGTCTTGGTGAAACAGAATCTTTTTCTTTGCCATTCCTGGCCGTTTAGCACGAATCTCAACATTTAATTTTTGTAGAAGTTCTGCATAATATTGTCCGCTTATTGTGTCACCTTTCTAAAGGTAATCAATGAGCAAAATGCCCTTTGAATCCCAAAAAATTTATGCCATCACCTTGTCTGCCGATACGGTGGTTTTCGCTTTCTTTGGAGGTGCAGAACCACGTTCTAACCATTGTTTCGACTGTTGTTTAGTTTCGGGTGTACTGTAGTGTATCCAAGATTCATCGCAAGTAATAAATCGCTTACAAAAATCAACCGGATTCCGCTTATAAAGGTCCAAACACTCGTTGGAAATAGGCAAACGAGCGAACTTTTGATCAGTCGTAAGCAATCGCAGCACCCATCTTGCCGAAGGCTTGGAAAGGCCCAATTCTTTCGTTAAAATGTGCTGTACGCGTTCTGTTGAAATGTTTACCATATCTGCTGTCTCTCTCAATTTGAGTCGTCGATCTTGCGTAATAATATTATGGATTTTTATAATCATTCCCTTAGAAGTCACGATTTTGGGTGCTTCAGAGCGTGCTTCATCAACACAGCTTGTTCTACAACGTTTAAATTCATTTACCCATCTACTTATTGTGGCGGATGATGGAGCGGATTCACCTAATGTTTCCCGTAACTCATCTTTTATTTCAGTAGATTTCATACCCTTAATTACAAAGTATTTAATCACCGCACGATACTCTGCTTTTTCATTTTAACAAAACGACGTGTTGCTTCTTTTTCAATCAGCTGTCAAAAATAAACTAATCAACCGATTTATCTAAATATCGGAATGTAAACATATAAATAGCCAACCTAAATTACAGTGCATTTATTTTACCAATTAGAGTGCCACCTATGTGTCATTCTCACTACTTGTCAAACTATCCTCGTATCGGGTTACCAAATTTTCTGAAATATTCGGCCTTTACTGTGAATTACCTTTACATATTCTCAATTATTCCATTCACTGATAATAAGAAAGATTGTTTCTATAAAAATTTTGATCTTTATCGCACCTAAAACTATGTCCATTCGTTGATTCTTTTGTTTATTTGAGTGAATTCGTTTTGGCTGTCCATTTTCGACTTCTTATAAAATTTCAAACTCTCAAACAAGTCGCTGAATTTTTTTCCAGAATAAAATTATAACATATGGCATAACATAAAGGTATATGTGAACGACTATGGATACTAAAATCAGAAACCGTAATTCAAACACAAAATATTTGTACTTCTGCTATATCCTAACAAATCTCAATTCGAACAAATTCATTTACAAACTTAAATAATTTAAAAAACTTAAAAAATTTCGTAGGTAGCGTATTTGGTATTCGCCAGCAGAAAGGCTGAAGTTTCCATTTGCAAGTTCATAGTCCATAAAATATGAGAGTCTCTCCTTCACTTAGAGATATTAATCAAGACATTGAATTGCATTTTTTCTTTTATTTCTTTTCATCCCGTTTCAGCAATAAATTCCCTTTAATGCATTCTCTTTGTTCATTAGCACGGTCAATTTTTTACAACTCCTTTCTACGTTTCTCTGTGAAACATTCTTAGGGACTTTCAAATCCACTATTTACATAAATTTTAACGCAAAAGTGGCGCGATTTACAATGGATAATTAATGGTACTTTGTATACATTATATTGCTTCAACGAAATTATATTTTAGAATTGAAATTAGATTAGTTTAATGAACAGTTATTTAGAGTACAATATTTAATGCAAAAATAATATTGATGAAAATAATACGGATGAATTTATTATCCTGCAGTAAAATAACAACTGTTTACAAGACAATATTACACAATATTATTCAATTAAGAAAAGAGAAAATCTATGAGAAAATGGAAAGGAATACAAATACAACCAAAGCAAGAATCCTATACACATTATTACCTCCTTCAGTTCCGTATATACTACGTTTCAAGGGGTTAACTGTCCCCTTAATTAATCTTAATAAATAATAAATAATATTATATTACCTCCTTTTTTTAAATATACTGTACGTTATGTGTAGAGCGGCGACGAAAGTGGCAATACCATAGGCGGTACGGTAGAACGGGCAATTGGTGCGCAGTGAATGAGATTATTCACATCAAATACAATACGGTTCACGGTTAATGTTTATAATAACTTCACACAAACATGTCGCGAAAGTCTGTGCCGTTTGCTACGTCGGTTAGAAAATACATAGCAGAATTTCCCGATTTAAAGTATGATGGATGTGCAGTATTGTGTTTGGTTTGTAATAAGCGACTTATAATACGGAAGAAAGACAATTGTAGAAAACATGTGAACAGTGCAATACATAAACTGAACAAAAGAAATGAAATACCTTATGCAACATTCCTTTATGATTTTTTATTTATGTTGACTGCATGTAATTTGCCGCTTCGTTTAATCAGCAAACGCCCTTTTCAAGTGTTCTGAAATAAATATCTGCCAAATTATAAATTACCTGCAAGAAGAACTTTACAGAAACATTTGCCGCGTTTAAGAGAGAGGCTTGAAAATATAGCAAGAAGAGAATTGCATAATAAAAATGTGTGGATTACTGTAGATGAGACTACTGATTTAAAAAAAATAGTATAATAAACGTAATCGTACGTATTTTATCAGCCAACACATTTTCACAGCCCTATTCGTTAGCCTGTAAACGTATACAAGCATGTACTGCGGCAAATATTCGGCAAATAATAATGAACACGTTAAAGAAATTTCACATTCATAGTACTCAAGTCTGCATGCTTGTAACAGATGGTGCTGCTACCATGTTACTACTCGGACGTTTACTAAAAGTAACTTTTCCTAAATTAATACACATAACTTGTGTATTCCATGCTCTTCATTTAGTTGCTGAAAATGTTAGAAGTAGTTATAAAAACGTTGATCATTTGATTGGATCCACCAAACAAGTGTTTCTTAAATCCCCTAAACGACTTAAAGAATTTCATAAAGCTTGTCCAGATATTTCGGAACCACCGAAACCCATTCTTACACGATGGGGCACGTGGCTAAATGCAGCTTTTTATTACCATAAGAATTTTCACAAAGTTAAATCCGTTATATCAAAATTTAGGCCAACCGAATCCCAAGCAATCAGAGACAGTCAACATCAATTTGAAAATCCCCAAATTCTGGAAGATCTGCATACAATATATAACAATTATCATCCATTAGTAGAAGCAATTACAAAACTTCAAAACGAAAACGATTCGCTGCCCTTAGACGCATCACTATGCATAGTGCAAAATGTGACCGCTCATTTGCATAGTTTAACTGACGCTGCTGGTGTACGAGCTCATCAAAAATTATTAAGTGTTTTAAAAAAAAATCCGGACTTGCATGTTTTACGAACTATTTATGACAAATGTGCAAATAGTGAGCCCTGGAATGATTTTGAACAACAGCTTCTTTCTGCCAAAATTACATCAATAGACGCCGAACGATCTTTTTCTCTATACAAAAACATTTTCTCGTCGCGAAGGACGTCATTTACAGAAGCAATGATGCAGATGTACAGTTACTTCCACAACACATTACCAGGGTTATGAAATTACATATTACTAGGTAAGCACTAATTGTGTAAGAATAAGTCTAGACACGGCACTGCTACGGACACTTTCGCCGCAGTTTATAATTTACACTTAAACACCAACCGTGAACCGTATTGTATTTGATGTGAATGATCTCATTCACTGCGCACCAATTGCCCGTTCTACCGTACCGCCTATGGTATTGCCACTTTCGTCGCCGCTCTAATTATGTGTGACGTGTTAGTGTTAAGGGGTTAAATGTCCCCTTAATTAATACTAAATAATAATAGAGATATTATTTAATAGAGAATATATTTATATTTATTTGCACGTGATGGTTAGTAAATTTATTACGAGCGCGTGTCCGGCTAGCTGAAGCGCTGTAATAAATGCAAATAAAAAATAAAGTAAATGTAAGGTGAGGAGTTAATAATAAGTAATTGTGTACAATGAGCATCAAAAGTCCAGGATGTGTTCCAAGCTGAGAAAGATTATTAGTGGAAATAAAACAACAGGATTGCCCTTAAAAATTTATTCACCAAGTTAAATTAATTCTTAAAGCTTAAGTAACGGCAAATCTAAAGATATAAACTGTTTAAGAAAATATAAAAAAAGTTAGATTAAAATATGTATTGGACGATACGTAAAATACTTGCGGTTTGTGTGTGTGTATATCCTGGGCCAGGATGTTATGTACATTTTGCGGTCGCAAGATAAATACGTGGACACAAGTTACGCGGGAAAACTAAACTTTCACAACCACGTCGAAGGTATGCACGTGAACTTGACGATGGCCGGAGAAGAAGTCTCTGTGTCTTACAGGCGGCAGCTTTTTAAGAAATCACCCATAGACTAAGGGTTAAGGTGTACTAGTCATGTTTAACTCAACCAATAACAAATGAGAATAGGCACGCTTGAAATTGGCGCGCTAAAGATATTGTCGTGAATTAAAATTGTGATATTAATTTCAATATAAGCACCTAGCAGGTAGATACCTAGACAGAATAATAGACGTCCATTCTGTGTGAGAAATAGGAGGATTAATGTTTGAATCTGTATTGCATTTAGATATCAATATGCGGAATTAAAATTAAATATGTTAGTCAATGGAAAATTACCAAAACTCGGCTTTCTAGAAACAATGCGGTAGGGGTTAGTCTACTACAGCCTGACAGTACGTGACGAATAGAAAAGATTCCTGCATTTGTACATATCACAAAAAGATTAAAATAAATAATAATTTATGACTTGAAAATAGAAATATTTTTAAATTAAAATAAACTAATTTAAAACACATGATACAAAGAATTATTATTTGTATATATCCGGAGCGTAACAATTATTTAATCGTCAATATATTTATTTGCACGTGCTGGTTAGTAAATTAATTAGAAGAGCATATCCGGCTGGCTGAAGCGCTGTAATAAATGCAAATAAAAAAGAAATAATTGCAAAGAGTTAATAATTGGTAATTGTGTACAATGAGCGTCAAAAGTTCAGGACGTGTTCCAAGCTGTGGGAAAGATATTAGTGCAAATAAAACAATACGATTGCCCTTAAACTTTTATTCACTTATTCAATTTAATTCTTTAAACTTCAAGTCTTTACTAGAAGAATATACTGAAAGATTTTCAGATTTTAATGAGAACATTCCTGCTACGAAGCGGCTATTTGAGCCACATTTTGTAGATATGTCTGAGGCTCCTACGAAACTAAAAATGGTTTTATTTGAGTTAGGTGAAGACGGTGCTCTCAAATATCTTTTTGACGCTTATAAATGATGTCATAGAAATGTGGAAAAATGCTGCTAAATATCCATGACTACTAGAAAATGCACGCTGTTTATTTTCCTGCTTTGAAAGTACTTACAACTGCGAGTTAACATCTTCTGTCATAACAAATAAAATCAGTTTAAGAACCCAAGTTACAAGTGCTCATTTAGAAGATCAATTAAGGCTGCGCGTTACAAAGCTTCATCCAAATATTCAATTACGTTCAAGCAAGAAACAAATGCAAAATAACCCACTAAATTAAGTGTTTATATATGTTTAATTAATCAGAAAACCTACTACTACCTGTTCGTGGTATAGATTATAATTACTTTTGAAAAATACGAATTTTAAATAGCAGCTTTTAACATTAAAAAGGATGTAAATTAGGTTGTGTACAAACTTAGATTGATAAATAAAGTTTCTGTTTCTTTCCGATTACAATTTTCCCTCGTAAAAATGTAGTAGACACCCAATTATTAGAATAATAATAATTATAATAATAGTAAAAATAATAATCTTAATGGCCACCTGATAGCAATACAATTACAAGATATATTACTAAAATGAAGAATAATAAGTGCACTTAATTTAACACAAAAAAAAGAAAAGCATCCAGCCAAACAAGACGGTCGCTATTAATTAATGCTGTGTTAGAAAGGGATCTAAGTATAATTCATTGGCATTTCTGCACATATGTACCAGTGGAGCTTTGTCAAAAAATATTGGTTCTTGCCCTAGTCGCCGACGATCTAGTAACAAACCTAGGTACGAGGAAAGAAACTTGAGACAATAGCTCAATAAAATCAATAAAATTATTAATTAATTTAAAAAGAAAACAGTAGCTTTCTCTCTGCGTATACAAAGGGATTCGAAATCATGTCTAGTATAATATTTCATAAATCTTTTCTAAACACGTTCCAGGACTAACTGCTGGTAATGATAATGCGGGTTTCATCTGACTCTTCAAAAACAGGTAAATTATCATCAAAAGACACGAAAATAGAAAAATTTTCTTCCGTCATGGCATCCGAAAGTAGTTTCTCGACGTTGACAATTTCTTGTTCCTCTCCTTTAATAAACTGACATTTTACGAAACAATTTAAAATAGAGCTTGACTGAATTTTATCCCACGCTTTCTTCATCATGTGAACAGCAGATAAAATTGTTAGTTTTCGAGATAGGCCAATTGCACCTTCAGTAGATGATGGCTCATAAAAATCAATTGTAGAAATAATTTTCCTTATTATTTCCTTTCTATAATTTCTCTTAAAAAGAGAGATAACTCCCTGATCCAAAGGTTGAATTATAGATGTTGTGTTTGCCGGCAAATAATGTAGTTGCACATTAGGCAAACGCACATCTGGCTTGTGAGCAGAGCAGTTGTCCATAAACAGCAAAACTTTCTTATTTGATTGTTTCATTACCTTATCGAAGTTTGAAAGCCAATCTTTGAACAGTGCTGCTGTCATCCAGGCATTTTTCTTTGAAGTATATTTCACAGGCAAAGATTTTACCCCTTTAAAACTCCTTGGGCTTTTTGACTTGCCAATGACAAAGAGCGGCAACTTATGATTTCCGTAGAATTGGCGCACATCGAAAGGATATTTCGGCCTTTTGCAGCTTTACTTCCTACAGCCTTTTCTCCGCGCAAACAGAAGGATCCGTCAGGAATAGTGCGATAATATGAAGCGGTTTCCTCGCAGTTATAAATGCAGTTTAGCCTATATTCTTTTAATAAAAACGGTAAAACCTCACTTATTCACGTATTTGCAGCAACTACATCTGCCTCACTTGCTTCACCTACAATTTTTTTGTAAGAAATTTGGAAACGACCTTTCCATCTGGTAAACCACCCACTCGTTGCTTGGAAATTTACACTACCCAGATTTTGTGCAATCTGTTCGGCTTTTTCCTTCAAAATGGGTCCGCTAAGTGGAACTTTCCGCGCTCTTTTTTCATAAACCAATGATTTAAAGCATTTTCTGAATCAGCATTCTTCCCGTTGCGTCTTCGTTTTTGAGTAGATTTAAAATTATCACGCCAATCACTTAAAATAATGTCTTTTCTTTTTAATAATTTACTCACTTGTGCTTGAGACACACCAAATTTTTTGGCAACATCCGACTGACTGCAAGTTGTTTCTTCTAAAAACTCAAGCAATTATACTTTTTCCTTCAGAGCAAGGTCTTTTCTTTTCAAGTTTGTCGAAGAAGCCATTTTTCACTCACTTTCACTCACTTTCGACTGCAATGTCAAATAAAAAACTGACTAGAAATATAGAAATTTCTTGCTTTTAAAACCTCTGAAAAAATTTTTATTGTATGTATGTAATTCGCACAGAATTAACCATTATCTAAATACTGTTTAAAATCACTTAGGTACAAGATTTTATTGCAGTACGTAATTATACGTAGAGTATCTGTAATTATGTACATAACAGCTTCCTAAAAGTAAAGTAAACATTCATAGTAACTTTTGGTTTACATCCACCTTTAGTTAAGCAGGTAGAGAAGTTTATTCTTTTATGAAGACAAAATCGCATTAATGTTCTTAGAAAAGCCATTCCTTTTCCCAATATATTCTATTAAAAGATATTCTTATAACCGAATAATTTTGTTAATACTTAAAGGGAAACTGTTTTGTTCTTGAGATTTTAATTCCTTTAACCGATATATTCTATTAAGGGGGTTTCCAATAAACGGGCTTCACTGTATATTTGAAATTACAAACATCTCTTTTCTGTTTTATAAAAACGAATTTATTATATTTGGAATTTCAGAGACAGAATGAAGTTTTGATCCATTTAACTCAATTCGACGCCAGTTCCATTTTTTCATTCCTCATCCGTTTACAACGCAGATCTTCTTGTCGTGACACAATGCCAATCCTCGTTGACAATATTAAAATTTTACCTTTATGTTACTTCCAAAGTAGGGGGGTATTTTTCCATAACGAACTTATCTCAATAATACAGTGATGCTTTCGGAAAGAATTTCAACGGTAATTTCGTCTTTGTTATTAAATTATCTGGCAACTTTTCTTCTCCGCCGACCTGCCCTTCCGTACCTGCTTACCTACCGAAGTTCACTTTATCTGCGTTTTCCGGTTCACTTGAATCGAGAACCAAGATGCCCGGGGACGCGATCACTGCCGCGTCTCATCGACGTTGTTCTTTTCGCAGACGACGCCCAGGTGAACAAGTCAAGATGAACGGGACGGAATAATTGTCTTTCATTCGGATTCGATTTACTTTATGAATTGTGGGGGCTGTTTCTTATCTGAAATGACATCTTCTAATGCGAAAAGTTACATCGTATTTACTGCTGGTTACGTAATATACTTAGATTGGAATGAGTTAGAACTTGAAACTGAAATCGCTAATTTTTTAACAGATCTGTAATTGTGATGGTTCTTTGCAGTGGATTCGTATTGAATTTTAACAAATAAGAGAGGAAACGATGACAAGAACGTAATTACATATCTCCAATTAGGATCATAATCGTATATTTTTAATATAGTTAACTAATGTGGCATTTCTCGATCAAAATCCATAACAAAATAATAGGAAATTTCTTCATTTTAAAGAATGGTAACAATTGTTTCACCTTAATCACTAGAGCACGGAATTATATGCATTAGAAACCCTGAAAATATGCGCATACATATGCACAATATTTTGTTAAATTATGCAACAGTTTTTTTAAAAATTATGCATACTTTAGTATGCAACAAACAATTAAGTCTGAATGTTGGTTACGAATTTCTTCTGCTATTCTATTCACGCCATGAGCTAAACATGTGACCTGTATCATTTGTGAATAAAATACTTTTAGAGTTTGTGCAGATTTGGTCTTGTATGTAGCAGCGTCTGACAACATAACAATAAAACCTTTTCAGTAGGGACAGCACTGGGTAAATAGAAACTTGTTAATATTTCGTTTATAAACTGTGACATAGTTACATTGTTGGATTTCTCTAATTATTTCAAACCAATTAAGTACGCTTGACCATGAACGTTTTCACTCAGAACACCTATTAATTAATTGGCGACAAATTGACCACAAGTGTCAGTTGTTTCGTCGACTATACGATAAATATAATTGCTTCCAATTAACTCCCCAATTTCGCTCATGGTTTTTTTTGAAAACATTATTTATATATTTTTTCTAAAGGTGCTTTCATCTGGTACTGGTCTACCACAATACTTCTCTAAAAACGCTTTAAAAGTTGGATTTTGTAATTTCATAAGCGGAATATTGGCACTAACTAAGGCTTCACATAAAACAAAATTGAATTCTTCTCTATTTTCACAGACTGATGCCGAAGAAATTGTTTCATTAAGGGTTAATTTGGTACGTAGACTTCCGCGGTCGTGGTCCATGCTATCTGCTTCTGGGTTTCCGGGCTGCAACCGCGTCACTGGTATATCTGCCGACGTTTCTTACCCATTTGTATGGGACATCTTCAGGGCTGAACTACTGCACTGAAACTTGTGCAAGTCGATGGGGGACGGGTTTATATATGTATAATGTGTCATGGGTCAAGGGAGCGTTACGGTTGCGGTTGGGTAGTTTGGACATGCAGGATTGCTAAGCGTTATGTAGGGGGTAGCCATCATCCCGGGTAAGGTTATTGAGGTGTTTAAAGGTCTCTATGGTTTCACGGATTTTGCGACCATACAAATGGTTGGTGCGGGATAGGATCTTGGTCGAATTAAACTGAATATTATGTCTGGTTTTCAGCCTATGCTCGGCAAGTGCAGAACTAGCTATGCACAGCAACGTAGTACAACGCTCATGTTCAGAAACACGAGTGCCGACAAACCGCTTTGTTTCACCAATATATGCCCTGTCGCATGAACAAGAAATCCTGTACACACCAGGTGATTCTAAAGAAACATGGTCTTTTACGGAAAAAGGATCAGTTAATTTGGAATGGGGTTAGAAGATGGTTTTGATGTTGTTTTTTTTTTTTTGAGAAAAACCCTACTGATGCGGTCAGTAACACCTTGTATATAGGGTAGGTGGGCTTTAGAGAGGGGGAGAGATGATGTAAGCTGTGTATTAAGTTGTGGGATTTTGGGATTAAGATGTCGATCTATGGTTCGCTGAATATTATGGTTGGAGAAATTATTATTTATAAGAGCTTTGGTAACACGACTTAATTCCTGAGATATAGAATGCTGGTCAGATTCTGTATATGGTATATCTTGCGATTCCAAAGGCCAAAACCATAGCAAAAGTGAAGCCGCGGAAAAACACAGAGAGAAAACGCGAATTTTTAGTGACCAGTCGCTCACACAGTCTTATTGCGTGTCCTTGCAAACCCCTTGACAGTTTCCAGGTCGAAATTCGACAAAAAAAAATGTTCGAACATCAATTGCTTGCCGATTTTCGCCGTTCCTATGTCCTAGCTAAGTAGATTTAGGCGCGCCGCCGAAATGGAACTGGAAACACTAGCGAAATTGCTAGAGAAAATACTAAGATTGTTCAGGCAGTAATAAAAGATATACGTAGGCCCACAGACGTATCAAAAATTCATATAAATTTAAAAGAATATATATTCAAATTATTTGAAATAATACTTTTTCAAGATTTTATAACATTTTGCATAATTATATAATAAAATTTTAACTTTGCAGTATTTGCTTCCTTTATTTTCTGGACGAGCAAACACTTATGGCTGGTAGTATACATACATAGGATTCATTAAAATTCCCCAGTTTGATGTCCTATTATCCTATCCGATAAGGTGAAATGTTTAAATTTTAATTTCACGAGAGCAAGACCGTTGGCTTTGTATTTTCGATTTACAACAAAAACCCCACCGTATGTCAAAAGCAGACAGATTTGTCAGTGATTTTGCCGAAATGATGTCAAATTTATTGAACGACAACTGAAAGCGTGGTTTCAATCTACGTCAGATACGATAAGTTTTAATAAAGAAGAAGAAATGGCGTTCCATGTAAATATTCCATGACAGACTGCGCTTTAGCTTTAATAAAAAAAAGAGGCGTTTACGTTCGGCTATTTCTAAAGATGAAAGCAGTGATTTTGTCTGATACTATAAAATATAAATTTTAAATACATTAAAAATACAAATTTCATTGGAAATATTACGCAAACTAAAACTAGACTTATGCTATAATTATTACAAATTTCAAATTGTGTGTAAGTATTCAAAAACCTGCACCTGCGTCTTCGAATATAAATATTTGTATAATCAGCATAGCGATGCATATAAAAGAAATTAGAAATTCCGGCAACAATAGAAATAATTATGTTACCTGTTATACGTCTTGGTTGTCAAAGGCAACAAGTTTGATCAGCATTTTCTCAAAGTTATATTATTTTATCCACTAGAAATCGGAGTGTCAGTGGTGACTATGTGCCTACCAAATTATCGTAAGATTTTTCAAACGAAATACTGTGGTTGATTTTCGTGAGACACAGCAACATGAGCTCCACTGCATTGTGCCAATTATTATGAAATAATTTATAAATATTAGGTGAGCAACTAAGTTCCCGCTGTTTTTTTTGATGAAAATGCAACTTTATTGTGAAAAAATGTTTACAAATGAATCACTCAAAATATTGCAAATCGCTAGCGACAACTTTTTCCCATCCTTCTGTCTTTTGAGGCTATCCACGGATCAAGCCATTTTGAGATGTCTTCACATGGGCGAAACTGCTGATTAGCCAGGCCATGTGCCATCGAACGGAACAAGTAATAATCGGACAGCGCAATATCTGGGGAATATGGCAGGTGGGGTAGAACCTCCCATTTGAGCGTTTCTAAGTAGGTTTTAACGGGTTTGTAAACGTAAGGCCGAGCGTCGTCATGCTGTAGAATCACTTTTTCGTGCCTCTGCTCGTATTGTGGCCGCTTTTCGCGCAGTGCTCGGCTCAATCGCATCAATTGAATTCGATTCCGTTCCCCAGTAATAGTTTTATTCGGGTTCAACAGCTCATAATAAATAACACCGCCCTGGTCCCACCAAATACACAGCAAAACCTTCGCAGCGTGAATATTCGGCCGAACTGACGACGTAGAAGCATGACCGGGCAGTCCCCATGAGTTTGTTCTCATTGGGTTACTGTAATGAATCCATTTTTCATCACTCGTAACGATGCGATGAAGAAAACCCTTCCTTTTTTGCCGCTGGAGCAGTTGTTCACAAGCGAAAAAACGACGCCCAACGTCTCATTGGCTTCAAATCATATGGAACTCAAGTTCCTTGTTTTTGAATCATTCCCAACGCATTCAGTCGCTGGGATATGGCTTCCCGGGTAACTCCTAATGCTGAAGCAAGCTCTTTTTGCGTTTGGCACGGATCCTCATCGAGCAATGCCTCCAATTCAGCGTCTTCGAAAGTTTTTGGTCTTCCGTCACGCGAACGGTCGTCAACATCGAAATTACCGTCTTTGAAGCGACAGAACCAATCACGGCACGTTGTTTCACTTAGAGCAGCATCTCCGTAAACTTTTTGGAGTTCTCGATGCGCTTCAGCCGCCGTTTTCTTCGAATGAAAGAAGAAAAGCAAGACTTCCCGCAAATGACGATTATTTGGCACAAAATCAGACACTTTCACACAACCAAAAGTATATGACACAAAAACAAAATCACTAATGTGTCAAAGCGGTTTGTTTACTATATGTCTAAGCTTGGTTCATGACGTTTTGGTTATGTCACAATCGACCAGCACTTACTACTGGAACCATCTCTTGAAAAACAGCGAGAACTTAGTTGCGCACCTAATATATAATAATAAATTAAAAATCCATACTCAATCAATATCTTTGGTCTTACTTAATGCAAAACTTAGGTAATTTATAGTCAATTTTCTTCTGAGTACTTTACTCCTACTTACGGTGTCCCACAACGATCTAGTTTTAGTCCTTTACTGTTTATATTGTTCGTCAATTTTTAGCCGGTGGGGACTACAACGCCAAACATTTATTTTGAGTGTTAAAACGACAACTAAGGGAAGAGAACTTCTAGGAGCTATAACTCTTAATAAGCTAAAATACGTCTCGACAAGCGAACCGTCGTACTGGCTTGCTGACATGAATAAGGTGTCTGACCTATTTGATTTTGCATGAATGGTATGGATACCAAAGTATGTAAGGTAGAAAGCTGTCTTGAAATGACATCGAATCAAAAACCTGTAATAATCACAATACACTCCCAAGTTTTGAATAAAGGCGACCTATATAATAACAAAGCAGTAAAGGCCACAGAGGGAGAAGTTGCAGAATTGACTAGAAATATTCAATACACTGTTTGCACAGCCACTTCAGACACCATGAAGGTTAATTACAAGGAATACTTTCTTAGAATAGATAATTTCAGAAAAACGACAGTTAAAAAAGCAACGGCAACGATTAAGAAATAAAGAAGGTGGCTTTAGTAATTCCTTTTAGAAGAATAATTATTCACCATAAACTAAAATAATGGCTTCGACTTAAACTTATAATGAGCATTTTTTAAGCTGCATTTTTCGTCGCATTTTTGCTGATTGAGCTCATTTGGAACTGGCCGAAGATGAGCATTTTTATCAAAGAATTGTGTTTAGTAATGAAGCTCATTTCTGGTTAAATGGCTACGTCAATATGCAAAATTGCCATATTTGGAGCGAAGACAATCCTCAAGCCGTTAACGCATCACCATTACATCCATTAAAATTAACTGTTTGGTGCGGTTTATACGCTAGGGGCATCATCAGTCCTTATTTTGTTCGAAATGAGGAAGGAGCTGCCATTACGGTGAATGGCGAGCGCTATCAAGCCATGCTGACTGAACTTTTTCCAAAAAATAAATCAGCTAAACATCGATGACATTTGGTTCCAACAACACGGCGCAACTTGCCATACAGCGTGCTTAACAATCGATTTATTCCAAAATCAATTTGGTGACAACTTTATTTCCAGAAGTGATCCTGTTCACTGGCCCCCTCGTTCGTGCGATTTAACTTCTCTGGATTCTACTGCCTACTTCTCATTCTACAACTGTGTTCCAAAAAGGTACATATTTTATGGGCTGCAAACTGTATAATAACTTACCTCGTAATATTAAAAGTATCAATAACTTCCCCAATTTTAAAAACAATCTTAAGCAGTACTTGCTTGCGATAAACTGTTACAGTTTAAATGACTTTTTATGTAGAAGTTTGTAGTATTTCCTTTTCTTTTTAGTGACGTATTTCTAGCGTATGGTATGTGTATTATGTATGAGCTGCTATTTTTTGTATGTTCAGATATTATGTATACTTGGTTTTTGAAATAAAATATTATTATTATTATTATTATTACTTTTTATTGGGCTATGTTAAGTCGTTAGTTTATGCCGTCAAACCAGCAAATCTTGAAGCAGTGGAAGCCAATATTCAAGCCACCATTGACGCCATACGGCCAGATTTATTAGAAAAAATAGTCAAAAGTTGGACTGATCGAATGGACCAGGTAACTCTTAGCGGCGGCGGACATATGCCGGAAATCATATTTAATAAATAAATGCTATGAAATTATCTACTATATAATAATAAAAAAAATTTCATTTCAACAATATTTCTGTCTTGTATTATCATTTTAAGTTCTCAAGCTCTTAAAAAAAACAGCTGTATAAAAATAATCATCTAAAATAAGAAAATATAACGACCGTAAGGGGCCGTAATGAAATTAATTCAATAAAATACAATTTAAAAATGAAGCAATGAAAGTGAACGGTATTAAGAACAGGTTGACGATTTGATTTAATATTCATCAAAAGTTAACAGTGGAATATACAATGATGTACACAAAATATGGACGAAATAATAATATTGCTATATATACTACTATACTACTCTAATACTATGAAAAGCTAACATGAAACAAAAGGTAAAACGTACACGTAACGGTAGGTTCTGTTTTTTATCAATACATGTAATTTCCGACTTGTTACCCTTAATTTGTTTGTTTGTGTGTATCGCCCTGTTCTGGTATAGTTTGTAATCATTATTTTCATTAATACTTTCAGGCGTGTATTTGTAATACGCCGTCTCGTTATTAATGTTATTATTATTATTGTTACTATTATAATATCGATTATGAAGGCAAAGTTGATAGGCCTACATGAAGTGAACGTTGGAGTTTCTACCAAGTTTTGGTACCAACGATATTTTAACAAAAAATTTTGATTTGCATAACACTTATGACACGAGTATGAATTAAAGTTACTTCGATTTTTTCTTTTTAGTTATTTTTCACATTATATTTTCAGCGATAAAAATGTAGTCGAAGATAATAAAATATTATTATCTGTAAGTAAAAGTTGTACGAACTTGTTCCTTAAAAATTTTCCGTACCTCAGCAGTGAATAAAAACAAAATAAAGATGCGTGAACTTGCTATTTATAAAGATCTAAAGCTCTCAATTTTTTTCCTTATTGAAATGGGTCAATTCTTTGCATTGGAGGTTATGTAAACATTATTTGAATAACAAATCACCTACAACCTTTTCGAAATAAATTTATCTAGGACCTTCTATACAAACACTTTCCGAGAAGCTTACGTACGCCCAGAAAGTAGTTATACGAATTTCAGTTTAATATTTATTCAATTCTCCTGCTGTCGTGCTCCAAAACATAGGGAGGCGTCCTACGTGCCTTGTTTTAATATTTATTTAATTAGTTAGCCTGTTTTAACATATACAGGAATAGATCTTTCTAAAGTGATTATTAAACGTATACAAGAATCGATGTTTCTTAAATGATTGCTTTACTATTAGACACACAAATTAGTAAGAGACATAAGGGTGTAAATCTATTCGTTCGTTTTTGTCAACAGTTAATTTAACGCTTATTAGAAAATTCCTGGAGTTCAAAATCAATATTCCAAATACCTCCGAGATACAAACTCGCGAACATGTAATTTAATGTAGGTGCAAAGCATCTTTAGTAAATATTGACTTCAAAACGAAAAGACGATAGAATTTTAATATTGAGTCTAGACGGACAATTTCCTTTCAAGAAAGAATTGCACTACTAAAGTCAATATTTTATTAATAACTGTCGACACACAGAGAAGCTAGGACTTTAATGTATCTATTTTTTAAAGGATATTTCGTAAAAGAATTCTATTTACTGTTCCGAATGGACGTTCTTAGTCGAGCTAAAATTGATCACATGTAGACCTACTAATTTTTAAAAGAAAAAGAGATTTTAGTTTGATATGTGGCGATTAGGGATGGCTGGATTGAATTTATTTTATCTTAGGTCATTACTTAATGCTCGAGCATCTGTATCTGATAATAATTATAATAACTTTCATTAATTCAATAGCAATCGCCACTTACAGGGGAGCAATAAAACAAAATTTGAGGTGTAGATTACTGCATACAGAAATAATACTAAGATAGTAGGCACAAAAAAGAACAAAAGAAAGCAAACTGAACACTGATTGATATGTGCACATACAAAAAGTTAGAAAATAAATAAGGACTGTTTCAAATTGCACAGTTTTTTTAAGAATAAATAAAATATAGATGGCGCACTGAATTTGTCTGGGTATGTGGGCATTTAAAAAGTGTGATGTATGACATTTATAAAAATGGCTTCGTACACGGTACAACAACGCGTTCAAATTGTTGAATTATTTTATGAAAATCAGCGTTCTGTGAAAAGAGTTTTTAGAAAATTACGTGAATTTTATGGTTTACATAATCGTCCATCTGAAAGCACTATTGGTCGAATTATTAAAAAATTTCAAGAGACCTGTTCAGTGGAAGATCGAAAAAGTGAAAAGTACAGTCGTAGTGGTCGTTCACAAGAAAATACTAGTTTGGTTTGTGAAAGTGTTGCTGAAGATCCTGAAATGTCCATTAGACAACGTTCACAACAACTCGGACTTAGTGGATCAACTACATGGAGAATTTTACACAAGGATTTAGCTCTGAAGGCCTATAAGATTCAAATGACAGAGAAACTGAAGCCATTAGATCATTTAAAACGTCGTTCATTTGTCAACTTCGTCAATGAACAACCAGCTGATTTTTCTCAAAAAATAATGTTTTCCGATGAGGCACATTTTGAACTTGGTGGCTATGCTAATAAACAAAATTGCCGTATCTGGGTTGAGGAAAATCCACTAATTATTCATGAGAAACCTATGCATCCTAAACGAATTACTGTTTAGTGTGCATTATTGTCAGGTGGTGTAATTGAACCTTACTTCATTTAGGCAGTGAACCAACAATAAAAGAACTACTTATTTCACTCTGTCGCCTTCTACTTTGTGAGCGTATTTCATGGGATCCCTTTCCCGAAATTCTCTTAATTTGTTCCAGTCCTTGGCAGCAACACCTCTTGTAATTTTAATTTCGTTTAGTCATGATTTTCTTGGTTCTCTTCTGTTTCTTTGTTTGTTTTTCTTGCAACGAATATTCTTCTTATCTTTCTGGTATCCGTCCTAACTTAACTCATTGTATAGTACTGCTACTTATATATAATTGTGTTCAATAAATAAAAAAGAGGACTGACCTCTTAAGTGAAGAAACTGGAAAATGTTTTCTTACGTAGTATTAGTGCACAACGATTTTCAATAACGTTGCAAAAGAAAACATGGCCAGAAGAATTCACAAAGCAGTGGAGAAAAGAAGAAAGGAACTACGAGAGGCGTTATGATTGTAGAGTACTGCTACTTCGTTCTTTAAGTGTCACATAATGTACTAATTGTCTTCATAAATAAGAAATAAAACTGACCTCTTAGGCGAAGAAACTGGAAAATTTGTACTTACGTAGTATTGGTTCACAAAGCTTTTAACTTACTTTGCAAAAGAAAAACATGACCAAAAGAAATCATCAAATAAAGAAAAAGAGACGCAAGAAGCTACGAGAGATGTTACCATTATCGAATATTGCTACTCTGTTTTTTAAACGTCATATAATCTACTAATTATCTTCATAAATAAAAAAGAAAACTGACCTTTTAGGCGAAGAAACTGGAAAATTTTTACTACCGTAGAATTAGTTTACACGTTTTTCACTTACTTTGCAAAAGAAAAACATGACCAGAAGAAATCACCAAGCAAAGGAGAAGAGAGGCAAGAAACTACGAGAGAAGTTACCATTGTCTAGTATTTCTACTCCGTTTTTTAAACGTCATATAATAAACTAATTATCTTCATAAAAAAAAGAAAACCGACTTCTTAGGCGACGAAACTGGAAAATTTTTACTTACGTAGTATTAATTCACAACGTCTTTCATTTACTTTGCAAAAGAAAAGCATGGCCAGAAGAGATTACAATACAGTGGAGAGGAGTGTAGAGAAATAACGAGAAACGCTACCATTGTAGAGTACTGCTACTTCGTTCTTTAAGTGTCATATAAAGTACCAATTGCCTTCATAAATAAAAAAGAAAAATGACCTTTTAGGCGAAGAAACTGAAAAACTTTTATTTACTTTCAGCTCTAAATGTTAGTCTAAATTCTACCAAAACAAATACTGTAAAAGATGTGAAACTTCCAAAAAAAATTATAGAAAACGGAGCAGTATAAAAGTTCACAAAACGAATAACATAAATGCCAACTATTAAAATTATCACATTGTAAGAACCAAGCACACAGATACGTTTCTAAATCTTAGCGTAAGTTTGGAAAAGAATGCTAGTGAGTAAACGAAATCAAAATTGATGACTTGGATATTTTGAAGGTAATTTGTAGCTCTTATTGCTTCTTTTCGAAATAAAATGATTAGATTTGTCTTTACTTCTCCACGGGTATCTTGTTAGACTACATGGAGAAGCATTTCATAATTAAAATGGGCCAAAACTACGACATCAACACCATTATATTTATCAGCGTACACACATATAACATATGTGCTGCAATTAATGTCGGTACGTATTCCAAACACGCACACAGTATTTTCCATGCCATTTGTCGGTCGCATTTCCATGCTAGACGGTTCCCACTACAACGTATTTGAATATATCAATTAGGACTTGCTCTGCGCTGTGTTAATTCACTTATGCGCTACACGTGTCTTAACGAATCTATGTAATGCAAGTTCGTGTAACGCTAATACTATTCGTACACCATACGTCAAGATACACAAGAATTTATGTGTGTACAGCCTGTGTAAATTCTCTAAAGGAATTTCCTCCTTTACACGAGGACGCGATTGTGAACGAAGGACAAAATTTTAAGGTCGACTCGGAAACATGAGATAGTTATATTGTTGCTACTAGTACGTAGAGTGCTGTTAAGTTTCATAGATTCAAGTCGTTTAAGATAAAAATATTATATCCATAACGTAAAATGGTATGGAGCTCTTCTAAATTTCTATATCTTACGAATTACATAAATATTTATAGACAAGAATCTATAAAAATCTTCAGTTTTCTAATGTAATATCACCAGTTTCTATTAACAAGAGGTAAAGTCAAATGACTAATGAGCAAAAATGTTCCATAATCCAGAAAGAGTAATCAAAAGGATTAAAAAATAGGCTAACCGATGATCAACTATGCAGAAAGAGTCTGTAAAGACAAAGAAGGATGGAAACAACATGTACCAGGTGTACCGGAAAGTCATTACTACAAAATTTTCAAGAATATGGAAAAATTTATTTCTTCAAAGTATTGGCCATTTAATTCTACGCATCTTGCCCATATTTCAGGCAATTTATGGATGCGATCCCAAAAAAACTGTTTGTCCTTTGAGCAAAACCATTCATCGAACAATTTTCCAACATTCTCGAAATTGGCGAAGTGCTGCTCTGCAAGGACGTGTCCCATTGGTGCGAAAAGGTGATACTCGGACGGGGCAAGGCCTGGAGAGTACGGTTGGTGTGAAATTATGTCCCGTCCATGTACCTTCAACACTTCTTTGACCGATTTTGCTGTATAAGACTGCGCATTATCGAGCTGTAAAATATCCTTACCGTGTCTTCGGGCCCATTCTGGACGTTTTTCTATCAATGCATGGTTCAAATTGAGAATTTGTTGCCGGTAGCGATCAGTATTAACTATTTCACCAGGTATCAACAGTTCGCATACCAAACACAGAGCATTGCCTTGCGACCAAAACGATTCGGCCCTGAGGCTGATGGGCCGACTTCGCCAGGTGATAACCATAATTTTTTTGCGCTTAGTCACCGGCCTTCGACGGTACGGATCGTGTACGGAATTTGTTTCGTGCGGGTGTTGTGTCGTAATTTTTCAGGTGCGTTAGTGTTTTCATTATCTGCTGATGATGACAAATTAGTTGTCGAAATATGTATACAGAATACGAAAATTAATGTGGAAAGGGGTTATATATACACCTTAAGTGACTATAAAAGAAAAAAACCCAGTGGAGAAGGCGCAAGAATTGAGTAAATAGTTCTTTTGGTATTAGTTCACCACGCCTTAATTTAATTTGCAAAAGAAAAACGTGACAAGGAATAAATCATCAAAGCAGTAGAGAAGAGAGGAAAGAAATAACTAGAGGTGTTGCCATAAACAAAGAATCGAAAGAAATGGAGAGAATTACGAAAAAGAGAGCCAGAGGAAATCTAAGCATCCCATAAACTACAGCTACAGAGTAGAAGACCATAGAAGTAAGTAGTGAGATCTCTCTGGAGGCCTGAATAGTCGGTAATCTTCTTCTTGTGTGCTCTTTATAGGTAAAAATATTGTCTCTGCCTTTCCTCCATATTAGTTTCCATTTTTATCAGTTCTATCTTTTCTGCACAGCGATATTTAAGCTTCAGAGTCTTAGATGGTATCTTGATAAATTACAATAAAAATTCTAAACTTACTGTATCCATGGTCACATAGGTAATTGTCATTTATAAGTTATTTATTACTTTTACAATCTATATCTATTACTATATTAAACAACAACGGATTCTGTCTATCTCGCTATTTCATTCCTTCACTTGCCTCCACTTATTTTAATATATTATAATTTGTAATGGAAATCATCCTACTGTTTTTATAGGTTTCGTGAATCATTTATAATAATTACTTTGCTTTTCATCTTCTTTCTATGTTATTTCCTAGAACAAATGTATTTTGCATCGGATTTCTGTCGCCCATAAATGCAAGTCGCCCTCTTTTCTATCTAACTATTTTGGGTCTTTTACACTGCACAACAATATGGCAACTTTTGTCTGATGATTGACTTTTATCACGTGATGTTTACTAATTTGACGTCGCTGATTTCAAATATACCCTCAGTTATTTTGTAACAGCTCTTGTTTACGAGATATAGCTTTCACGAAAAAATCGCTGTGTTAGTGTGCTAATTTGCTTGTAATTAAGAAAATATTAAGTTTTCTTAATATAATTTGCATCGTCAAGAAGAGTTTACGTCATTGATCCAAATTATTTTTGTTTCATTTGCGGAGAATATATATTTAAAGAATACCGTTTGAATATGACAGCGTTCGTGATTGAGGTTTACAAAAATTATTTTGATCACATACTGGAAATGAAAGACAAGCTTTGGATTCCGCAAAAGGTATGCAAAACGTGCGTTGAGTTTCTATGTTTGTGGACAAATAAGAAAAGGAATAGCTTTAGGTACGAAACTGCTATGATCTGGACTGAACCCTTGAACCACCACGATGACTTATTTTTGCTTGTTGAACATAACTGGCATTAGCCGAAAAAATCGAGCCAAACGGGAATATCCTTCCATTCGGTCGGCACATAGACGTGTTTTGAGTCCTAAAATATCACTTGAAACTCAAGCTGATGCTTCACAGGAGGAGCCTATACATTTCGAGGCAAAAACTGACAGTAGTGACACTGACTTTGAATGTGACCTGAAAGCGCCAAAACTATTCAACCAAGATGATTTAAAAGACCTTGTCAGAGATCTGAGACTGTCAAAAGCTGCTTCAGAAATTTTGGCTTCTAGGCTAAAAGAAAGAAACTTAGTATAACAAAAGAAACGAAAATTACAACAACTGAAGAGTCACTTTCAAAGGCTTGGACGTAACATGAACATCAAGTTACGCAACCACCTGGACTATTTTCCCGCCAATCTTGGGGAAGTGAAGAACAGGGGGAGCGATTATCCCAGGACTTCCGTACCATGAAGGAACGCTATCAGGGCTACTGGAATGCACACATGATGTCTAACTATTGTTGGAGCATTCAAAATAGCTCTCTGCCTTCAGCTTCAGCAAGAAAATCACATAAGAGAAAGGTTTTTTCATTATAAGAATTAAATAAATTAGAATTAGCTCTAAATTTATAGTGTTTTATTATAAAAAACACCCGTGTCATATTTTTTTAACAGATATTTCAATCACGGAATTGAAATCGTCATCGAAAATTGGACTAATATCATGTAACATAACCCAATCACTAGAAATGCTGTTGTGCAGTGTTATCCTTACTCTTTTGGCATTTTTCTTGTCACCCACGCCTCAATTATTAAAGTCAAATGGTAATCTCTTACTCTGTTTAACATCTGGATCTATGCTGTCTGTCTTCCTTGACTTTTCTATCTTGACCAGGGGATCTATTGCTTTTTCAAATTCTTCCCTCTTAAGCAGTGACCTCTGATCTTTTTTCCTCGATCGATTTGCTTTAAACTGTAAACTATTATCTAATCCCATCCCATAATATTTCGAAAAACTTATAACAGTTATTAAGAAAAGCTAGTGTTTATTCAACGATCAATATATGTTCACATCGACACCCAATATCCAAATACAATTTACATCTGCACACTATATAGATTCAGAATTGAATATCGAACATGAACACGTCTATTTCTGCTGTACGTACTCGTATATCCATTTTGCGAGGGGACTAGATTAGATTAAAAACACAATATTTAATGCGGCACGTAGCCGAGCGAATCTCATTTGTACCTTGTGTACAACAAAATGCAACGAGTTCGTGTTAACACTAGTATCCGAAGGATTTCGTAGTGCAGCACTTCGCCAGAACTGCATGTGAAGGTTTGCTTTCAAAACTGAATGCCACGGAATCGGATAAAGTTATCTATTCGCCAAGATTTCTCTGTGTAAGTTTCTGCAATGCTGTCAATGACGCTTTGACGTTCGATAACACTCAGATTCCTGAAATATCTAAAGGACGTTCTAGAGCTTTAGACATGTTTGGATTTTAAACTTTAGTTACACTAATTATAACACGGGATATTTCTCAGAAAATATGATTTGTTATTTAATTAATTTCGTGGTTCACGGTTATATAATCTATGTTGGTTAATATAATTGGACTTTGCATTGATACATCTGAAATTCACAGCTAAAACTTCGTCTTCTATTCATACATATTTCTTGAACTTATAAAATCTTCTTGTTGACTAGTTCAAAGCTGAATTACGTGAAAATATTTTACACACGATTTAGCTCTAAGATAAAGATCAACAACAACAGTTCAGGTAGTATGTAAGAACTAGCAACGAATAGTACTTCATCATGTAGATAGCTTATAAAGACAACAACTACTCATTTTATTGTTATATAAACAATTTTTTTATTTTCTTTATCTCTTACTTATTTATTCTTTCCTTTTGTGCTGAATGACTAGCTGCTCCTTTTGTGGGCGATTGTAAATTTATTTAACTGAATGCATTTCAATTTTCTTCTTTATACCACGTAAATATTAATTTCTCCTTTCTGTTTCTTTTAAATCTCTTTAAATTACCTATGTTTCAAAAATATTCGGTCGTATCAAATAATGAATTATTTTGTAATGCAGGTGGTAACAGAGTTTGACGGTTTTTTGTTAAATGCAGTTTTTTCGTAAATACTCTAGATGGGCTGCCTCAAATAATTTAATTTTTTAAGTTGTCTTGTTAGAGTTTAAAGTCGTTATGTTATGACTTAAACAGTTACTTGGAAATGTACCATTCTTGGAATGTAGAACTTAATTATTTTTCACATAACGTCCACTCGTCATCATATATCATTACATATCTCCAACTCTACCTGATTTGGGGTCAAAAATTTTTATAAATCAAGCAGTTGCAAATATCGTACATCAAAAGTGCTCAGTGTTCAGATTTGGAAGGTACCCTTAAAAAGAATACAAGTAATTCATTGCTTCATTGCGTTACGATTACTGAGCTTGCAGAGGATTCTTTCCAAAGTCTAAAACCAAAATATATTAAAAGGACTTAATTTCTTTATTGCATTACGATTTTTGAACTAGTAGTTCGTTCTTTCCAAAGTTTAAGACTAAAATACATTAAAAGGAACTCATTGCTTTATTGCGATCCAATTTTTGAGCTAGAACTTAGTTCTTGCCAATGTTTAAGACTAAAATATATTTAAAGGGATTAATTACTTCTTTAAATTACAATTTTTAATTTAGTAGATATTTCTATTCAAAGTTCGAAATCAAATGTATTAAAAGGAATTGATTAAATCACTGCATTGCAATTTCTGAGCTAATAGAAAGTTCTTTCCAAAGTTTAAGACTAAAATATATATTAAAAAGAATCAATTACGTGGGCAAGGTGAAAAGTTCTCGGCCTGACAGTGAAAGACTGCGATTTAAATTTAAAAAATGATTTTATTTTTCTACATAATCTCCCTTGAGTTCAACACACTTGGTCCAGCGTTTTCCTAACATCGATATTCCTTCCCGGAAGTGAGAGTCTGGAAGGCTGTCAAAATATTTTTCTACGGTCCTTTCAACTTCTTCGTTGGATGTGAATTGCTTTCCAGAAATAAATTTTTTCAAATTTGGGAATAGATGGAACTCTGAGGGTGCCAAATCAGGAGAATAGGGAGGATGGCCGAGCAAATTGTACCCCAAATCCCGCAATTTTTCCAACGCCAACACACCCTTATGTGCAGGTGCGTTGTCCTGATGAAAAATGATCTTTTTCTACTTCAAACCAGGCCTCTTCTCGCAAATTTTGGCATCCAGCTGGTCAAGAAGGTTAGAGTAATATGCGCCTGTAATTGTTCTGCCTTTTTCAAGGTAATCAATTAACAAGATTCCTTTTTCATCCCAAACACGCTGGCCATGACTTTTCCGGCAGATGCGATCCACTTTGCTTTCTTTGGCACTGAACCACCGGCTTCCACCCACTGCGTCGACTCCTGTTTCGTTTCTGGCGTGTTCAAAATGTTTCGTACCCATTCTTCCGATATCCCCACAGCCTAAGTTATCTCAGTCACTTATCTTCCAACGAAGTATCACGTACTTTTTCGATGATTTCTGGTGTGGTTGCGGTTTTTGGCCGTCCTTCACGTGGGTCATTTTCGAGGGACGTACGACCACGTTTAAATCCAGCTGCCCACTTTTTAACGGTTGACATCAAAGGAGCAGAGTCCCCGTACACTTTTGTCAACTTCGGATGAATTTCCATGGGGGTTAAACCATCCAAAACAAAGAATTTTATAACAGCACGATATTCAAGTTTATCCGTTTAAAAAAATAACACGATCGACGTCTACTACAAAAATTCTTGCAAACAAACTACTTGAGAGAACAAGTTGAAAGTTTTCATATGAACTAAAGACACATGCAGCCACGCAGGAAACATAAATTTCTGTTAATTGTAACGCCATCTCTGTGTCAGACCGAGAACTTTTCACCTTGCCCACGTACTACTTTGCATTACAATTTTCAAGCCGGTAGATAGCTCTTTCCAAAGTTTGAGACCAAAATATATTGAAGGAATTCATCCCTTTATTGCGATACAATTTTTGAGCCAGTACTTAGCTCTTGCCAATGTATAAGACCTAAATATATTAAAAGGAATTTATTGCTTTATTACTATACAATTTTATGTCAGTACATAGTCCTTTCCAAAGTTTAAGACTAAAATATAATAAAAACAATTCATTGTTTTATTGCGATACCATTTTTGAGCCAGTACTTAGCCCTTGCCGATGTTTAAGACCAAAACATGTTAAAGAGAAATAATTAAAACTTTATGTTAGTAAATAGTTCCTTCCAAAGTTTAAGACAAAAATATATTAGAAGGGATCCATTGCTTTATTGCACTACAATTTCTAAGCTAGTAGTTAGTTCTTTCCAAAGTTTAAGACCACAATATATTAAAAGGAATACATTGCTTTATCACTTTACAATTTTTGAACTAGTACTTAGCCCTGGCCAAAGTTTAATACTGAAATATATTCAAAGGAATTAATTACTTCCTCGCATTACAATTTTTAAGTCAGTAGATAGTTGTTTCCCAAGCTTAAGACAAAATATATTAAAAGCAATTCATTATTTATTGCACTACAATTTTTGAGCAAGCAGTTTGTTCTTTCCAAGGTTTAGCACTAAAATGTATTAAAAGAAATTCATTGCTCTATTGTATTATAATTTTTGAGCTAATACTTAGCTCTGGCCAAAGTTTAAGACTGAAATACATTAAAAGAAATTAATTACTTTCTCGCATTACAATTTTTCAGCTTCTAGCTAACCTTTCCAAAGTTTAAGTAAAAATGTATTTTATAAATAAGTATAAAATATACGATAAGTAGTACTTAGTTAATTAATTAAATATCCTTTCTTTAACTTACTTAAAATTAACTATTTAAAAAAATTAACTAAGTACTATTTAACATAACGACGCTTCACTCTCTAGGCTCCTTAATTTCGAATTTCTCTCCGTATATAAACGAGTAGATAGAGATACCTATCATTAGGGTCTCCTCGTTTGCAGTTGACTGACTGAACATAGTTGGTTAGAAGCAGGAACGCTCCATTTCCTTAAATCCGATGTCTCCACTAAACGGCAAGGCCTGAGAACTGGCTCCGGTAATTTTAGTTAGACAAAAGGTGAATTAAAGTTGATGTGTTACTTGTCTAAAAGGGTACATTAACTGCGACATTTAATTCTATATTGAAAGCGAAATGTTTTAACAAATTAAAATGATCTCCCTTGATTGCAATTTAATTTTCGAAATTAGTTTGATAAAGGCAAATAATATATGTTCTTTAATGAAAAAATAATAGAGTCTATGTATTAAGGCATTAGAATATTGTATATTTAACAAACTAAATGCAAGTAAGTTCCATAAAAAATAAATACGTTTCAAGGAAAGATGATACCATTTAAATATTTTGTTTCCTTACTATACGAAAACTCTAAAGAAATATAAAGGCTGTCCCAAAATTAAAGCAAGATTTGACTTAAATAGAAAATACAGTTTTTAGTCTTTTGATTGTTATTTTCTAATTGAATTATAAAGTACATAGGATAGGATTATTTATGGAATAACACATCAGGCGAATGGCCTCCACGGCTTTGAATGCACATACGCACTCGTTTGTCGAAATTTTCCATGACCGTTATGCATAAATGTGGCTGAATTTCGTTGATGCAGCGTTGAATCTCCTCCTTTAATGCACGGGTGGTTGTGGGCTTGTTGACATAGACCTGTGATTTCAAATAACCCCATAAAAAGGAATCTAAAGGTATTAAATCACACAATCTAGGGGGCCAATTCTGGTCACCGTAACGAGAGAGTATACGACCTGGAAATGTCTCATGCAGTAATTGAATTGTTTCACTGGCTGTATGGCATGGGGCACCGTCTTGTTGAAACCACGTATTGGCCACATTAATAACATCCAATTTCAGCAGAGAGAACTGTGTTATCATGTCGCGAAATCAAGCACCAGTAACAGTCACTGCTTCACTAGCCTCATTTTCAAAAAGGTATGGTCCTTTTATACCTTCAGCCCAAAATCACACCAAAGAGTGACACGTTGTGGATGCATTTGTTTTTCGACAATCACATATGCGTTCTCAGAACTGCAAAAGCGGCAATTTTGGCGATTAACAAAGCCATCAAGGTAAAAATGTGCTTCACTGCTTAGGATGATTTTGCTCGAAAAATCAGCATCCATTTGTTGATGTTCAATAATCCATTCGAAGAACTCTCTTCGCTGTGCATGGTTAGTAGGCTTCAGTTGTTGTGTTAATTGAATTTCGTAAGCAGGGAGACACCGATGCTTAGTGAGTATACGCTGTAGAGAGCTTCTTGAAATTTGCAATTCTTGTCTACGACGCAGAATTGGGGTTCCTGGATAGTCACCGACACTCTCACGCACTGCTTCGATATTGACATTCGAACGGCTTGTTTTTGGACGACCAGTGTGTTTGGCGTCTCTAACGGATCCAGTCTCCCTGAATTTCTCAATTAATCTCTTCACAGTAGACGAAGTTAAAACACTATTCCGACCATATTTTGTATGAAATTTTCGAACTACGGCCTCCAAGCTTTCATTATTTTTGAAATATTTTTCAATAATGAGGACACGTCGTTCTATCATTTAAAGCCTCATTTTTACTAACCCTAAACTGTCAGCTGTCGAATTGTTCTTTTTTTGGTTGCCAACACTTTACTGCACAAATGGCGACAAATTCAAAATATGCGTTAATTTTGGGACACCCATTAAAATAGTATTAAGCGATAAAATACTATTACTTTGTACTTTCACGAGAAAAACTGTATTTCCTTTCAATGGATACAATCTAAAATAAATTCTATATTACGTGTACACCAAGATTCTAATAGAGGACTTCTGACTTTTAAAATATCTATCAATAGCCCCAGTACTTCCAAATATGTAAGCTAGCATTAATAAACACAGAACAAAACATCGTAGGCAGTAAAATTTAAACAAACATAACTCACCAACTGTTATCAGGTGTTTTAACACACTGTTTTAATGAATAAACGTAGGTTGAAATACATGAAAAATTCTTATAGTACGATTCTGGACACATAGTGCCTTGATATAAGAAAACATATTTATTGCATAAACGGAAAATTACATTAACACTTAATACTATGAAACGTTACACGCAATCTCATCTGAGATGGATACATAAGTAATTACAGCCAAAGCAACAACACTTGATAATACGATCCCTCAAGATACGTAAAACTGGTTCACACGAAGCAGATACATAATAACTTCATATAACGGGCGGCGCAAAAGTAATGACAGTTTGAACTAGCTGCCATTTTATTATAAATGAAAAAAAAGAGTTCTGTTTTCATAAAACTTTTATTTGAAAGTGTAAAATTGATGACATTAATCAGAAAAAATTATATCGCTCAAATGGCCACCTCCCGAGTTGATGCATAATTGCGCTCGTTTTACGGCATTTTGAATTGTTGCTCGCAAAACATCGGGTTACAAATTGGCAGTTTCTTCTTCAATGTCAGCTTTTAGACTTGCAAGGTTCGTGGTTTGTTGTGGTAAAAGCGACATTTTAAAAAGTCCCAAAGGAAGAAGTCTGGTGCTGTTAGATCTGGCGATCTGGACGGCCAGTTCAAATCTCCAAAAGGGAAGATCGCATTATCTGGAAATTGGTGTCTCAAAATCTCCATCGTTGCCCGAGCTGTGTGAGAGGTTGCTCCGTCCTGTTGAAACCAGCAATGATCGAGATCCAATGCAGCAACTTGTGGCAAAAGAAAAACTCGTTTAGCGTATACCTGTAACGCTCACCATATACGGTTACGGTGGTGCTATCGGCGTCTTCAAAAAAATAAGGGCCAATCACTTTTTCACAGCAAATGCCGCAACGAACAGTCACTTTGAGAGGATGAAATGGCTCTTCATGCATTTCATGTAGATTCTCTGTGTCCCAAAAATGCAAATTTTGTTTGTTAATATAACCATTTAAGTGGAAATGGGCTTCGTCTTTCATTATGATTTTGAATACGAAATCATCCCCTTCTTACACCAATTTTAATAGAGAAGCAATTCGTGAACAGTTTGCACTTTGTAAGGTAACATTTCCAAATCTTTTACCAAAATTTGTTGCAACTAACAAATTGTGTACATCGTCGTCTCGTTGTGGATTCTCTCTGACGTCGTCGGCAACAGCAGCGATGTTCTCGGTCGAAAGTGCTATACGAGGCCGGCCACTTCTTACCACGTCTTTAGTGGACGCAATTTGCACGAGGCACTCAGCCAAACGGTTAATTGTTCGAGCACATGGAATACGACGACGAAATTCACGCTCGACTAAAACAACAAACTGAAAATTTGTCAAATAAGCGGTAACAATAATTTCACGTTCTTGAGGTGTATATCGCTCCATGGCTTATTGACAACTACTTCTCTATATATCTACATCATAAATGTCAAAGCACAGTGGCGCCATCTGCAAAAATGGTAGCTATTTCAAATTATGACATTACTTTTGCGCCACCGGTTATTAAATAATTTTCATTTTCAATAAACAAAAATGAAAGAAAATTTATATAATTTTATAGATATCGAGTCTTTATTTCATGATGATTTCACAACAGTGATTGCCCACATCTACCTCAACGAAGCACTCTAACGATTGAGTTACATGCTACAATTTGAGTTCGTCTGGATTAATTGCAATCCATTTTAATTCACCCTGACTTACTTTGATTTCGAAACATGTTCTCATTCTAGGTAACATCAAAAAAGAAAAATAAATCATTCTGCTCCTAAGCCTCTGTTCTACACGTAACGTAATAGAAGAAACGAAACCACAATTAAATACAAGTAACGTAAAGGGTTACTTAAGCAAAATTAATCCTCTTTCGTGGAAGTTAAAAAACTCATAAATCAAGATGGACGTCCGTTTCCACAACTAGTGTAAGTTATCGACTATTTATACCACGTATAAAACAAATCGATAAATGTACTCGATTGATGTATTTGGTCCAACATGCAGTCGTAAGAAAATTCCTTTCTTTTTTTAAAAAACAACGCTCAATCAAACGTTCAATCTCCATTCTAGCTTTTACAGATGACTCATGATCTGAATTTAGGTTCACGAAAAGGGGGAAGATAACGCTGTTCGCGCATTTTTAAACTATCGATGAACCACATCACGGTAAAAGAAACAAGAGAAAGATAGATAATTGCAAGTTCATTATGTCAGCCATTAGTTACAGAAAGCTTAGAATACTTCAAATGACTTTATAGACCATCCGAAATATGTATAATGACCAGGGATACTTAAAAAATAGAACGACAATATAAAACCTATCGCATCTGCATATCTACATAGAACTAAATAATATAGATGGCGCACCAAGTCCTTTTCGAAGAATAAATATTACCCCCAACAATAATAAAACGATAGTTTACTTAGGGATTTTTATTAACAGAAGACTTAAAGAAATAACAAACCTGAACACTTTCGTAAATCACGCAAGCTAGGTGAAAGCTAGTAAGAATTAGAAATTATCTAATTTTAATATTCAGACCAAATATTTACACAATATACAGTTATGGCCATAGAATATAAACGAAGAGTAAAATAAACGCGTAACAATCAAATGCCGTTCTTTAATCTATTCAATAACAGTTCATAAATGTTTTTCATTTACTAGGCTTTTGAATTTCGAGCGTGCTGTTACGTGATTGTGTGAAGGAGGTAGTGGAGGCGATTAAATCTCACCGCGATCTCTTATGTTATTTCCCATGGATTTTTGGTTCCGCACTTTCTTAGCTATACTATTATTGCAACTTCAATATATATATATATATAATAGTAATGATAATTATATGAATATCTGGGTCATTAACATTTATCCTGGTATGTCGATGCATTGCTTTGCGAATTTTTCATACGGTGTCAAGTAATTACTGATTGACAATCGAAAGTATGATAGATTTTCAGACTGTGTTATTACAATTTAATAATTTTCATTCCAGAAAACACATATTCGCAAAAAAAAAAGTTGATCGGAGCACTCTAGTTATTAAATCCCATATTGTATTAAATTTGGATATTAATATATATAAGGGAAACAATGTATATAATAAATGCAATAAATATACTAAAATACAGGGTGCTTGAAAAAGAATATACGTGTTTCGAATGCATATATTTATTAAACTTTAAGACATACGAATATGAAACTTTACACACATATTTACGAACCTCTCAAATTCAGATTATAGATATTCAATATGTCCTCCATCAGAAGCACGAATAATATCACATCGATAATCAAGTTCCTCCTATACTCGGGCAAGCATGTCCTTCGTTACTGATGTTATAGCAGCACGGATCCGGTTCTTCAACTTTTCCAGGGTCTGTGGGAGTGGTGGTACATAAACGTTGTTTTTAACGAAACCCCACAGGAAGAAGTCACAGGGTGTCAAATCCGGTGACTGTGAAGCCCAGCCAAGATATGCGAAATCGCCAGATCCTTGACGACCAACCCAACGGTTTGATAGAGTTTCATTCTGATATTCACGCACTTGGCCACTCCAGTGAGGGAGTGCCCCGTCTTGTTGAAAAATGAAGTTGTCTTCGTGAAGCCTCGGAAACAACCAGTTTTGTAACATAGCGAGATACTACTGACCGTTAACCGTGTTTCCATCAAAGAACAATGGGCCGTAAACAGATGATCGGGATATCGCAAAAACACATTGATTTTAAGCGAATCTCTTATATGTTCAATGACTGCATGTGGGTTCTGTATGCCCCAAATTCGAACATTGTGTTTGTTTACCAGACTTCTAACATGGAAAGTCACTTCATCACTGAACACGATGCGTTCCGCGAAAGTGTTATCACTGTCAATAGCATCATGAATCTCGTTACAAAATACCATACGTTTCCGTTTGTCATCAAGACGCAGAGCTTGTAACAACTGTAACTTGTACGGCTTCATAACCAACCGACGTCTCAAAACACGCCAAATTGTTGTTGTAGACAGTTGCAGCTCTCGACTGCCACGATGAGTTGATTTTGAAGGATTACGTTGGAAAGCAGTTTGAATTCGTGCAATATTTTCTTCAGAAACACGAGGGTGGCCAGGACTCTTTCCTTTGCATACACATCCTGTATCTACAAACTGTCGATACCATCTGCGAATGTTCCACCCATTCGGAGGATCAATTTGGTAGCTCAACCTGAAACGTCTTTGCACTGTAATCACGGAATTGCACTTCGCAAAATCGAGAACACAAAATGATTTCTACTGCGGAGTAGCCATTTTAAACATATGACGGTTACCAAGAAAAACAGAAGACAAGGGAGATCTAGCGGCTATTAAAGATGCTACTATTGCTTCGTTTCTCCAATAGCCGAGCCGAGGCGCAGCGATCGATAGTTTGGACAAAATAATACTTTGTAATACGTATATTCTTTTTGAAACACGCTGTATAATTAAAGGATAATATAAAATAAAATAAACAATCAGTACGCTCTTTTGAAATAAAGCAGACTACAATATAAAAATGTGAAGAAACTATAACATAAATAAAACGAGTGTAAATGCAATCCTAAATTACAAAGCATTTATATTCTTTATATAATTAAAATTTTTCTGAAAATTTAATAATATATTAAGGAAAAATATATATATTTATATTAATTAATACGCATTCTGAGAATTAATAAATACATTTACATTTGGAAAATACAAATTAAGCAGCATCTATACTCAAATGAAATTAGATTAATAAAAAATATAGGTATGCCTTTCAAAAATTATCATTACCATTATAATTATATCATTCTATCTATCGTTATTAAGTTCCACTGAAAGACTGACTCGTTGAAGAAAAAGGAACCCTTTCGTAGACCTATAATAATTACTAGATTCTGCTACAACATTGGATACAATTCTGGTGGCCAACAGGCAATAAATTACTCATAAACAAATATAAATATTTTTTAATAAATCAAAATTGCAATTATTAGTGTAACCCATCATTTGTTATTTATTCAGTTATCACGTTGTTCAATGTTTTCTCGTTCGATAAGAAAAACACAATTTTGTGGTTCGAAATACACTTTATCGCAGTGATCCTCGGTATTATAGGTTCCATCCCTGAAGTGAGAATCTGGAAGATTGTCGAAATACGCTTCCACGGATGCTATAATCTTTTCATTCGATGGAAATTGTTTTCCACTTAACAAATTTTTAAGATATCAGACAGAAGTCACAAGGGGCTAAATCTGGCGAATAGGGTGGATGTTGTTACAATTCGTACTTTAATTCACTAATTTTTGAGATGGGTTATTGAGCTGTGTGAGAGAAAGTGCGTTGTCTTGATGAAACATGATTTTTTCTTCCGTACATCAAGTCTTTTCTCACGAATTTTTACATCCATCTGGTCCAAAAGGTTACAATAATAATCTTAATTTATTGTTTTATCAGTTGCGAGGTGGTCCACGAACAAAATTCCTTTTGCAACACAATAAAACCGATGCTAACCCCTAACCCTAACTCTTTTCGGAGTCGAAATACCGGGTTCATACCACTCCTAAACCAATTATTTTGATTGAGGATCATGGTGGTAGAGCCAAGCCTCATATATATTGTTTTCATTATTTCTAAAACACTTCGATGTTGCTGAGAAAGCCGCATTCGAATGTGTTTCTGTTCCATTGTTAACTTTTTGTGTTTCAGGAAGCTGAAACACAAAACTTCAACCAAAGTATTACTCACACTGCTTAATGAGATGCCTAGGGTTTCTACCAAATTTCCCTCGGTTAACTGACGGTCTTCCAAAACCATGTCCTGTATTTTAGCTACGATTTCTGATGTTGATGCAATTTTTGGAGATCACTCAAGTGAATCGTCTTCAAGACTTGTACGACCACGTTTAAATTCAGCTACCCATCCCTTTTTTACTGTTCTAATAGAAGATCAAGAATCCTTATATACTTTTAACAATTGCTCATGAATTCGTTTTAGTGGTACACCTTCCAGAAAGAAGAATATTATCACTGCATGATATTCAATTTTTCTTCTATTGTGAGAAAATACTGTGACACCTCCTTGAATATCTGCAAATACACTAATGAGAAAATATAAAATGAGGAAGCTTCATACGTGCTCATAAAAAAGTAGCACAACTTCTAGAAAAGTAAAACGACGAACCTAGGAGCGCCATCTCTTTTCGAACGACAAAACTTATTGAACAACCTGGTATATGTGTGCGTGTATATATATAAACGTAGATACTTGTACATACGTCTATGACGCTCTGCTTGAGTTAGTGGCGCTGCTACATTTACATTTAACAAATAAGAAAAGTGTGTCAAAACATATGTACTTAGAAATTTCATGGCCAACTGCGAGGTACATACATATTTCAGAAACGCAGCAGTTATACGCATAGCTGATCGTAAATATCGCTAAAACACAAAAGGCAGTCCACGAAATTACGAAACACAAACGATGTATATCATTGCAATAATGAATATCTAAAAATAACAGCGCGAAATGAGTTTCAAATGAGAACACGTGAATCTTTAATAAGATTCATATAATAAACCATGTTCTCGTGGACTACTTTTTATTCATGCTTTTTCATAGCTAATTACATTTTTCTACCGTTTTCGTTACCATAAAATGAAATGTAAAATACAATTAAAAAAAGTCCGTCGCTGGTAAATAGTTAAAGGGGTCATGAACTTCCTGTGAACGGTAATGCATACTAATTAGCGAGGCTCTAATTTTCAAACTACACGTTATAAAGTATACGAGCTTCGGTAATTTAATTTTTCAAGTAACACGAAGTTGTGATATTAATGTGGAAATGTATTGAGTACAGGAGTTCGATCTTTTGTTCTAGAATATTAATTTATGTCTTTTTTATTAGTTAATTAGCTTTCTGGAAAGTGAATTACTCGGTGGCATTATGTAATATTGTCGTAAAACTTAAATGTCTCATTTCATTGGGAAAAAAGTAAAAATTATATACAATTTTGAATTTCACAATAATTCAAACGCAAATATTTCAATTAGTTTTCAAAGCATTTATTTTAAATCATTGTGGTCTTTGTTCCAAGTTGGGCACCACTGTACTGGTGCTGTTAACTATTCTCCTTTACCTTGAAGTCTATCATTTCGCCATCTATCATTCCGCCATCATCATTTCCATCATTGGAAATAGATTTGAAGTTTTCTACTGATAGAGAATAGTTAAGCTTTCATTTTACTAACATACTTTTCTTTAATTTTGGCCTAACAAATTTTGATACCGGTACGAAGTGTTTATTGATACATATTGGTCTTTGAGGCTGGAAAGCAAAAGTGTAAATTTTTCCTTGATCATTTTACGACCAATTTAGTCAAGTTTTTAATTCTGACACCCTTAGACACTGGCCTACATACCTAGACACTAGTTTACCTCTGATACTTTAAGTTAAAAAAACATTAAAGAAGAAACTAGAACGTCATTAATATATAAAATAAATAACGATAGTTTCCCGTAGACAAAGAAATTGAATAATCCCCTACGTCTCTATAGTACAAGGTGTACAGGAAACGTATTAGCTATTTTTTCGTAAAAAAAACTATATAATTTCAAAGAAAATTGAAAAATTTATTTATTCAAAGTATTGGCCATTTGATTCTAAACATCTTGACCATCTTTTAGGCAATTTACGGATGCCATCCTAAAAGCAAAATCATTCACCGAGTCATTTTCTAACTTCTCCGAAATTGGCGAAGTGCTGCTCTGCATGCGCGTCCCGCATTAATGCGAAAAGATGATAGTTGGAGGAGGTAAGATCTGGTGGGTGCGATATTATGTCTCATCCAAGTACGCTCCACGTTTCCTTGACCGGTGTCGTTGTATCAGGCACGTTATCGTGTTGTAAAACCACTTTACCGTGTCTTCGGGTCCATTCTGGAAGTTTTGCCATCAAACTGATAGTTTCTTTTCGGTAGCGATTAGTATTAACTACTACATCAGGTTTCAACAGCTCGTAATACACCACGCCAATCTGGTCCCGCCCAACACAGAACATTGTCTTGGGACCAAAACGATTCGGCCTTGGAGTCGATGGACCTGCTTTACCAGGTGATAATCACGATATTTTGTGCTTAAGGTTTTCGAAATAAATTCATTTTTCATCACCCGTCACTAATCGATGCAGAAATGACTTCTGATCATACCTCTCAAGCAGCATGTCGCAGACGATTTTTCGATTTTCCATTAGTCTGTCATTCAATTGACGTGGTGTCCATTTTCCTATCATTTGGATTTTCCCCATTGCTCGTAATCAGTCGCTAATCGTTTGTTGGATCACATTTCACTCTTCTGCCAATTGTTTTTGAGTTTGGGTTGGGTCTTCATCCAATAACTTCTGAAGTTTCGCATCTTCAAACCTTTTCGGTCTACCAGAGCGTTCTTTGCCTTGCACAACGAAATCACTACTTTTGAATTGTAGGAACCACTCCTCACATGTTTTTATGGTTGGAGCAAACTCACCGTAGGTTTCTGCCAGCAAACGGTGACTTTTAACCTTGCAAGTCTAGAGAGCTAACATTGAAGAAGAAATCGTCAATTCGGAGCCAGATGTTTTGCGGGCAACAATTCAAAATACCGTAAAACAAGCGCAATTATGCATCAACTCGGGAGGTAACAATTTGAGCGATATAATTGTTTCCAATTAACGTCATCAATTTTACACTTTCAAATAAACTTTTTATAAAAACAGAGCTCTTTTTTTTTTCATTTATAACAAACTGGCAGCCAGTTCAAATTATGACATTACTTTTGCGCCACCCGACCCGTTATAATCTTAGTGTGCATATATTCTTCTATTTTAAATTTAAATTCGGTTGAATTAAAACCAATTATTTTTCTTAGACGTACAGTAAAATTAAAACAAAAGAATTGATTAAAATAACCAAATTAATTCTTTAAATTGATGCAAGAATCTAGTAAATAAAATAGAAATTATTTGTGATACAAAAAGTAAAGATACAAAGCGCATCTGTTCATTTTGCTTTCATACCAGCAGTCACAATATTTTATTAATAAACCCTGTATATGCGAATAGGTCCAGCCTGTTTATTATACATATGTGTATAAAAAGCGTTTCGTAATGTAAACAGCAGCACAAATGACGACTTCTAAAAGGAAGTAATGAAAACGGACAGATATCGTATTTCGTGCGCTCTGCATCAGAACTATTCTCTGACAAAAAAAACATTTGATATGAATTTTTACTCTAAGAGAGTAAAAATATTTTTTTCAGATCCCATTGTTCATTCAGTCGGAATTTCTTTTAACAACTGAATCGTATCCGTCTTTGTTGACTTGTTTTGTTTGGTCACTTTTGTGTAGTTGTTCACTTGTCAACTATTTAAAAGAAGGTTGTCAAAGTTCGCGTCGTTACGCTTGGTGATTCTTCTTCTAAATATATTTTCATGCTTTTGTTGCAATTTAATAATCGCTGGTAAACATAATTGCATAAAAATCATATTTGGTAGGGGAAATAAGTTATGTGTATTATTTGATCAAATTGGGAATTGCTTTCGCTGGTAAATAGCGAGGAAAATATTAATTTTAAGTTAGAAAGAGAGGACTAATCCCACGTTAAGTGCATATTCTTCGTCCAAGGTAATACAAATTATTAATTACCTTTTCTATGCAATTCGAATTCCGCAAAATACATCCGGGAATACATAACATAGAATCTGATTTTTTCGTAAACAATTTATTAGATTAAAATCAGTATTTTCTGCTACGCCATCGTTGATCATAATTACAGTAAATTAATTAAAATTTTCTGCGCTGAAGCAGGACTCGAACTTGTATCTGTCGTTTGCTAGACGACTGTCCTTCTAAGTAAGCCGCCAAACAATACAGTTTCGACTCTATTAATATGCCATACTTATATTGTAAGAAGGAATCTTAAAGGTAAGCTTTAATTGATTGAATTATTCAAAAAAGATTCAATGTTCGTAATCTGTGAACGTACTTCGACAACTAAGCTATCATCATCAGCAGATTATTAATCAGAATGTCCCACCTGGATTCGCCCTAATGTTCACATAATCCTGTCAAACCCAAAATAGACGCTATGTATTTTGTGCGAAGTAAGCTTAATTTTCAGAAATCGGCAGTTGTTAGGAACACGATCTGCGTTCTCCCAAATCTGACTATTCTACCGCTCGTACTTTCTGTATCTGGATCAGTATCAATACATTTTAAAACATTAATAACCGTCTTGTGGTCAGTTTCACTCTCTTTTAGATTGTATAGAATAATATTCCGTGTTCGATCTACTTCGTAACATATAACATTTACTGAAAAAGATGGTGTTTTGTGTACAAGCTGAGATTTTGCAACGATGAAGATCCTACATACGTGTGGTCAGATCCAAGGTTCAGCAAGAAGAATGAGTTCACTTAATGTTCCTGTTAGATCTTAGAACACGAGTAATTTGTCATTCATATAAGCACAGTGAATACTATAAACGCTTTTGCAAAAGAGAAAATTCATAGTCACCATCAGAAATGCCCTTACTGCAGGATTTGCATATACTCATGTTGGGAGGATACGTTATAAATAATCTAAACAAATTAGAAAAGAAATAATAATAGCGTAAAAATTAGGGAAAAGACGAGGACACATGCCCGTTACGGTGACTATTAGATCCTGGCAAAACCTCTATTCAGACATATTTATGATCGTACAGTGTATGCAAAACTTTTATCCCATATACTTCTTATATTTAAGTTTTTTCTATACGCCGAACGTTGGAAAAAGATCTCCAAGTACACTGAAATCGTTTACAGAGCTGCATTGTGAAAGGTTGTAGTTCGGAATAATTCGATAATCAGAGTCATTTACCTTTTAGTATTCGTAATTAGTTCTCCCACCATTCAAGGAACAAGAATTGAAACTTCCGGGAAAGGAATGTTACTTCATAACTCCGTTAGAGGAACTGAACTTCGCATTCTTTCAGTTTTAGAAGCATACAAGAGAGTAAAGAGAAAACCATCACAATGTAAGAGTTTCATTTTCTCTTGCTTTATCTTCAAATAATAATTTCCCTTGTATTTCTTTTTTTGGCTGCCAAGATGGCCTCTTTGCCTTCACCTTTGGAGAATTAGATCATGTACGGAGTCTATTTTGATAGCGCTGAAAGGCAGCGAAAGCAATCGCCACCCATAACAACCTCCCGATTTTGGTGTATTACTATATTATATACTTTTCCTCTACGAATTAATTTAATAAATTTATTTCAAGTTGATACAATACTTTGTAGTTTCAATTCTAGACTTTTATTTCGGTTACTTTTAAATTATGCATTATCGTTTTTAGTGTGTTCATTATTTTGAAAAGCTTTAGTGTTATTGCACGTAGTTTTTCGTACAGCCATCTGGCTTAAGTGAGAGTTATTTGCCATTCGAATAACGTAAAAATTTTATAACCTCCATTTTGTAGTTCAACATTTACACGTTCGATGTTTTTCTTGTTCAACTATATTTAGCTTTAATAATTTAATAGTTAATTATAGTCAGTAATTTTAAAGTTAATAATTAAATTATATACAATCAGTTTTTTTTAGTATTAATTATTCAGTAATTTTAGTATTGATAATTTAATAGTATATAGTTTGTAAGATTCTGATTAAGTAATACTATTGTACATTAATTGTTAACTTTCATTGTGAACCTAATGTAAATATATTTGGAGAATGACTTGTGAAGTTTAGTTCTGTATAGAAGATATATGACATGTTTATTAGATAAATTAAAATTAATTGAGTACTTATTAACACATTAATGTCATCCTATTGTAATTTTTTGCCCATCTATTGTAATGTTTGCAATCCACCTTTACTTATGCATTTATACAATCTGCCAACTAATGTTTTGCTTTTTTCGCTTTTCTTAGATTTGTATTGTTATTTTCGTCATCCCTCTAACTTATTCAGTAATTAACATTTTGTGTCCTACCCTTGCAAGCTCAAGGCCGGATGGAATTCCTAAATGCGGCCAAAGTAGGCGAAAGTAGGCTCGGAAGGGGTAGCAGCTCTCCCTACGCCATATGTTTTCTATTATTTTTCTATAGTGTTTGACGTCGCACGATGTAATAAGAGAAAACACACAAGGGCTAAAGGGTAACAGTAGCGATACAGCAACGCGCAACAAAAGAGAAAAAAAAGTAAAGACCACATAAATAAACGACGTATGTATGTATGTATATCGACATAAACGAAATAATTTTAACAAAGAAGAGAAAGGTGCAAAAAGCATTTGTGACAAAATTCAACAACTTACCATTCATAAAGAAAGTTAAATAATTTCTAGAATTTAAAATACACCCACTAAAAACTATGTTTATGCTCTATTTAATAATAGTGATTATAAAATTATCGCGGTTGCTATTACCAGGAAGAAATATATAGTAAATGAACTCTTGTCAAACCTCTCAAATTCCGCACACGTGCATATGCATATGATTTAAAAACCATTCGTAAAAAGTTTTGCTTGTTTTTACATATTAAAGTAGATTAAACTACAACAGAGAATATGTTGCCATAATATCGCAAATTAAAAATACGCTTTAAGGTGTGACCTTAAAAATAAAAAGAGAACTCCGGCAGATGAAAAAAATACACGGATTTATGTGCTTGTATTTGTGTCATTTTCCGCTTGGTCGAATTCCAATATGTTTATCAATTACTTTGCTGCAAAACGAAACCAATTTCAAAAATGTACGGCTGTAAAGTTGGAACATCAAACGGTAGAAGTAAATGCATTCATACACATAGACGGAAACTGATTTCATCTCATTCGATCAGGAAATCTGCTCACGGGGGTGCAAAAATATCGAAACTTTCTCCTATATTATGGAACTGAATGTACTGAATTTAAGTAATCTTTTATATATGTATTTGAGATTGGTTTTTGCAGAATTTAAAACATTTAATTACAAATAAACAAGTACGCTCTCTTTTATCCTAGGACAAGTTGTAATTATACGTTAATTAATTTTTGTTTTTGTGATAAATAATTGATATAATAGATTGTTATATACAATATAATAATGTATAATTACATTTCTTTAATTGGATAGCAATTTATTAACGTTAAGTAAGATTTAACATTAACCTTGAACAAATAAATTCAACTAAGATCATTTGAGTGTGTAAAAAGTTTATTGTACAGCTTGTATTCCATGTAAAAAGTGCCTTTTTAATAAATTACTTTTCCATGAGAAGATAGTAGAAAATAGTTTTTCATTCTGGACTCTCTACATTATAGCACAGATACGAGGGTTGTCCCAGAAGTACCCAACGAAAAGAACACAAAAATTTTGAAAAGAAATATATTTATTTTTCAACATAATCTCCTTTCAGCTATATACACATTTCCTAGCGATGTTTAATAAGTTCGATACTATTTTTATAATAAAAACTGTCTTGCTCCTCAAAATAGCCATTAACTGCCGTTATCACCTCTTCTTCGTTGGAAAATGTTTGACCACTGAGACATTTTTTCAAGTTTGAGAACAGAAAATAATCCGATAGGTCCAGATCTGAGTGAATAAGGTAGCAATTTAAAGTTTAATTCGTTAATTTTTGTCATCGTAGTAACGGATTCGTGAGTTGGTGTATTGCCTTGATAAAACAACATCTTCTTCTCATCTTCTTAAACGTTGCAGTAAGTTCGCATAATACTCGCCGTTGATAGTTTTCCCTTTTTCAAGATAGTCAATGAAAATAATTCCACACGCATCCCAAAAAAACCTATGCCATGACCATGAAACGGTCTTCGCCTTCTTTGGAGCCGGTTCTCCCTTTTGAGTCCAATGTTTTGACAATTCTTTTGTCTCCGGTGTGGAGTGATGGACCCATATTTCATCCATGGTTATGGAACGACGTAAAAATTCTGCCTTGTTGCTTGAAACTTCGCTAAACACTCAATTCAAACATCTTCACGACACTGTTTTTGCTCGAGTGTGAGCAAATGCGGCACCCAACTTGCGCACAGCTTTCTCATGTCCATATTTTCAGATAATATGCGATGTACCGCACTTTTTGAAATGCCTACTATGTCTATTAGCTCGCGCACTTTCAGTCGACGATCATCCATTGGATTTTCTTCACCATTTCTGGAGTCGTCACCTTCTTTTGGTCGATCACTGCGATGCTCGTCTTAGCAGCTCGTACGGCCTCGTTTAAACTCGTCAAACAAATACTGAACAACGTGGCGTCTTCAAACTTGAAACATAAGCTTTATAGATGTGTGTACTTTCTAATGATATTTTTCAAGCTACCGCCATCTCTAGGTGAGGCAGTTCTTATGGAATCACCCTCGTAGTTCTACAAACCTAGTAGTCTTTGGCTTTGAATTGTATCCATCGTTTGTTGTCTCTTCGTAAAATTCAAACTAATGCATTACCTCACGTCCGAGAATTTCTCGTTTTATATTTTTCTGTATTTTTGCTTGCCCTAAAAAGGAATAAATATCCTTACACAGAGTTTGTCGCAGAGAAACTCGAACGTTTTTAAAATAGTAATTCTTAGTAACGCCATGCATTAAAAAAATTCGTCGCTAAGGTAGATCTTTCAGTAATGTTATGTCAAAATATCATGACATTTGCGTCATTAGAAGCAGAGAAATTGCGCATAAAGTAACAGTGTGTATTTGGCATTGGTCGAAAAAATAAATTTTGAACAAAGACTACTTTAAACTCGGTAAATCGTTTACTGAGACATTTAATTTGAGGAAACAAGGGTATGGTGATGCATGTTTATCACGTACGAGTGTGTATGAGTGGTGTAAACGATTTAAAGACGGTCGTACTGACATAAATGACGACGAACATCCTGATGTAAAAAATCTGTGGGTACGGAAAGTAACATCGAACTTGTGCGTGCATTTATCAGAAATGAGGCGAAATCCTTATTGTTATACGTGGGAATGGAATTAGATATTTCCACAGATTCAATTCATCACATTTTGACGTAGCATTTAGGATTGGGAAAGATTCGTTTGTTTCTGTGCAAGGATTGTACCACACAAACTAACTGAAATCAATCTATCATTTACAAACTTGATTAAAGACGTAGGAAAGGAAGAAAGCTTCAGGTATGCTATTGTAGCTGGCGATGAGACGCGGCGTTTTCAATATGATCCAGCGATCAAGCGTCAAAGCTCTAAATGGAAGCAACCAAGCGAAGAAAGGCCGAGAAAAAGCCGTTTGGAAAAGTCAAAAGTGAAGAAAATGTTGATTTGTTTTTATGATACAAAAGGCATCGTGCACAAAGAGTTTGTGCCAATTAGCCAAACAGTCAATGCTGTATATTATCTTGGTGTTATGAATCGTCTTTTGGCGGGTATTCATCATGTGCGCCTTCAATATCGTGTAAATAGTAGCTGGCGTTTGTTACATGATAATGTACCATCTCATCGCTCGACGCTTATCACTGATTTTCTAACTACAAATGGCATTTTAATCATCAACCAAGCACATATATTGATCGTAGAGGTCGTTACTTTGTGAAATTCCGTTACGCTTGTTCGAAAATGTCCTAGCAGGCGAAACTAGTGGCAGTAAATATGTAACATAGTGTGACAGTGAGACAAATTGTTTTATTTATTCTTAATGTTTCCTTAGCATGTATATTGCAAAAAACAGAACCATGTGCTAAACGTCGATGGAGGTCCGATCCCATATTTTGGTCTCTTTCAGTTCATTGAAAAGTAATATGCGACTGTTAGAAGCGTTCGATTATGTAAGCAAGGGGTGTACTTTAAAATAAGCGCTTAGTTTAAAAACACAGTAAAACGAATGTACAGTGTATGTTTGGCTTTTTACGATGAAAATCTAAAATGGATCTCTTTCTATGCGGATTTTACCTTGATTCAATTGCGATACTGCGGTTAATAATCTGCTCATGATGACAATTTAGTTGTAGAAAAACGTATACAGAATATGAGAATTATTCTGGAAAGGGATTTTATTAATCTTTAATTATTAACTACTCTACTGAATGAAAATGTTTCATTTCATTCGAAAGTAGTTTTTTATTTTCTCGAAAAAAAATCAAATTGCCTAGTTACCCGACCAATATTATTGAAACATTGAGAATACTGCTTAATTGCTGAAGCATTGTGTCTGACTTTGTGCTTTAGGTCGCGAAGAGGTGATGGTATTTCAACTATCCTTGCCTAATATAATCCGAAAGTTTTAATTGAAAATTTTAATAAAATATGCAACCGTATTTTTTTGAAAAGACTTTAAATTTACTCTGCTCATAGATTTTTTTTGTTGCACTTTTGTTCTTCAGCGCGTTGTTACGTCATAAAAATTTTAAGTTTCCTTGAAACTATCCACGAGCCTGGAATAGGAGCCACGTAGCAATCTAAATTATGAATTCTATTAATAATAAAGAAAACTCATTTTAATTATCTCCGGAAAAACACGCGTTTCATAAATATTTATGAATGATGGAGTCTTCTATTCTAATATTAAAACTACATTAAAAGTGAATCAAAATTCGAAGAGGGGAGGAGGGGGAGCAGAACTTTTTACAACTGATGCATATTTAAGAAGCGAAGCATTGCGTTAACCTCAATACTTTCTTGAGTGTCATTTAATGGGTCGACCTTAAAAACCGCCCGCTTTAATACCAGTAGATAAAAAAGATATTATTTCTTTTATGACCACGAGACACAGAATAGATCTTTTCACCGTTCCGCCGTACGACCACTGAAGAAGGGAGATTTAATTAAAACGATCGCACAATAGAGGGTGAAAGGAAAAGGGACGTTTCTCAGATGGAGAAATTTCGTTTTTTTTTCTTTCCATCCTTTATTACAAATATATGTTGATGTCTGTTGGCGAGGATTTTTCGGGAACGTCGTGCGTGCGTTGTTGGCGAAATGAAGTTCGGAAATGTGAGTTTCTTTTATCTGTAGAAATATTTTCTTGCGCGAGAATATTTGGGCCTGATCAAGATCATTTCTTTTACTCTCTAGAACTTAACGAGTTTTTTATAAGTTTGTAAGTGTAACGTTGGTTACTGTTGTTCCAAATGGTATTTATTTTCTTTTTCTGGTGAGTGTCAAGCACTCAAAAGTAGCGGCGTGGGTTTACAATTTATAGAGGTGATCGGCAAAACAAAATGGTTTATGCATTCAAACATTCATCTGTACGATAAAGATTATTCTTTATTAGGTGCTGCTTCGATTTTTCTCCAGACAGTTTCAAGCTAGTTGTAGTCCTTATGTACTCAGGTGTAGGATTATAACGTTCGATGATTATATTAAAGAGATTTTTCTTACGTTATTAAACGATGTGACGATATAGAAAAAAACATTACGGGTGCTGTACCCATGATAACATTTACTAGCTTTAAAAGAACATTTTGTTCTACGTGCATTAAAGTTTCCTAAGTATACCAGGCGTACTGGAAAGTCATTACCGCTTTTTCTAATAGATGGCGCTAGGCTTAAGTTACAGTGTTATGTTTCATTGTCAATTTATTTAGCTGACATCAAGCTTCAAAGCCACGTTATATTTTATGAAAGTAACACTGTCATAGATTTATACCTCTTTGAAAATGTCGAGTTTCGTGCATGAAAAAGTGCATTTCGGCACGCATCACTTTTCTTATTTAATCAAAAGAAAAAAGCCCCTGAAAGCTTGTAGAAGCTCAGGGCAAGCATACTCTAACAATAAAAACAGGTTAGGCGTGGTTCCAACAATTCAAAAGTGGTGATTTTGATGTGCAAAACAAAGAACGCTCTGGTAGACCGAAAAAGTTTGAAGATGCGGAACTTCAGGAGTTATTGGATGAAGACCCAACCCAAACTCAAAAATAATTGGTAGAAGTGGTAAATGTAGCCCAGCAAACGATTAGCGACCGATTACGAGCAATGGAGAAAATCCAATAGATGAGAAACTGGGTGCCACGTCAATTGAATGACAGGCGAATGAAAAATCGTCTGGACATGCTGCTTCTAAGGTATGATCGGTCATTTCTGCATCGATTAGTAACGGGAGATGGAAAATGGATTTATTTCGAAAAGCGCAAGAAATCGTGATTATCACCTGGTGAAGCTGGTCCACCAACTCTAAGTCTAAATTGTTTTGGTCGCAAGACAATGCTCTGTGTTTGGTGGGACCAGAGTGCCGTGGTGTATTATATACTGTTGAAACCTGGTGAAGCAGTTAATATTGATCTCTACCGGCAACAAATTATCAATTTGAACCATGCATTGATAGGAAAACGTCCAGAATAGACCTGAAGACCCGGTAAAGTGATTTTACAACACGATAACGCGCCGTCTGATACAGCAAAACTGGTCATGGAAACGTGGGGAGCACTTGGATGGGACATAACATTGCACTCGTCGTACTCTATAGACCTTGCCCCGTCCGACTATCACCTTTTCGCCTCAATACGACACGCGCTTGCAGTGCAGCTCTTCGCCAATTTCGGAGAAGTTAGAAAATGGTTCGGTGAATGGTTTTGCTCCAACGACGAACAGTTGTTTTGGGACGGCATCCACAAATTGCCTGAAAGATGGGCAAGATGCACAGAATCAAATGACCAACACTTTGAATAAATAAATTTTTCTATTTACCTGAAAATTCTGTAGTTTCTTTTACGAAAGAACCGGTAATGTCTTTCTGGTACACCTGGTACTATAGAGACATAGGGGATTATTCAATTTTTTTGTCTACAGGAAACTATCGTTGTTTGGTTTATATATTAATGGCGTTCTAGAAAGCTTCTTCCGTAATGTTTCTTTTAATTTAAAGCATTCATTAAGATAAACTAGAATCTAAGTATGTAAACCAGGGTCTAAGGGCATGAGAATTAAAAGCTTTACTAAATTGGTCATAAAAATGATCAAGGAAAGAATTTACACTTTTGTTTTACACCATCGAAAACCAATATGTATCAATAAATGCTTCGGACCAGATATCAAAATTTGTTAGGTCAAAATTTTTTTCCGAAAGAACAGGTAATGCCTTACACCTAGTAAATGCAAGTGACTATTAAAAGTTTCAGTTTCTTGAAATAGTTAACACGAAACTCTTCTGAAAATACTATCCGTTTGCCATATACCATAGCAGTTTTCAGCTGCACAGTCTGATTGCAAAAACCCGATGCGCTCAAAAAAGTAACGCCATATGTTAATCAAAATCTTTTTATGATATCACTTGCGCTTTTTCGCTAGTAATACCTTAAGTCTGATTATAAACAGGGTAAAGGAATGATGGTTAGTGTCTTCGATATTATTTTCCTGCGTGGTAATTAGAAATTTCGATAGCGTAGGATGTACGATTAATGGTTTTGAATATTTCTCTTGGTTTTTTAAACAATTCCATGTCTTTTAAAGAAGAAGAGCTTGTACTGGTTGTTTTTGTCATTCTGTTCATACCGGAAACATGTGATTCCAGCAGATACCCATTTTGGAAAATCCGAAAACATTCAGAGACTTCTATACTAGTTGTTTTTGTGCGAGTACCTTTTGATTAGCAACATTTGTTTCAAAGTGGAATAATTTAAACGTACCGAAAGAAAACGTCTTTTCTTTGACTATTGTTGATGACGGTTCGTTCAACTTATAATCCGTCGCATATTATTTTGAATTTGTTGGAAATTTGTTCGACGAACGTACAGCACGCGAATATTGTACCATTATTTTGTTTTACCACAGCCTCCACCATAATTGAAGTAGGAATATCAATTATTGTTTATTTTGTTTTATTTTCTATCGCTTTCCTTCGAAATTTTTTGTCTTTTAGAAGGCTAAGTCTTCTTTTTAAAGCTAGGTTATTATTGAGACCTATTAAATACCACACTTCGTACGATTATATCGCATATATCTAGGAATGTCACCGCCGGAAACACAAATGTACAGTAGCGTATATGTTTTATAATATCCAATACATACAATAGTTAAAACGAAATATTCTAATGCTTGTAATGGAACATAACCGCAATTATCGTTAGATGTATGCATTCCATAAATCGATTTATAATGCAAACACTGCATTTTGAAATGATTAAAGTAAAGTGTATTGCATAACACATGGATCAATAAGTTCCGAGACTAACAATGAAAACAACATTTTTTTTGCAAAATTTTTTTTTATTCATCAACAAAATCACCTTTTAGGGTGATACAATGGTTCCAACGCTTTTCCAATTTTTCAATACCATGTTTATAAAAAATATTATCTTTCGCTTCAAAATAAGCTTCAGTTTCAGCGATGACCTCCTCATTTGAGCCAAATTTTTTTCCCTGGAGCATTTTTTTAAGATCAGCAAAGAGCCGGTAGTCACTGGGGGCTAAATCTGGCGAATATGGGGGGTCGGGAAGCAGATCAAAACCCAATTCGTTCAATTTTGCCATTGTTTTCATCGACTTGTGGCAGGGTGCATTGTCTTGGTGAAAAAGGATTTTTTTTCTCTGCATGTGCGGTCGTTTTTTTGCGATTTCCTCCTTCAAAAGCACCAGTAAGTCAATATAATAATCACTGTTGATCGATTTACCTTTTTCGAGGTAGTCAATGAAAATCACGCCATGTGTATCCCAAAAAACTGACGCCAGGACTTTGCCAGCTGACTACTGCGTTTTCGGACGTTTCGGACGGCTTTCGCCAGCTGTGCGCCACTCAGATGACTGCCGCTTCGACTCTGGAGTGTAGTGATGTATCCATGTTTCGTCCATGGTCACGTAACGACGCAAGAAATCTTTTTTGTTGCGAGTAAATAGCGATAAACAGCTTTCTGAATCATCGACTCGTTGCTGTTTTTGTTCCATCGAGAGCAATCGCGGCACCCACTTGGAAAAAAACCTTTTTCATGCTAAATTTTTTATTAAGGATAGTAAATACACTTCCATATGATATCTGTGTCATCTCAGCAATCTCACGGAGCTTCACTTTACGATCTTTCATTATAATTTTTGTCACTTCACTCACATTTTCCGGTGTAACGGCTTCCACAGGTCTACCCGAGCGTTCCGCGTCATTTGTGTCGGTACGACCACGTTTAAACTCGGCAAACCACCGACAAATCGTTGCTTTTGATGGACAAGAGTCCGGGTAACATTTTTCAATCCACTGTTTTGCTTGCGTGTTGTTTTTACCCATTAAAAAACAATGTTTTATCAGAACACGAAACTCGGTTTTTTCCATTGTTTAAACAAACTACAAAACGACTTTACTCCAACCTCGATAACTCAGCTGTTTCTGGTCCGATCGTCTTAAAATTTTGACACGTTTCAAGCAAAGGTTAGTACTCTAGAAAGACGTGGTTACTGGTTTACTACGAGCGCCATCTATGGGTTAGTCTCGGGACTTATTGATCCATGTGTTACTATATGTAGGGTAGCTATCAGTGAATTCCAGTAATATATCTTTCGTAGCATGAACATTATACTTATAGTGTATTAAATTTTGTTCTATATTTAGGAAATTTACGGGTGTATGTAAATTTATAAATTGTTTTCCTACGTTAGAATGCAAAGGGACAATAATTTGCATCTAGTCAGCTTTTCTGGCGGGAAAACTACTGTTAATTAGAAAACTTAAACAATTCTCCCGACAAGTAGCGGCGGGAACCGATGAATGGGCGAACGCACGTAGGCATTTCCGATGTCTTGTAACATGTCAGTGACACGAGGATATCTCATAAAGGTGGATTGTTATCTGCAATGGGTGTAAATAAATTTATAAATCATTTTCTTACATTAGAGAAAACGGTTTTTCGTTCTTCTGTTCAAAGATAAATTACACAACCAGAATAAGTTTGCCGGCGAACTGTGCAACGTATTTCTGTTTCAATCGAAGGATGTTTCAGGATATCAAAAATATTTGGAACAGCAAGTTGATTTTGAAACCATTAACGAATTCGCTAATTTTTCAGTAATGAATATGTGGCCATCAATCCTTTCATTAGGCCTCTCATCTATTGTGGGCAGGTTCTTTTAAGGGCATTGTGAATGGTCATTGTAATAATTCAGTTCTTCCATTGCTTTGGATATTTACTCTCAGGTATTTACAGGTTGTTACTTGTTCAATACCTTTGTTGTCTACTATGATTTTTATTCTGTATTGTTCATCTCTTAGAACCACTACTTTTTTTTATCTTTGTTTAATGTCATTTTATATTCTTTTAGTACTTCATTCCATATTCCGAGGTTTTCATTTAGACCTTCATATTTTGTGATCAGTGTTATGTCTTCTGTGAATACACCTTCCGAGGTTGTTACATTTCGCTAATTCCTATATTCAACATATACCTTTCTATTCTTTTGCGAACATCTTTCGGTGGCTTCGTCGATGTATACTACAAATAATAAGGGGCTTAGTCCGCTTCCTTGTATTAGCCCTTCATTTATTTTGAATGGGTTTGAAATTATGCATTGGCTTATGACGTGGTTATTATTTTCTGTGTATAAACATTTCTTATTATCCGTTTTATTTTTCAACGGACGTCCTTCTTTTCTTGCACTTTTCGGAGTGTTTCCTGAGCATTTTGTCGAACGCTTTCTCCAGATCAATAAAGCCTATGAAAACTTTTTTTCCTTGCTTCATACATTTCTTGTAGAGAAGTCAAATATGGTCTTATATACTTCTACCCTTTTTAAGCCCGCTTTACGACTCCGTTAATTCATATTCCATTTTTGTTTTGATCCACTTATCGATTTTTTTTATATATTTTCATGGCTACGCTCGTTAGTGTTACTTCTTCGCATTTGCTGCAAAGATGTTCATCTCCTTTGTTATGGATTGGTGCAACGAGTGATATTTTCCAGTCATTAAAGATTCGTTCTTCTTCCCATGCTTTAAATAAATGTTAAAAGGAATCATTCTAATGTTAATAACACCCTGTTTACTACATATGTTTCAGAGATTCACTCTTCATTAAGCATACTTGTGTAATTAACGAACGATTCCTTTGTAGACTTTATTGTACCTTTTCGATACAGAAAAATAATGAGAAACAATTGCCTCTCCCCTCGTATAACACACCAATGTATTTAAATGACAGAACAAGAAGCGTATGTCTCGCATGTCGGCAACAAAGTTTCCAGAGCACGTGTAGGCAGACACTATCTCAGCGATTTGCCAAACAAATGAATGTTAAAAACAATCATTCAATTATGTAAATAATATGTAGTAGACAGGGTGTTATTAATATTTGAATAATTAGTTTTAACATTCATCTGTTTGACAAATCGCTGAGGCAAATGTCTGTCTACACACGCTCTGAGAACTTTGTTGCCGACATACAAGACAGACGCGTTCTCGTTCCGTTGTTCAATACATTAGTGTGTTGTACGAGTGAGGAAGGCAATGTTTTTTAATTTTTTCATTCCCTGCATATTTGTAGTACTATTCCCATAGTTCCGGGTCTAATATACTTCGATATTTCTGCAGTGATTTTGCTGTTTTAATAGAAGAATATTTCGCGATATTAAAAATGTTAGGAATAGCAACGTGATTCTTGAAATCATTAACGAATTTGTTAGTTCTCCAATTGTTTTCGTTTTATTAATGATCGATCTCTAATTTTTGAACCCCGCCTCGTACGTTATATTAAAATATATTTATATTAAATAAATTGATACAATATCAAAAGATCTGGTAGCAGAAGGTTTTAATTAAAAAAGAAACGAGTTTATTAAGTCCGCGTCTAAAAAATTGCGTTTTTACATACACTTTGAAGCAAATGAATTTAAATTACTTCAGTTGTAGTGGGACATTCGAAAACGCGACGTAAGTAATGTAATAAATCAATTGTGTGAAGTTTAATGTATCAAATAGATGCAAATTAGAAAGGCATAGCGCTTGGAGATGTATTATTTGAAGAGATAAGGAAAGATATTCAGTTCGCCTGCAAATTATATTATAATCATTGCCAAGGTGTTCTAGAATTTCCACTTTTTTTAAATGAGAAGAAACTGAGAACTAAATTGTCGTTCTTTGCACCTTGGTGATTGATTGTATCTAGTTTTAATGGTCAAGTGTGCTTTGTATTATTTAATATCGCATCGTTTCACCAAATGCACCAAAAGCATTGCATTCCCAGCAAAGTCATAGCGGCGTTAGTACGATCGACTAATTGAATTATCAGACAATACTTAATTATCCATCTAATCAGATCAGAGTCAAATTCTTTACGCTCCACTCGGCTAAGTTGCGCGCGGAGTGGCGGAGGCGACGGTGGCGGCAGCGGTTTCGGCGCACAGTTAGAAAACTAATTTACAAACTCGCTGTTAATTTAATTCGTATTAAGTTAAGCGGAATGTCTGCGAAAATAAATCAGTGATTTGCTACTGCTGTATTTCTAAAACGGGACCAGTAATTATACTTGCTTGGGTTTCGTCGATTGTAATGCGCCGGAGAACTCCGCTACCGAATATCTAAATTTAGCGGTGCGAGCGAACTGCACAAAATTGGAATTTCCCTCCTACATTCGCGCACTTTTAATTTAAAGTTTGTTTTTTTTATAAAGGACAAGCGTGAACTGGACGATTGGGGAGACGTTCAAATGCACGCCAACCACTTATTGAAACAGATGAATAAATAATTTATGATAGCAGGACAATTCAGGTATATAAACTAAACACTGTCAATAAAAAGTCAAATATACTGTTAAATATTTTGAATAAAATATATTTCAATGTAACGTAAGAGGCGAGAATCAAACATTAAGGAACGATCATTAATAAAATGAAAATAAATGAAGAATTAATTTACTAATGGTTTCAAAAATAGCCTTGCTATTCCAAACATTCTTGATTTTTCAAGTTAAACAGCAATACGTTGCACTGCTCGCTAAGAATCTCCTAGTGGTGCAATTTGTGTTTGACAATAGTTTCCTGTACGCAATGAAGTGGGATTACTATTTTATGCCATCATCTAATTGTATCACAAGTTAATACCAATAAGCTCACATATTTAAAGTAAACAAAACCCACACAAAAGGACCTGCCCACAATAGATGAGAGGGCTAATGAAAGGATTGAGAGCAGGTACTGATTCATTACTAAAAAATTAACAAATTTATTGATGGTTTCAAAGGCCTTCTTTCTATTCCAAACATTTTTGATATCGCGAACTATCCTTCGATTAAAAAAAAATACGTTGCACCATTCGCTGGAAAACTTCTTCTAATTGTGCAATTTGTCTTTAAGAATACTTTACTGTACAAAACAAAGTGTAAATAATAATTTTCTCCCATCAAATATGTCTTTTGCTGGATTCTAATCTTATCACAAATAAAAACAAATTCAGTCACATATTTAAAGAAAACAAAAACCTATACAGAGTCACAAAGGAACATAAACTGAAACACTGTATTAAATTATTATAATGACCATTCACAATAACCTTAAAAGAACCAACGCGCAAGATAAGTGGGTTAATGAAGGGGTCGATGGCAAGGACAGGGTCATTACTGGAAACCTCAATTTTTTCTTAGAAATAATTATAGATAGAATATACTAAATAAACATTGGAAAGCCTTATATCTGGGTTTCTTCATTTGTTTTTGAATTAAATTATTTGAAGTAGCCATAATTTTGAAGTTATCAAAGTTGTGCTAACATTCTGGCCATGCACATCCTTACGTTTTTCCTCAACTAAACGCTCAAATATTTCCGAAAATTGTATTATAGTTTATTAAGTTAAATTGAGAACCATTAAAACTTGACTTATGGCATTATATTATTAATACACATCTATTTAATGGAAATGTAGGGTATAGCATTGTAAAAATTTAGTAATAAAGATGATTTTGATATTTCAATTTACGTACTTACTGATTATATATAGTACACAAGGACGTAACTATGGCTCTTGTTTTATTTGTTAAATTAAGACTTAAATAAAATACTTTATAATATAATGTACGAGGCGGGGTTCAAAAATTAAGGGCCGATCATAAATAAAACAAAAGCAATTAAAAAAGTAACTAATTTATTAATGATTTCAAAAGTCACCTTGCTATTCAAAACATTTTCCATATCGTGAAAGTTTCTTAGATTTAAATAGCAATACGTTGCACTGTTCGTCGAGCATCTTTCTCAAGTTGTGCAATTTGTCTTTGAGAATACTTTCCTGAAACCAACAAAGTGAAAATACTAATTTTTTTTTGTCAGGTATGTCTTTTGCTTGATCCATAGCATCTAATTGTTTCACAAACAAATACAAATAAACTCACAAATTTAAAGTAAACAAGTCCTGCACAGTGTTACACAGGAACATACGCTGAAATATTATACGGCAGTTACGGAGTAATTATTAAAAACTAGAAACCCTAGACAAGTGTTGTTCCGAAAATAAAATCCAGAAAATATTTTTAAAAATACTTTAATTTTGGGACAGTAGGACTGGAGTAAAGGAAGAATGATGACATTTGTAAACGCTTAATAGTAAGTACATTAATACCCTCCGAATGTTCTCCAAATTAAAATTAAAATCATATTGAAAGCAAAAATCATTTGGCAAAAACCTTTTTTTAATGAAGAAGCTTTACTTACTTCTTATAATATATAAAATATGCACGGAAAATATTTAGCCTTATGTTTAAATTCAAATTCAACTCAAATTTCTCTTACCCATCGTTTGCTTAGTTCCCCACTAATAAAAGTGAGATACGAGAGAGAGTCGAATCTTGTTAAGAACTTTGCGAGATACACTGATTTTGATTCGGAATCAATCATGGATTAATTAGGAAGACTAACATAAAAAAGACAATTCGACATAACGCAGGCCTGTCACCTCAAAGCAATTGAGACAAGCAATTTATATGTTTACCGTTTCACTCAATGAAGGAACATTTAAATAGAGCTTTTAAAAAGGGCGTTTTTTAAGTTACAATTCGATGTGCTAAGTCTATCAAATTTCTCTTAGGAAACTAGAAACAAAAAGGCAAAACCAATCGGGTATTTACGAAATTAATTGTCTAGATTGCAATAAATAATACATAAGCCAGACGAAACGATCGATAAAAACCCGATATAAAGAACATATGACGCACATTAAATTTAATCGACCTGCGAAATCTAGTTTAGCGAAGCATCAACTAGAGAATAATCAAAACGTAACCAGGGATTGTTCACATTTGGTTGTATGTGTATAATTACCATGAATTAGACATCTATTAAAGCATTTATATGTCATAAAACAGAAACCATGTGTTAGACACTGCGGAGGTCCTATCAACAACTCGTCTCTGTTTGACTTCATAGAAAAATAATATACGACAAACAGGTTTCGTATATGTAAGCAGTTACCATAGTATAAGTGGTTAGTTGAAAACTAGAATATAATTTAGAGTATGCGAAACGAATCTACAGTGGCTTTCGACAGTGTAAATCAACTACGAACTTTGTCTTTTCGTGGATTTTGCCGTGGTTGCAGGTGCGATGCTGTGAATAATTATCTACTGATGATAACAATTTAGTTGTCGAAAGTTGACGAAAAGTCCGACAAAATATAATGAAACTCTTCCATAGAATTCATAATATGTGAAGTTGAAATCAAATAGATTATTTCTAATTAGAAATTATATTATAGCATAATAGGGGACCATTTTCGTTGCGATTATTTCACCGACAATACTGTCTGTAAAACCTCTAATTTTTATTCATCCGCATGGACATTATTCACACTTTCCAGATATTTAATGGAATCGCAACAGCGGTTTTAACTACTGCTACTAATTCGTTACGGCCACTACGCGCCATTCAAAACGCATTCTCGTCTACAAGTAGGAAAACTACCATTACATGTGTTCTGTAAAATGGTGTGTGTCAGCGAGTTATTTCAGATATGAAAATACGAGGCGAGTAGTGAATGTAAGTTTTAATTAACGTTTGTCGGTGCGCATCGCGCTGTACATTAAATAGCGAGCTTGTTCAGTTAGTTTGGACTATGATATCAGTACGGTAAAACACAACAGTTAATTAACGTCATTAGCTTGTCACAGACTTTTTTAAGTACGGTCTACTAATTACTGAAGACTTATACATCATCGTCTTTGTCAAAGGGAAATTCTTGAAAGATACTGAATTTTGGTGTATGTATAAATGTCACTAGATCGTTATTTTAACATAAATCTATTTCAAACGAAATCTTAAAATACACAAATATAGATGTATTGTCGTAAAGTACAATGTGATGTTGTCACTAAGTTATTAAATGTGATGATTTCTAAAAATGCTAATACAATTGAGCCTCATGTTGGCTGCCCAAATGCTGTAATATATTGAGTGTAATTTCAAAATTAAGTGTGTCACAATTAGAGTTGGGATATTTTCCCGCGGGCCAGAATCATAACAAAGCGAGAATACGAACAAACGCGTGACCTTGTGACGCATGCGTTATTTATATCACTTATCTTTTGTTTTATAAATAACGCACTTACATTATACACAGCTGTTGTTGCGTAGAGCAAATGGATCTATAACGCACCATCACAAATTTTTCTTAATCTGGTAAAATTGAAATCTCTGTTTATGACACTCTCGAACTTTTCTACACCACACATATTTTTTGTTACTTATAGCACATACAAAGGGTACTAGGAAAGTTTTGCAATATGATGCAACGATGAATCGTAGGGAGCTACTTGTTGCTTCATGCTAAGACATGTTCATACGTGCATAGTAACTGCCGCGCCATGTCGATGGGCTCAGTTATTCATTAGCAGTGCAATTTCGTGCGTAGTTTAAACATAGACCAATGTTTCGAAGAAATGACTCTTGGTGATGTATGTTCACATTGCAAAACGATATTCAGTGAATTCCAAAGGGGAAATTTAACTGTGGAGGATGCTGAGAAGCCGGGAAGGCTACGAACGCCAGTTACGGAGGAAAACGTTACTATTGTGAGGAAAATATTTGTCGATGACAGGCGAGTGACCTACCAACAGATATAGGGTACTTGAAGCCTAAATGCACTAGCAATTCGTTCGATTCTGCATGATCATTTGCACGTGAAGAGACTTTGTTCTCTCTGGGTGTCGTATCGACTGACTGTAGAGCAGATGACACGACGTATGATTTGGTGACGGGAGATGCTAAAAAAGTTTAATAAAGGACAATCTTGGTATGTGAACAACATCGTGACAGATGACGAGACTTGGCAGTACTATTGCGTTGTGCTGACTAAAGCTCAAAACAAGGTTTGGGTCTTTAATGATGAGGACACATCCGTAGGTGTTAGAAAATTCCGATCTGTAAAGAACAAAATGATGGCTGTATTTTTCAAATCGAGTAGAATTGTGGAGCGCGTCGTTTTGGACACACAGAAGACAGTCACAGCTAAGTGTTATACTGAACAGTGCCTGCCTAAAGTCATTGGATCTATGAAGAACCTGCGGCCATAGTCAAGAATGGACACCTGGTTCCTCCATCACGATAATGCTCCAGCAGAATATTTGACCACGACAGGATTGAAATTTCTCGAGCACCCTCCCTACAGTCCAGATCTTGCTCCCTGCGACTTTGCACTGTTCCCGCATGTCAAAATGAAGCTAAAAGGGAGGCGGTTTTCCAGTAACCTTTTAAGGGCTTGGGACGAAGTGTGCTTTACTCCCTAGCCCAGTGAAAGTAGGTTTGCAGATTGATTTCGGAGAATGGAGAGGTGTATTGAGTGTAGATGAAATTACTTTTAAAAAATTAAATGAACAAAACTGTATTGCAAAACTTTCCTAGTACCCTTTGCAGCAGTGATTGTACAACGTTCTCAATTTGCATTTACTCCACTAACTCCCAGTGTTTTGGAGAATTAAATAAACCATTACCATTAAACACTCACTATAATTTGGTACGTAGACTTCCGCGGTCGTGGTCCATGCTATCTGCTTCTGGGTTTCCGGGCTGGAACCGCGTCACTAGTATATCTGCCGACGTTTCGTACCCATTTGTATACCTGAACAGTTTATACAGTTTCAGTGCAGTAGTTCAGCCCTGAAGATGTCCCATACAAATGGGTACGAAACGTCGGCAGATATACTAGTGACGCGGTTCCAGCCCGGAAACTCACTATAATATTCAAACTAGAATATTTGTTCTCGATCTGTGGTTTCGTCGACACATAGCCACAGCTGTTTATCTGTTACTACAGCTTTTATCATGTTTTCGATCTCGCTACACACAGTTAGCGTATATGTAGTTCTGTAAAGCTCTTTGGTATGGTAGCTTCCAGTTGGGGCATTTTTATTCCACAAGTAATGAAACAGGGGATTATTATAAACAGCAAATCAAACATAAATTAATTTTTCGTAGTACGTAATTTCTCTGGATATTTTAAGACTTATTAACACTTTTTATTTTATTTTAAATCATTATACATTCACTACAGCGTCTTATGGCCAAATTATCTGCGTATATCTTGGGCAAGTACGAAAGAGCGGATGCTCGCCCTTTCAAACCTTACTAGTATATATAAACATAGGACAAAAGACTATCGTCGCCCAATAGAATGAATTTAAATAACAAATGTATATTGATAATGTATAAATAGAATTAAAAGAAATTTTAAACTGGTACGTAGACTTTCGCGGTCGTGGTCCATACTATCTTCTTCTGGGCTTCCGGGCTAGAATAGCGTCACTGGTATAACTGCCAACATTGCGTACCCACTCGTATGGAACATCTTCAGGGCTCAAGTACTGCTACTGTTCGTCGCACTGAAACTGAAACGTCGGCAGTTATACAAGTGACGCGGTTCCAGCCCGGAAGCCCAGAATAGTTAGTAAAAGAAATTATACTCATTTATAAGTCAAGAAATAAGTATAATTTTCGTTATCTCCATGCTCAAAATACATAAGAACGTGCCTTTCTCTATTTTAAATCTCCCATACACGAATACATATTTTTAAATTCACTTATCAGAATTGAACAAAAAACTTTATAATTATTAGGCATAAATTTCAAAAGGAAGTATCAGAACAATTAAAAGAGAATATTCTTTTGGGAAAGTATTGATTTTTAGCAAATATATAAGTGTAAAAAGTATAAAAGGATCAAAAATACACGAATCCAACATATTACGAAATGTGTAATTTCTAAATATATTGTATTTAAAGATAACATTTTTCATATGAATTTTAGTTCTATAATTTAAATTATCAAGTGAAGTAATGACAATAAGAATTAATATAATGGTAGTCCTATATATGTACGTACGTGGAATGCATTAAAAGACAATTTGAAAGTTAATTAATAGTGTCATCCAGAAGAAAAGTGTACAATATTAGAAAGGTATACATAAAATGTACAAGAACTTATTAAAATGGTAACTTTATTTATGGGAAAGAAAACAAATGAATAAATTGAAGATTGAATATATTAATTCAGATAATAGGACGAAGATGCCGATCGTAAAACGAATTTATGTTACTTGAAGGTATTCTTTGCTTGTTATGCATAAATGCACATATTTGAAAGATTAAAAAAAATCAAAATAATAGCATTGAATTTAGTTAGAACACTTTAGAATGAAAGTTCATCAATGTTCATATTTAAATTTTATATAGTGAATCTAATAATTTTTTTATGTATGTCGTTATTATAATGTGCTTCGTTTAAAACTTGAAAAGTTGTATTTAAGAAAGGTAAATTTTGTTTATCATAATAATGAATACTAAATAAACAATAAATAATAACAGTTTATTATAACTGAGCATTTTTATAATGTATTAACACATAAATTAATTTAAATAATATACAGTCTGTAGCAGAGAAAACCGAAATTTTTTAAAATAGTAATTCTTAGTGACGCCATCTATTAAAAAAAATATGCGTCGGTAAGGTAGATCTTTCACCAATATTATGCCAATATATCATGACATTCGCATCATTAGTAGCAGATAAATTGCGCATGAAGTAAGTATGTAGTAGTGTATTAGCCGAAAAATGAATTTTGAACAAAGAGTAAATATCAGCTTCTGTTTCAAAGTCGACAAATTGTTTACTGAAACATTTAACTTGATGAAACAAGTGAGTGATAAGTGTTTATGACGTGCGTGTGTGTATGAGTGGTGTAAACGACTTAAAGACAGTCGTACGGACGGAAATGACGACGCACATCTTGGTACAAAAAAATCTGTGGTTACGGAAAGTAAAATCGTACGCGAATTTATCAAAATTGAGCCGAAATCCTCATTGCCATACAGGGCCATGGTATTAGATATTTCGAAAAATTCAATTCATCTCTTTTTGACACAGCATTTTGGAATGAGAAAGATCTGTGCACGGTTTGTACCATACAAGCCAACTGAATTCAACATTGTACAGACTAGATTAAAGACTCGAAAAAAGGACGAAAACTTTGGGTATTCTATTGTAACTGGTGACAAGATGTGGTGTTTTCAATATAATTCAGGGATCGTGCGTCAAAGCCCTGAAAGGAAGCATCCAAGCGAAAACAGACCGAAAAAAAGCCGTTTGGAGAAATAAAAAGTGAAGACGGTGTTGATTTGTTTTTATGATTCGAAAGGCATAGTGCACAAAGGGTTTGTAACAACTAGTCAAACAGTCAACGTTGTATATTATCTTGGTGTTATGAAGCGTCTTTTGGCGCGTTTCGCCGTGTGCGCCTTCAATATCGTGGAAATGGTAGCTGGCGTTTGTTACATGATAATGCACCATCTCATCGCTCGACACTTATCACTGATTTTTCTAACTACAAATGGCATTTTAATCATCCACCATTCAATGTATTCACCGGATTTAGTCTTCAAACTACATTTGCCGATGAAAGGGCAGCGTTATGCCGATATTGAACCCATTAAAAAGCGTCAACAGCGAATTGGGAGATCTCTATAGATGAACGTAGAAATTTATTGAACATGTTAATTGACCGTGCAAAACGTTATATAGAAGCCGAAGGCGACTACTTTGTATAAAAAAAAATGAATTTTACCAAAATAGTAAGCTTTCATTTATATTGAGTTCGCAACTAAGTACTTTCGGTCTTTACTGATAGAGAGCGTTGCTTTATTTTTTCTATAACGTATGTTAGTGCTGTACTTTACCGTTTGTCGCGTGATACTAGTCACATTGACGTAACTTCAGAAGCAAGTGGTGCGTGATTTTTATTAAAGTTATTAGTTGTGGGTTAACTTTAAATGGAGTGCAGAAACGAACATTTTCGACATATTTTACTATTTTATTTCCGTAAAGGAAAGAAAGCTGCTTCGGCTCACAAAAAGATATGTGAAGTTTATGGTGCTAATTGCTTAACAGAGCGCACGTGTCAGAATTGGTATAAAAAATTCCTTTCTGGAGATTTTTCCATCAAAGATGAGCAACGTTCTGGTCGGCCTACTGAAGTTGATGATGACCAAATCAAAGTCATAATTGAAGAGGATCGTCATATAACTGTTCGAGAGGTTGCGGAGAGGCTACATGTATCGCACACAAAAATTGAAAAACATTTAAAATGTCCTGGGCTAGTTAAGAAGCTTGATATTTGGGTACCTCACGAATTGAAAGAAATTCATTTACACAAAGAATCAACGAAACGAAACCGACCCTTTCTTAAAAAGAATCATCACTGGGTCCTGTACAGTAACATAGTTCGAAAACAATCATGGAGCAAACGCGATAAACCAGCTCAAACCACATCGAAAGCTGAATTGCATCCAGAAAAGATCATGCTGTCAGTTTGGTGGGATTACAAAGGTGTTGTGTTTTTTGAGCTGCTTCCAAGGAACCAAACGATCAATTCTGATGTTTACTGTTAACAATTAATAAAACTGGATGAAGCAATCAAAGAAAAACGGCCAGAATTGTCAAATCGGAAAAGTGTAGTTTTTCACCAAGATAATGCAAGGCCTCACACATCTTTGGCAACTCGTGGGAAACTATTGGAGCTTGGCTGGGAAGTGATGCCACATCCCCCATACAGCCCTGATCTAGCACCAGCTGATTACCATTTATTTCGAAGTTTGTAGAATTCTTTCAATGGTAAAACTTTCACAAATGACGATGACCTTCACTCGCACCTGGTTCAGTTTTTTGCTGATAAGAACCAGAAACTTTATGAGCGCGGAATCATGCAGCTGAAAGAAAGATAGCAAAAGGTCATTGAGCAAAATAGAAAATATATAATTGATTAAAAACTATTCTTTGTTTAAAAAAAAGTGTTTTATTTTATACTACAAAACCGAAAGTACTTAATTGCCAACCCAATATTTTAAAAAAGTCCGGCTTTCTCTGCGACAGGCTGTGTATATATTTAATATTTTCATATATTATCAAAATGTAGATAATCAATAACAATGCATTAATATTTTTAGAAATAAAACATGACCTCAAAAGTTAATTAAAAGTAACGAAGTAGATTAAAACTATATTCTGTATAAAAATAACAAGGACTAATTTTAAAACGAGAAGTAAAGAGTAAAATTATAGTAAAAGCTAAGTACTACATTATTACTATTTTATGAATATTAAGATTTTTTTTTTGTATAACAAATAATTTTTTTAATAAATTGAAATTTTTTCTACACACAATTCTTCCTAGTGGCACTTCATTATTATTTACAAATTTTAATAAGTTCATATCTTTCAACATCTTTTGTTTTATTGAATCGAACGAGTTACTTTTTACATTTAAATGAAAAAAATTATTTTAATTATTTATTAGAAAAATAAATTTTAAAATTAAGATTAAAAAGTTCGATGCGAATGAGGAAAGGACACATAGAAAAGAGAGGTTCCTAAAATACATTTTGCGAAATTTCATTAATTTAATGCAAAGAAAACGCAAGAAATACCTTTGGAAGACGGATAAAATTAGCTTTCTGATACTAATTGAATCAAGACCTCACTAACGAAGTTGGAGCAAAATAAATCAGAGAATTACGATAGATATAAATAATCTTGATTGGAATAATGAAATAAAAGATTACTAAAAAGAGTCTTTTCACATCTCTGGCGTCATATATACGAAAATGATCAAGCAGGAAGTGACGCTTGTTTATTATAGCCATCTGTCGTAAACAATATTACCTTTTAATTCCCTCATCTTTATAGTAACAGGGTCTGTTAATTTCTGATATTTAATTTGGAAATTGTGGCAGTGTAAATTAATTCTATATGGTGGTGTAATCTAATATAATTTTTTTAGAAGGTTAAAAACGTGTCCAGTTTTGTTATTTACATAAGTTGACGATAAGTAAGTAATTTTATTTACCATTAAATTGTCAGCAACGTTTTAGAAGCACCATTGTGACAAAAGTGTTGTTGGTTTGCCACTATTTCATTCAATCCGGTCTCTTGATGTGTGTTGATTAGAACACGGCCATAATGATTATTTCGAGATTTGTAACTTTATTGAGTTTGCGAGAATTAATTCACTATAACCAAACCTTCCATCACGACCACATGCTTACAGGTTTAACGTTTTAGATAGACCTTGCACATCTTCTGTCATATTAAAGGCTGTTTCAAATTGCGAGGTTTTTTAAGAATAAATAAAATATAGATGGCGCACTGAATTTATCTGGGTATGTCGGCATTTAAAAAGTGTGATGTATGACATTTATAAAAATGGCTTCGCACACGGTACAACGACGCGTTCAAATTGTTGAATTATTTTATGAAAATCAGCGTTCTGTGAAAAGTGTTTTTAGAAAATTACATGAATTTTATGATTTACATAATCGTCCATTCGAAAGCACTATTGGTCGAATTATTAAAAAATTTCGAGAGACCGGTTACGTGGAAGATTAAAAAAGTGAAAAATACAGTCGTAGTGGTCGTTCACAAGAAAATATTGGTTTAGTTCGTGAAAGTATTGCTGAAGATCCTGAAATGTCTATTAGACGACGTTCACAACAACGTGGACTTAGTGGATCAACAACATGGAGTATTTTACACAAGGATTTTTAGCTCTGAAGGCATATAAGGTTCAAATAACACAGGAACTGAAGCCACTAGATTATTTAAAACTTCATTCATTTGTCAATTTCATCAATGAGCAACCAGCTGATTTTTCTCAAAAAATAATGTTTTCCGATGAGGCACATTTTGAACTTGGTGACTATGTTAATAAACAAAATTGCCGTATCTGCGGTGAAGAAAATCCACGAATTATTCATGAGAAACCTATGCATCCTAAACGAGTTAATGTTTGGTGTGCATTATGGTCTGGTGGTGTAATTGGACACTACTTCTTTGAAAATGCTGCTGGTGAAACTGTAACTGTCAATGGTGATCGATATTGTTGAATTTTTGTGGCCTGAATCAATAAATATTGATCTAGAGGATATGTGGTTTCAACAGGATGGCACCACACCTCACTTTGAACACAAATCAATTAATTTATTGAGAGAAAAATTTACTGGACGTGTAATCTCAAAACACGATGATGTTAATTGGCCACCAAGGTCACGTAATTTGACGCCGTTAGACTATTTTCTTTGGGGTTATGTGAAAAGTCAGATTTATAAGAACAATCCACAATCAATTCCTGCTTTGAAACATGAAATTATTCGTATCATTGGTGAGATAGAGCCTCAATTATGTCAAAATATCATTGAAAATGTTAACAAAAGAGTGGACGTCTGTGGAGCTGCAAGAGGAGGCCATTTGGCAGATATTATTTTTCGCATATAAATGTCATAACTGATACTTCAATTACAAATAAAAAATTTTCAAAAATGAAAGCAAAGTGTGTGTATTATTTATTCTTTAAAAAAGCCGCGAAATTTGAAACAGCCTTTATTATCAATTCTAGACCTTATTCTTGGGTTTAAAGTTTATTGTGCGGTATAATGTTTAACTGCTCAAACGTAGTTCAAATTAAAATTTCAGCAATTGTATGTTAATACTATAATAATGATATATTTGTTTCATGTGCTATTTTTCCGCAATAGTGGTGTAAATTTAAATTTGTATACCTTTGCACAATCGCAAAATGATATCTTTACTAGCGAGTATAAAGAATATTTAACGTTAAGTCTACTGATGAAAAAACAATACCGCCCTCCCTCGTCCAAATATACGAATGTTCGAACAAAAGAGCGAAGCCGTGTCGGTCTCGCCAAATAGATAGCTAAGTTACCATGATGCATGCGAGCTCCATAAAAATTGCTATTGCTATTAGATAAGCTAGTACATTGTTTACGAGCGTTTTGAGTATATTAGCTCTCGTTTTGCAATTCTTCATGTAGGTAATAAATATGGATTCATTGAAAATGCAAATTTGATATTTCCTTCGGTAACAGCGACAACTGACTATCATGACGAAATGCACAGTCCAAAATTTACAAGATGAGTAAATGACAGTAGACAAGTAAGTTTCAAATATGCATTAAACTTCTTTAATCATAATGGATAATGCGACATACCACAGTATATTACTTGAAAAACCACCATATCAAAATTAGAAAAAAGGAACAATAGTTGATTGGTTGAATAATAATAATATCGACCATGAATCTGCGATGAGGAAGATGAATTGTGAATTCAATGCAATCGAACTTGCGGGCGCCTGAAAAAACGCACTGCAATAAACATTTTGGTGAAGGATATGGAGATGAAAATGTTTTAAAAATGTGGCAGCAAACTTTAAATATCTACACACCTGATTTGTGGAGGGATTGTATTCGACATATTGATGCATTAATATAGAAGTGGTATGAAAGAGAAGCAAACTTTGACGAAGATGAATTTGTTTCTTCTGTAAATACTGAATCAGAATCTGATACCGAGGAAGGCATGGACAGTGAACAAACTATGTTAGACTATTTACTTTTATCTAGTTTTATTATGTTAAAATTTAAAATGTTATTTACTTTTTCACTTAATAAACAAACTACTTCTTCTTGTGAGGTATTTAGTAATCATTTCAATAAAATTTCATTAGACAAAAATTTCTCCGTACATTTATATTTCTTTTTTCCGATGCGGTTTTTGTACTTTCTAAGATGTTTCAGTTAAGTATCACTAGGACACATAATATGCACCTTGCTTGTACATAAATGATTCATTAATAAGCTCTTTCCAAAATACAGGTGCTTCCTAAATGTTAATAAAAACCGGTAAGCGTAAATTGAGTCCCAGTGTTAAAATTCAACGTAAATTGAGTCCCGGTGTATTAAATATTGGTGCGTAAATTGAGTCCCAGGGTTACAAATAAGTAGCGTAAATTGAGTCCCATCACAGAGTTGACAGAAAAATAAATTCATACAAATATAACACTGGCACTGAATAATTTATTTAGATACAAATTACAAAATTATGTACAATATCTCTCTGTATATACCTATGTATAAAAAACTAGTGGGTTACTTAAAACTAACAGAAAGAAATTTAAAAGATGTTTTAACAAATTGGGAAAGAGGAATTTGCTTATTACATACAGCATTCATTGCTTTTCTCAAGTACGTTTCTTTTGCAATGATTATTTTAGATTTCTTAGTCGGCTTACTTCTAAGTTGAATGCATGTTTCTGCTTGTATGCCTTTTAACACTTCAATAAATGTATAAATATTAGGGTGTGGGCTATTAAATTGTCGAGTTTAGCATGAAAGGATTTGCAGGTGTTTGTTGTTCTGTTTGTAGAACACGAAAATTCAGCCCACTCCCGCGGAGGAAATGGTGACTCTTCTGGTATAAATGTTTCCAATATATAATCGCAAAATTCAGTTAGTTGCTGGTCATTGCGAATTACAGCCATTGCATAGTTAGTGAAGACTGTTACATCTTCAGGATTTAAAAGTAGAAGTCCAAAAAAGAATTTAAGAAAACTCGCCTTTTCTGATTTTGACCTATAGTGCCGCGATAGACCAAGAGACTGAATTTTGCGATGCCAACTTTGACCTAGATGAAAATGACATCCTGTAATTGTTGTTTTCGGTAACATCGATTGCACGACTACATGTATCGCTTTTTCAAAGTCAATAAAAATACTTATTGGGGAAAATGTTAGTCCTAGATTTAAACAGTAGTTTATAAGGTTAGTAAAACAATTTATATAAGTTTCCGCAGTTTTATGGGGAAACAGAAAAAATGCAAGGGGTACATACGAATCATTGTTCAAGCCATGAAATGTAAATAATTAATAAAAATACTTAGGACAGCTTTTAAACGTACCAGCTACATAAACATTGCACGCACGACATAATGTTTCAAGGTTCTTCTTTGTCGAAAATCCAACTACTTTGGAATTGGAATCATTTACGATTAAGAAATCTTCGTTTGCGTTAGTCTTGATTTCCATACTTTCTAGCGTAGAAAGGGTTTCTTCCAAGGTTTTTGGTTGTACATGCTCAGATTTTCGGGCGTTTTGCATGTTACTTTTGATTAACAAAATATCGGTGCGTGTAAGTGAATCGATGTCACCCTTTTTTAGAGCAAGGTGCAGAAGTTTGGTAGGTCTGCTGCAAATATCTTCAGCGGCTTTCCGTTTTAGATTATTGGTTAACTTTTGACGTTGTAGTTCATTTTCTTTCACTTTTTCGTGATTGTGATCCGAATTATTTGATTTTTCCCCAATTTCAAAAAAGATTTGCACGTGCTTTTGCAACACACCCACCGTTCAATCTCATTTGCCAATGATTTGTGGAAACGATATTTGTATCCATGTAGGACAAACAAGGGTCTGCCTTTTTCACTTTGAATAACTTCCATGTTGAATAAACACACTACACGAATGTTAACGAGTAACAGCAAGCAGAACATAAAAATCTAAAGTGCACCACCAAATCTTATACTACCCTTACTCCTCATTTTCCCTTTCCCGGAAAAACATAGTTACCATATAATTAGCAATAATTAGAAATGATTAGTGAGTTGGGATTAGTGCAGATACTTGGGACTCAATTTACCTAACGCTTCAACGACAAACGGGACTCGATTTACGTACTTTCTAAAGTAATTAGGAAGATATCGGACTCAATTTACATCGGCCCATAAAAACGTGTGCTCACTTTAACAATATTGATGACGTCCAACGTAACCTATATTTACAAACCTCTCAGGTTATATTAATCGCAACTTCTAACATTATCGCATTTGACAGCAATATAAGTACAGTATTTAATTTGACATCCTCACTTCCTGTCGACATCTTATTTTATACGACAATGATAACGTGATCGGAAAACATTCCTGATTTCAACTATATATGCGTTTATTTGCTCTTCTTTGCTATTAGGTTTGTTTTATGATCATGAATGTCGTTGCGATTATTATAACTTGCTTTTTTAAGTAGGCCAGAACTTTTTCTTTAAGATATTTTATTAATAAGCAAACAATATTTCCATAAAGTATATTCAATGAAAAATCCTCCACGGCGTTTATAAAATTAAAACGGAAATTGTACACGTTAGTTTCATATTGAGATCGTCTTCAAAGCAGAATGAAAATTACCCTAACAATGATCGTTCCCCAACTTAATCCTTTACAAACCGAGTCCGTTACTCGAGTTTATAAGTAGCGTTCACGATAATATGAGTTTAATAATCCCCCTCTTTCAAAAGAATCGACTAAAAATCTGGGTATAAACGCAGAAGTTTTACCTGTAATGATAAGACTCCTTTAGATTAAGATCGACAATCCTTGCATTATACCGTAAAAATTCTGTTTGCCTTACATTGAGGCATAAAATTATTCTTACGGATATCTTGTGGAAAATGTTTTTTTATCACTCTTTATTGGGGAATATTCTCATTACGGACATTTTCGTCGTCGAAATTTAGTTTCTGACTAGAAGTATCTAAAACGGACTAACAAAGGTCGAAATGAGTTATTTATTTAGAATTGTTTCCATTTAATTTAAGATCTTTTCAATTATTATTTTATAATGGCATAATTTAGTTTATAACTGATCCAATTACGTTCTTCGTTTGTGGATATAGTAAGTTTCTAATGAGGTATTCGTAAGTCTAATTGGCAATGAAGCATTTGTAAATTATGAATCGAATTAAGGGAAGTTATTGAAATGATATATCGTCCAAATCGTTTTCAAATTGGAACATGGGAATCTAACATGGTATCAAAGGTTTCTGACGATTTCGCAAGCCATTTCTACTCAGAAGAGAAATAATGATAGCGATAGAAGAGAAAATTATTGCGAATTGAATGACACTAACAACAAAACTAAAATTTTCGTACTTATTTTAAAACACAAATTTAAAATTTGAGAGCTTTTATATATAATTAACCTTGATTTTAAAATCAGACAGCATTCGACAAATTATTTTGTAATTATTTTAGTCAATTATATTTCTGTGTTACCGTTTGTTTATTTGTGAGTAAAAATTCGTGGTTAAGAACTGAGGTTTATTTGAAACAAAACAATGGACTCAAAGGAGAGACCTTTTGAGTTCATTGTTTTGATTATTCTTTTGTCTCAAATATCAAATAAACCTCCATCCAAGGACACAAAATAATGGACTCAAAAAGGTTTTGCTTTTGTCCTTTTGGATGGACTCAAAAGGTCCCCTTTTGTGTCCCGAGTTCATGCAAGAGGTTTCCCTTCCGGTTTTTTGTCTTATTTGAGACAAAAGGACAATCAAAACAATGTACTCAAAAGGTCTCCCTTTTATTTTGATTGTTCTTTTGTCTCAAATAAACCTCAGGACACAAAAGGGGACCTTTTGAGTCCATCCAAGAGCTGAGATTTATTTGAGAGAAAAGGACAACCAAAACAATGTACTCAAAAGGTTTCCCTTCTGTATTGATTGTTCTTTTGTCTCAAATATACCTCAGGACACAAAAGGGAACCTTTTGAGTCCATCCAAAAGCTGAGATTTATTTAAAACAAAAGGGCAAACAAAACAATGGACTCAAAAAGTCTCCCTTTTGTTTTGATGGTTCTTTTGTCTCAAATCTGAAACAAACAATAAACTCAAAAGGTCTCCCTTTTGTTTTGATTGTTCTTTTGTCTCAAATAAACCTCAGTTCTTAACCAAGAATTTTTACTCACAAATAAACAAACAGTAACACAGAAATATACTGACTTATGCAAAATAATTACAAAATAATTTGTGGAATTGTGTCTGATTTTAAAATCAAGGCTAATTATATTTAAAAGCTCCCGGCTCCAAAGAAAGCGAAGACCGTTTCATCTGCAGACAAGGTCATGACATCGGTTTTTTGGGATGCGCGTGGAATAATTACCACTGACTGTCTTGAAAAAGGAAAAACTATAAACGGCGAGTATAATGCGAACTTATTGCAACGTTTGAGCGAAGAAATCAAGCAAAAATGGCCGCATTTGGCTAAGAAGAAAGTGTTGTTTCATCAAGACAATGCACCAGCTCACAAATCCGTTATTGAAATGGCCAAAATTAATGAATTAAAGTTTGAATTGCTACCTCATGCACCTTATCCGCCAGATTTAACGCTCTGGGATTATTTTCTGTTCTCAAACTTGAAAAAATGGCTCAGTGGTCAAATATTTTCCAACAATGAAGAAGTAATATCGACAGTTAATGGTTAGTTTGAGGAGCAAGACAGTTGTAATTACAAAAAGTGTTTTGAACTCATTGAACATCGCTGGCCAAAGTGTACAGAGCTGAAAGGAGATTATATTGAAAAATAAATATATTTCTTTCTGAAATTTTTGTGTTTTCTTTGTTGGGTCAGGTACTTCGCGGACTACCCTCGTACATATAAAGAAAGCTGTTGCTCACAATTGGAAATAACTGTTAAAGATATTGCAAGTCGATGTATAAATAACTTGCAAAAGGGGATCCCTTCCCCGGAATGTTGTCAATATAAATTAAATGTTTTATTAACTCAACGGTCGAAACTCTCAATAAACAACAATAAAAATTTTATTTAGATTTAAACGACTAACATATTAGAAAGGAACAAAATATTATATACTACATTATTTTTTAGTTTTTGTTTATTAAAATATCAATTATAAATGGTTTCACGTCAAAAATTAGATTGAATTATAAGGCGTATTATATTAAATATAATTACCAAGCAAGTTGATAATTAGTCAGGATAATTCACGTAGTATTCTGTGTGGAAAAAAGGAAAGGGTGAAAGATAATATATAACAGATAATTCCTTCGTTTTCGGCATTGCATTAAAATATTCACAATAACTCTCTTTTTCACTGTTTTCGCAACAAAAGATGAACGATGACTGACATAAAATTTATTTTCCTTTTTGAATAACACATCCAAATATTGTAATTAGTTAGTACAATAACACAATATTGGTAATACCTTTCGGAAATGCAGGTAAAACTGTTAATACTGTAGGGATTAGCCTATATAATATTTATGGTATTTTTCCAATTTCTGACATCTTTACGATATATCATAAACGATTTAAGATTTTCGTAGAAATTCATATGGAATTACTTCCACTAATAATATTGTTGAATAATTATAATACAGATTTTTCGAAAGTTAATCCGTATTTTAGGAAACACATAAAATTGGGGTGGGCAAATAAATATGACCGGTAGTGTATGTGCCGAAGGAAGTTTTTGGAAAACAACAATTGATTTGTTATTTACTGACTGTACTACGTGACACAGAAAATAGATTTCTCATCTGAATATTGTTCATAAACGTCGTCTTAGTTGCCATAATAATTATTTAAAGTCGAATCGTATCTAAATTAAAATCAATAATTTAAAAACGTGATACCAAAAATTATTATATATGAGTGTAAGACTATTAGCTCTCAACTTAATATTGACTTAATACCTTTATCTAGAAATTCAGGACGAATACACGAGAAACAAAACAATGAAAATACGATAGAAATGCATGAAAATGAAGCTCCTTTCGTCTGGTGAATAAGATGAGAACGCAGTAATTTACATCTTGTTGCAGTTTTAGTGACTTTCTTATTTATAGGTGCGAACTTAAATCTCTTCGAAAATAAGTATTCCACTCAATTCTGTTCAGCGTCCCCGGCGAAAGCGCGGTCTCCTAATGCTACGAAGCCGTAATATTTTCGCATCACAGTCACCCGTTGTCGTTTAATTCCGCTACCTACCGACGCATTATTACCGTTCGCTCTTTTTAGCTGTCCGTCGTTTTTTTCTCGCGTCTTTCATTGTAAGAGCTGGGGCGTCGTTATTAACGACGACCGGATTTATGGGACGCGATTCGAGATACTAAATTCAACAAACAGGTAATGTGTTTTTTTTTCTCTATTTTAATGGAAAATATATTGCTTAATGCAGACGCTAAGAAATATAAAAAAATTAAGTAGGAGTTCGGGAAAGAATTTTTTTTTTCAAAGAAAAGTCACCTTTGTACAGCCCACTATGCGAAATATAAATAGAAATTTAATATGTAAGATTCGAAATCTCTACCAGAAAAGAAAAAGTAAGGAAATCTGAAAGGACTTTAACAAATAACATATTGGATTGGCAACTAAGTACTTTCGGTTTTGTGGTATAAAATAAAACACTTTTTTTTTAAACAAAGAATAGTTTTTAATCAATTATATATTTTCCATTTTGCTCAATGACCTTTTGCCATCTTTCTTTCAGCTGCATGATTCCGCGCTCATAAAATTTCTGGTCCTTATCAGCAAAAAACTGAACCAGGTGCGAGTGAAGGTCATCGTCATTTGTGAAAGTTTTACCATTCAAAGAATTCTGCAAACTTCGAAATAAATGGTAATCAGATGGTTCTAGATCAGGGCTGTATGGGGGATGTGGCATCACTTCCCAGCCAAGCTCCAATAGTTTCCCACGAGTTGCCAAAGATGTATCTTTGATTGCTTCATCCAGTTTTATTAATTGTTGACAGTAAACATCAGAATTCATCGTTTGGTTCCTTGGAAGCAGCTCAAAAAACACAACACCTTTGTAATCACACCAAACTGACGGCATGATCTTTTTTGGATGCAATTCAACTTTCGATGTGGTTTGAGCTAGTTTATCGTGTTTGCTCCATAATCGTTTTCGAACTATGTTACTGTACAGGACCAATTTTTCATCACCAGTGATGATTCTTTTTAAGAAAGGGTCGGTTTCATTTCGTTTAAGATGCGTATCGCAAAAGTTAATTCTTTGTGTTAAATGAATTTCTTTCAATTCGTGAGGTACCCAAATATCAAGGTTCTTAACTAGCACAAGACATTTTAAATGTTTTTCAACTATTGTGTGCGATACATGTAGCCTCTCCGCAACTTCTCGAACAGTTATACGATGATCCTCTTCAATTATGACTTTGATTTGGTCATCATCAACTTCAGTAGGCCGACCAAAACGTTGCTCACCTTTGAAGGAAAAATCTCCAGAACGCACTACTTGCATCTGAAGTTACGTCAATGTGACTAGTATCACGCGACAAACGGTAAAGTACAGCACTAACATACGTTATACAAAAAATAAAGTAACGCTCTCTATCAGTGAAAACCGAAAGTACTTGGTTGCCAACCCAATACAAAACAACTTAAAAAATTCCTGATTTATGCTGTTTTGCATATATAATAATTTTTTTTTAATTATTTTATATAATTTAAATACGATTTGATATAGACACGAAAAATATTATCAAAACCATCGTTTATATCACGAATATTCGAATGGTAAATTCCTAGCTTGCTTGTCAGGTACTTTTTGTGAAATATAAGACATTTTTCGTTTTCCAAGAAACCTGTTACCTACAACCAACGTACGAGGGAGCGTTTTTATATTCGCGGAATGAGCGGGTTGTAGAGGGGTGAGTAGGCGCATTGGGGGCGTGGCCTGTGCAGCGACTCATGATTAGTATAAATACGAAGTTTCATTGTTATTAGACAGTTAGTCTTTGAGCTATCGTCAACCAAGTAACATCGAATATCGTGCCGTTATAAAGTTCCTTACCAGGCAAGGAAAATCAGTCGCGACCATAATGAATGAGATGTCATTGGTTTACGGCGACTCTTGTCCAGGAAAAACCATGGTGTACAAGTGGCATAGTTTATTTAAACAAGGAAGGGAATCCCTTGAAGACGACCCGAGGCCGGGCAGGAGCATTGAGGTGACCACGCCAGCACTTATCCAAAAAGTTGAACAAATTGTACTCGAAGATGCTTGACTAAAAAAGAAACAACTCGCAGAAATGGTTGGAGTATCCGATACAACAATTTTTAAAATCCTAGACTATCATCTCGGCATGTCTAAGGTCAGCGCAAGATGGGTGCCGAGAATGCTCATGCCGCCGCAAAAACAACAGCGCGTAGAGTGGTCGCGTGCATTTTTGGACCTCTGTAATGAAGACAAGGATGGTGTATTGAGTGCAATTGTTACTGGAGACGAAACTTGGGTTCATCATTATGAACCTGAGTCCAAACAAGACTCCATGCAGTAGCATAAAAAGGGCATAGCACCTCCCAAGAAATTTAAAGTGTCACAATCAGCTGGGAAACTCATAGCAACGGTATTTTGGGACTCGGAAGGAATATTGTTGATTGATTATAAAGATAAAGGTGTTTCTATAACCTGAGAATATTACTCTTCAATATTAGAGTGACTAAAAGAAGCCATTAAAGAGAAAAGACGGGGAAAATTGACAAAAGGTGTTCTGCTTTTGCACAACAACGCGCCCGTCCGCAAGAGCCGCGTTGCGTTAGCTGCCCTGCATAAGGTGGGCTTCAAAATTGTGAATCACCCACCCTACAGCCCAGACCTGGCCCCGAGTGATTATTACCTGTTTCCGAACATGAAAAAAGAGCTGCGGGGTAAAAAATTTACTGCCGATGATGAAGTCAAGGAAGCAGTTTCGGCGTATTTTGCAGATAAAGAGAAATCATTTTTTTATGAGGGTATAAATAAATTAATTGAAAGATGTGAAAAATGTATCCGTCTTGCAGGTAAATATATTGAAAAAGAAAAATAATTTGGTTTTTTTATTTCCACCCCTTGTCCCCCATTCCGCGAATATAAAAACGCTCCCTCGTAGTTTATATAATCCAGTACTTATTGAATCTATTACGTAATTTCTTTAATTATTCTCAGAAAGGCTGTAATTTTACAATTTAATTATAAAGTATATTATGCTTGTTGTCTAAGTTTATGATATGCACTTGGAAGTAATAACCCAAGTAGGCGGAAGAGAAAGTTTAAAGTGCGTGACAGAAATTGGTAATTTTATATATGATCTCTGTATTTTATCAAGAGTAAATGGCGATTCAGAGCTCACAAGAGACAGTTGGGAATAAGAGTTTAAAAAGATAGTTGAACTTCAGAACATAAAGAGGATAAACGTTCAGTACCTGTGCAGCAGGCCATTCTACTCAGAGCATGTGTGAGTCGTCTGATACGAGGTGTATCAGACAACGCACATATGCAAATAGAATCAGTAACAGAATGTACCGGTTTAACTGGGAAAAGTTGTGATATTATTTTTAACAAAAGGTTCAAGTTATTAGATACAGAACTTATTGTTTACAGCGTGTAATAAATATTTGATAGAGTTTACACTGTGTTTAATTTTTACCTATTTGGTAAATAAAAACGTAATACTCGTATTGTAAAAGACACTAATTGAAATAAGATTCTATCAGGTTGTTACAAATGTAATGTCCGTTTATTCCTTCAGTCTGAACTGAATCGCACCTGCGTGAAGACGTGTATGTTTTCGGTGAAAATTATTATTGTATTTGTAGAAAAGGGTATTTATTTTGAAGTGTGTACCTGTTCCATTTCTTGGAAAGATTAATACACCTGTCGTTGTCTCGCCTATGGAAATGCTGTCGGCAAGAGATATTCGGGCAATTTACCTCTCTCAATTTAAAAAGGGATTAAATGCCGCTGCAGCAACGCGAGAAATTAATCAGACATTCGGTGAAACCACGTGTAATGAACGCACATTACGGTGATGGTTTAAAAAATTCAGCGAGGGAAATTTTGGTTTGGAAAATGAGCGTCGCGGATATGCGCGTAGCACCGTTAATGACGACGAGCTGCGTGTAGAAGTTGAAAGTAATCCGTTGACAACAGTGCGTAGCTTTGCAGAAACATTTCAAGTGTCCATTGCCACCATTAGTCGTCACCTTTCTTCAATTGGCAAAGTGAAGAATCTCGATCGATGGATGCCGCACCAATTAACGGAAGCCAATAAACTCCGTCGATTAGAGGTGGCTACCTCTTTGGCTAATCGACAGAAAGTTGAACCGTTTCTTCATCGAGTGGTAACGTGTGACGAAAACTGGATACTTTGTGATAATTGGAGACGGTCAGCAAAATGGTTAGATCGGGGTGAAGCACCAAGACAGCATGCACGAGCATCACTTCACCCGCGAAAGGTTATGGTGACTGTATGGTGGACCAGTAAGGGTATTATTCACTATTCATTTTTGCAACCTGGTGAAACCATCACGGTAGCGTCCTATTGTGCCGAACTGGAAACTATGCATGGAAAATTGAGCCGCTTGCAGCCCTCACTAGTCAATAGACATGGACCCATATTTCTTCATGCTAATGCAAGACCTCATGTTGCACAAAAGACAATCCAAAAACTTTCGGAATTTGGTTACGAAATTCTCCCTCACCCACCTTATTCACCTGACCTTTCGCCAACTGATTTTCATTTTTTCCGAAGTTTAGACAATCACTTAAAAAATAGGGACTTCCCTGACCGGGAGTCTGTAATAGCAGTGTTTGAGCAATAGGTGAGCCGTCAAAATCTTGATTTCTTTTCAAAGGGAATTTTTCAGCTTCCAGGCCGTTGGTAACAAACTATTGATGTAAATGGAGACTATTTTGTAGAATAAATATTTATATTTTTCTAAATTTAGACTTTTTTTTATTCCTTACAAAATCGGACATTTCATATGTAACAACCTGATATTTGCCAGTGCTTACAAATATCTAAAACTTAGTAGAATAGAGGTTATTGATTTTAGTTGTTTGTCTTTTACCATGAACCGAAAATTTCTTTTAGTTGAAAAATCTAAATTGAATGTATTTCATATTTTTTAACTAACTGAATGATTTATTAAAATAAATGGAAATTCATTTAAATAAAAAATTCATTTAGTTAAAAAGTATGAAGAAGATTCGCTTCGGATCGTCCAAATAAAAGAAATTTTCGGTTCATGATAAAAGACAGAAAACAAATAGAATCAATAAACTCAATTCTACTGATATATTTATAAACTCTAATGAGGTATAGCATAGAATAACTAATAAAAGAGCATACATACATATATATCCAGCAAAGTCAATATAACCCGATGATCTATTAAGTCAACATATTTCCTAAATTGTGTTATTAAATATTCAACAAACGATTCTTGACATTGTTCCAGCTTTTCCACATACACCGTAGACTCAAACTGTTGTATATCGTTCCACAAAAATAATAACTCCCGAAGTCGTTTCTATTATATACCGCAAGTCGTGTTTATAAATATTTGCTGTGGAGAACTTCGGACATTTAAAAAGACATAAAGCAAATTTACGCTGACATGGTCTTTAAATATTAATCAACGTTTTCGAGTATATTTAATTTGATGTGTCACGAAACTGAAAGTTTAACAAATAATCGGGCCGTAACTCATTGAAATTTAACCGTGAAGCGTGAGTTTTATCAATTTCATGACCTTTTAGGCGCAGGCGACGAAATGACATACGCCCTATTTATCATATTTTGTGCGCTAATTAAAAACGTTTTGTTCGACTTAAATAATTTGGCTAAATAATGTTTGGACGCTTAATATCTTGGCGCCTACTTCAAGTTTGGTCGATCGGACGAAGAATGGGCTATAAAGAGTGTTTTCTTTGATAAATATACAAAGGCATTAATAATATGATGTCCTTTCATCGAGATTTATTTACAAACTATTTAATTATAATTCTTTATAATGAATTAATAAGAAGAAAACTTTGAAAACAGCAACAGATTCTTATTACTGTCTTCTACAATTTAATTTACTATTTTTTTAAAGTTATGATTGAATAAAATCAATTGGGTCTGGGTGTTATTGGCTAATTTAATTATATAACACCAACTATGAAAAACACAAATAACCCTTAAATTAACATATATTATATCAGATATCACAATTTAAGCTCCACTACTGATCATCTATATGGATCTATATATACTCGTATACATTATCGCTCATAGGTATTTGGTCACTTGCATTTAACCCGCAAATTGTAACAAAATCGAAATACTAATATCTTTTAATTGTTTATATATATGAAAAATATATATTTTTACATGTAAAATAAATTGTTGTATAATATATTCGTTTAAATTTTAGACTCGTCTATATGAGCTGCTTTATTTTCAATCATTTCAGCACACAATCGAGGCATTCTTTCGATTAATTTTCGTAATGTCTCAGGTTTTATTTTACCCCATGCCTCTTGCAGGTTCTTCCACATATTAACAGCAGATGTGGGGTCTAATCTTCTCACCTCTTGGACAAGTTCTTCCCACAGCAACTTGATGGGATTTAAATCGAGACTCTAGGGAGGCCACGCCATAGCTTTTATGGTTCAATCGTTTTACAATTTCTCAAAATATTCTCGGCATAGTTTGGAAATCTGTTTCGGGTCATTATTTTGTTGAAAGATATAATTCTATCGCGAAATTTTAAATCCAGAGGGGATTTCGTTTTCCTCTAATATGCGCTTATAGTGTTCCTTTTTTAGTATACCTCCGATTTTTACGAGATTGCCCACACTATGCCCAGAAAAGCAACCCCATATCATGACTGAACTTCCACTGCTCTCTCACATACCCCCTCATGAAAACACGTCTTCGTGAACCAAAAACTTCGAATTCGGACTTATCGGTCCACAATACTTTATACCAGTCTTCTATGGTCCAATTTTGGTGATCGCGTGCCCACATTAAACGTTTTTTCTGGTTTTGCTTATCTAGAAGCGGCTTCCGCATTGCAATTCGTCCATGAAGACCGGTTTCTTTTAATCTCCGTTTAACTGTGGAAACACTTATGGGTTTTCGACTAACAGCATTCATTTCTCCTGTGATTTCTGGGTTTGTTTTTCGTCTATTTCTCTTACTTGTTACCACCATTGCAAGATTTTCTGCTAAGGTTGTTGCCCTAGGTCTGCTGTTTAGAGTTCTGCTCAACACACTTCCACATTCGCGGTGTTTTTTGATGATATAACCCGCGGTGGACTGATTTAATTTAAATTCTGTAGCAATTTCGTGGTTACTTTTGCCAGTTTTATGGTATGCGATTATAAACGATCGTGTTTCTACACTCAATTCATTCCGTTTAGACATTTCTAACCGATTGAACTTCTTCGAAACACACAATGTTATCACTAAGATCACCTAGCAAAAACTAAGTGCAATTTTGCCTACCTTAAAATAAAATCATAACAATCGAAAATTTCCAAGAATTGAGAGATCTAATCCCTGAAGTACAATTATTCTACCTGGAGTTTTATTAGGGTATTATAATTCACTGTGAATGATAGGGTAATCCCATAATTATTTTTGAATGACCATTTATAGGTTTTAATGTTTACTATGAAACTATTTCTTACTACAGAAATAAATTTTATAATTACAACTTTTCAATAAAAACTGTAATGAAACAAAAGTGACCAAATACTTATGAACGATAGTGTATGTTTAATTTCTTTTCTTATACAAACTTATAAGAATCAATTTTAATTAATCTACATTACAAATATTAATTATAATGTTTCCTTTTTCTAACAGGCATCGTTATATGACGGTATTAAATTATATAAATACACATTTATGTCTTTTTATGATTGTTTTGTATTTATTCAGCTGGGTTACCTCATAACAATATAAAGGGTTTTCCAATAGGGACTTGACAACTTTTAATTCAATTTGTGAACGCACCCTTTCACTATTCATCGAACTGTCACTGTCAATTTATTCAGTAAACTTAACATTTTCATCATCGTAAAGTACAAGAACGAACAACGTGTGCTAAGTATAAAAATTTACTACAGAAATTCGGAGTCGGTGACCGCTACTTTAAGAGCGTTAACTCCGATTTTCGGTCGTAATTCTCGCCCTAGTAGACAGGCAGTAACAAGTTTAGTGCAAAAATTTGAGTCTACATATTCGTTGTGTGATATTGCCGTGCTAGTGAGACAACGGGTTGGTCGAAATGTCGAAAATATCGCTGCCGTTGAAACGTCCGTAGCAAATGATCCAAATCAGTCAATTCCACGGCGTTCTCAAGAGTTGGGCAACGCCCAGACCACTTTATGGCGAATTTTGCATAAGAATCTTGGTTTCCACCCATACAAGATCAAGCTGACTCAAGAATTGAAGCCGATGGATCATTTGAAGCGACGTACGTTCTCCGATTGGGCTCTGGAAAAGATGCGCCAAGATGATCAATTTCATCGCAAAATCATTTTCAGCGACGAAGCTCATTTTTGGTTCAATGGGTTCGTCAATAAGCAAAATATGCGTTATTGGTCGGGTGAAAATCCACATGTGCTTCATGAGACACCACTTCATCCACAAAAAATAACTGTTTGGTGCGGTTTGCATGCCGGCAGCGTCATAGGGCCATATTTTTTCGTCGACGATAATGATCGTCACGTTACTGTGAATGGTAATCGTTATCGCGCCATAGTTACCGATTATTTTTACCCCAAATTGGAAGATATGGACTTGGACAACATGTGGTTTCAGCAGGACAATGCCACAAGCCACACAGCACACGTTACAATCGATTTATTGAAGAGTAAGTTTGATGAGCGTGTTATCTCAAGAAATGGACCAGTCGATTGGCCGCCTCGTTCGTGCGATTTAACGCCTCTAGACTTTTTTCTTTGGGGCTACGTCAAGTCATTGGTCTATGCCAACAAGCCGACAACGTTGGAAGAGCTCAGAGCCAACATTGAACGCGAAATAGCAGCCGTTTCGGCCGAATTGTGTGGCCGAGTCATCGAAAATTGGGTCCAACGAATCGACCGCTGTGGCCATATGAACGAAGTTGAGTTCCATTCATAAATTTTTTGATTGTACTTCAACCCGATAATAAAGTTTTTGAAATATCTCAAATGGTCTGCATTTTATTTTGTAAAAAAGTTGCCAAGTCCTTATTGGAAAACCCTTTACATATGTACGTACTTACAGTTCTGACTTGTTTATTAGTTTCTATTATGTGCTTTAATGTTGTATTTCCATATATCTTTCTTCCAATATTTTTTCGATGAATTTCAAACTTGCAGCACAATGTAATGAAGTTTATTTTTATTATTTGCTATTACTATTATCACAATAAAACACATGTATAAGAAGGAAAATTAAAATTAATTATTTTCGTCTATTCAGGACAACAGATACTCGCTTCTTTTAATTAGTGACATGCATATTGTTGCATTCACCGACGTGTGAACAAAATGCAGTCAGCTCATCACCTCATCGCAATCTTTGTATACATTTAATACATCAAATTCCCAAATTAATGAATAGTTTCAGGTAGTTTCTAATGTATGAACAATATAATAACATATGCATCTTTACTTAATATAGTCGTACTTATATACGAGAACTGATATTCTTCAAGATGGTCGTTAAGAACATTTACGACTTAACCGTATCCCATAAATAACACAGTATTCGGCCTTAAAATGCACCGTCACTGCGCTATACAAAGGTATTTTCTCTAATGCTTTAATGATCACTCTCATTAAGAAACACGAATCACCAGATGGCGTAAACTTAACATCAAACAAATTGCGTTCGTTTTAAGTTGAATGAAAAGGGTAGGGATATCTTTAGGAAGTGCCGTCGCGTTTACATGCTCATATAGATGTGTGTAGCAATCGCATTAATGTGCACAAGGTACTAATGCGTTTGCTGTATGCATTTGTATAATTCTATGCTATGTTTAAGTTTAAAGTGTGTTCTATCTTCAATCAACATTCTCGTTTTCCGTCAAATGTATATGTCGTTCGTATTTGCACGTCATCGATTGCTAAGTGCGGAAATTTTATGTGAATTTAAAATTTGTTATTAAATCTAAATCACTTGGGTCTTGCCGGTGGGTATTTATAAAATATATACGTGAAATTCCATAAATGTTTCTTCATCAAGTTTGTTTTTGTTAGAGACGTTGAAGTTATAGTAGTCACTTTGATGGAGCCTGTGGTGGATTAACTTTATCACTTGAGGTTGGTTTTTGGCTTTGCTCCCAATATTACCAATTTATTTTTCTCCTATCTGCAAAATGGTTCCGCTTATGTGCATTATAATGGGTACTAGTCTAAGCTCTTCGAAATTTCGTCTGGAGTACCGCAGGTTTCTCGTTTGTTTAATATCTACGTTAATGACCTCTTGGAACGTCTTGACTGTGTTAACTTACGCCAACGATCTAAAGATCTTCGCATACTAGCTTTTCTAAGCATATAAGTAGCATAATTACATCGTCTTGCAAAGGTCTTGGGTTCCTTATTCGTTCTTGCAGGGGTTTTAGTAGCTTGCACACTTCGAAGGTTCCTTAAGGTTCTCTTGTCCGGCCCAGATTGGAATAATAATAATAATAATAATAATAATAATAATAATAATAATAATAATAATAATAATAATAATCTTTATTATCCAACAGCAAATAAATGCTAATTACAGGATAATCTTATCAGTAAATATGAAAGGTTAAAGAAAAGTTATAATCATATATAGAATGAGAATTAATATAACATAAAGAAAATAGACATAATATTTAATAATATCATATATATGCATATCCACATATACGCAAACATAAATATATAAGTATACGGAAAAAGAAAATCAACAAGAAGTTGGGCTCCCAAAAAAAAAAAAGAAAAAGAAAAAGAAAGAAGAAGAAAGTAACATAAATGGTATTCTAGGAAAAAAACATCTCACAAAGAACGTGGCGAAGCTGTCGTAGACCAACAGTATACATATCAATCTCAGAGCAGTATAAATTGACGCAACGACTCATTGGAAGAAGAGGAGAACAAGAATGATGGCGAGTACTGGGAAACGGAAGATAAAACATATGCCTAGTCCTAGTATGAATTGTTGGTACAAAGAAACTCAATCGACCCAATAAGTCAGAATCAACAATTAAACCATTTACAATTTTAAAAACAAATATTATAAGGGATATTATTCTACGATTATAGAGCGACATACAGTCGAACCGACGCAGGAGCTCATCATAGGAGTAATTATGAGATAAATATATTTCAAAATTGCGGAAGTACAAGACCTATAAGAATTTTTTTTGGACACTCTCCAAGCAGTCAATGTATCTGAAGTACATTGGATTCCAGACAACTGAGCAATATTCCAGCCTACTACGAACGAAAGCATTGTAGAAGCTGGTCAAGACAGAATTGGGAAGTTGGCAAGTATTACGAGTAAGGAAACCCAACAATCCGAACGCTTCTTTACAGATGTTTAAAACATGGATGTTAAAATTCAACTTAGAATCAAGCCACACGCCAAGGTCCCTGTTTAAAGAGCAACGCTCAAGCGGTATTGTATCAATGCTGTATGCAAACTCAACCACAGATTGAACTCTTGCAAATGTCATAGTCCTACATTTAGCAACATTGAGCCTGAGTCCATTCGACAAACTCCAGAGATGAAGCAACTCCAAATCCCTCTGCAAGGCGGAACAATAATCGTCGTGGCTATGGCGCGAAACAACTTAACATCATATAATATATAATATGCTTCAGTTGTGTGGTACCCGCTTTACTACTACCAGTAGTTACTACTGGAGCGTGTTCGAAAGAATTTCCTTCAATATTTACCCTACAGGATTGATGGATATTATCCTGCCTTTGGTTCGAGGTATGAGGGTCTACTTGCTATGCACAATTTTGATTCTCTTGGTAGACGCATGGAGAACGCTAGTGGCGATTTTCTTTATAAATTAATAAATAATTTTATTGATTCTTCTGTGCTGTTGTCCCAGGCTGATTTCCTCGTGCCTGGTTTTGACACTAGATCACCGGCAACCTTCTCAATAGCTAGGGCAGGAATCAGTGTTCTCTACAAGGCTCCACTGGTACATATGTCCAGAAATGCCAATGTATTATACGAGGATACCTTTCGTTAATTTGAATCTATTATTGTTCGTTCAGTTTTTTTAAATGACTAGGATTACATTATTATAAGTGCGTATATTTTTTTGTTAATTAGTTTCTTATTTTTCTTTGTATTATATTAACTGCACCTATTTTTGTTTTTAATTTTATTTTTAAGTGCATTATGTCCTGTAAATAGTCTGTGTAACTGTTGGGCATTAAATATTATTATTATTACATTATACAGTGTCGCACTACTGCAAAAGCTCGTACGAAGCAAATTTCGTACACCATCTGTACCGTCGATCAATGTTTAATTACCTGCTGATGATGACAACTTGTCGAAATGCATATAGAGAATACGAAAATTAATGTGGAAAGGAGTTATATGTCAACCTTAAGTAATTGTAGTAGTCAATTTTAATTAAATTGTACAAGTAAGAAAGTAAAGAAATTATTATAAAAGAACTGCTTTTCGTCATCTAAATGAAAAGGAGAATAATTTTCAAACGCTCTCTTTCACTTTGTAATTAAGTAGCAGCGTATATAATTCATCACAATATTGTTCAGATATTTGTAACTACATAATTATGGAAAGAAGAAGAATCATTCATTGGTGCGTGAAATTATCGATAGTGCAATGTCATTAAAGAAGTAATTGGTCCATGTTAGTGGGGCAAATTAATATTACTATGTGTTGGTAAAAACTTACACCACTTACGTGGCCAATTTATTTTTGATGAGGTGTAAAGGATAAGTGGGATTGAAGAAGTTCCAGGTAGCGTTCCGATTACTGTTACAATAATTAACAAAAATAGTAATAAACCAATAATAATGAAGGTAAATTTTAATGGATTGATTAAATTAATCAATAAAGTTAACCCCTTTCGACAATAATTTTCGTATTCTGAATACATATGTCGACAACTAAGTTGTCATCATCAGCAGATTATTAATCAGTGTTGTACTTGAAACCACGACAAAATCCGCACGAAGTCCATATTAGACTAACACCGTCGAAAGTCAAACACTGTGAGTGTGTTTGGTGTACAATGGATACCAATCTAAACTCTTTAATTCGACATCTGAAGTCTCGCCGGATTCGCTCCTTGGTCTACTTTTACTTAGTTTATTTACTAATAATCTAATAACATGAATGGAATGTACTGCGCTCCTTGCATCGTGCAGCCGTGTCGGACGGGTCTCTAATTGGAATGTCATTCATCTTGATACTTCCCAAGCAACAACCCGTAGTTTCGTCTCTTTGTCTGCTTTAGTTTACTTTCGAATTTTAATTGTAGAGGACACTGTTGCTTAGTAGTGCCGTGGAAATGGTTGACATCAAAATCGAGCAGTGAATTAACATGAAATTACTTGTCAAATTAAAAAAAATTGCCAACAGAATGTTTGCAAACGTTAAAACAGATGTTGGGTGATAATGTTATGTCACGTGCGCGAGTTTTTGATTCGCACGAACTGTTTTCTGAAGGTCGATAAGAGGTCGAAGATAATAAACGTCCTGGTAGACCTGTGACTGCAAAAACTGAAGGGAACGTTCAGAAAATTTATGAAATTTTGCGTAAAGACCGATGTCTGAGCATTCAGATGATTGCCGATATTGTAATCATTAACAAAGAAACAGTAAGATACATTTCCCAAGATGAATTAAATGACAAAAATTTGTGTGAAAGTGGTGCCGAAAAAACTCACTCAGGAACAAAAAGACAATTGAATGAACATTTGATCTGATATCAAAGAACGGCTCACAGAAGAATTAGACTTGCCCACAAAAATCATCACATGTGAAGAAACATGGATTTTCCAATACGACTCGGAAACAAAGTGTCAATCGATGCATTAGAAGGCCGCCGGATCGCCAAAACAGAAAGAATCGTGAATGTAGAAGTCGAAATTAAAGGCAATATGGTTGTTATAATGACTGACTGGATGTCTCGGGGTCATACCGTTTATCAGAAATACTACAAAGAATGCCCAGTCAAACTGAGGGAAGAATAAGGAAGAAAAAACCGGATTTATGGAAAAGTTTTCATGTATGTTTGTACGACTTTTACCTGTTCTCAAAACTGAAAAGTGCATTAAAGGTAACACATTTTCAGTCTGTTGAAGATGTAAAATCAAAAACGGCAGAACTGTTGAAGAGGTTGACAATTGATGAACTACAGCATGGTCTTGAACAACGAAAGGTACGTATACAGCGGTGTATAAATATGGGAGAAAAGTACGTTGAAATGGCATAAACTTAAATGTAAATTTGAAAAATTATTATTTTCTGCTATTCCGTCGTTATTATGATGTTAATAATTATTAACATCATAATAATACGCGAACTCACAAACTAGAACTAATTTTGAAAAACGAAACCCGGATTTGAATCCAGCACCTCAAATAACGTCAAGATTTCTTCTCATCTGCTCTGATCCAAAAGTTGACCGGAATTTGTAAACTTGTGTAATTATACATAAACATATAATTAAGTTCTTTTACGATGGGAATTAATGAAAGATTATTATTTTCTGCAATTCTCTCGTTAACTAAATTCACAGAAATCAATTAAAAATTTTTTCTGCGCTGGAGGACTCGAATATCTAAATATAAGTTTATTTGCAATAAATAACAATCTTCAGACAAGTCTCGTTTAGTTGCCACACCTCGTATAGTAATACATATAATACATTTATTTAACATCATTACATATTTTTTTATATACAATTTGGCGAGCTAATAAAGGGTGGGCATCTATCGGTTTCAATTTGAACCACCGGTTATTTCGAATACTTATGTAATTCTATTCTGTCACAAAATTCAGTATATTATATCCAACTGAACGAAATGAATCGATTTATACTTGAGCAACGTTGGGACCTATTGGAAATTTATTTCCAAAACAAAAACAATTGGTCGGAAATTGCACGAAAATGTCGTTCAAAATTTGGTCGCAAAGAAGGACCAACAGTGCCCGGTATACGCAAGTTTATGGCTAAAGTTTGTGAAACTGGTCTCATTGTTGATGCGCTAAGACGTGAGCGTGCTCGTACAGTGCGTGCACCCGAAAATATCGAAGCTGTGGCTGAGAGAATGAGTAAGAATCCATAAACATCAACTCGTCATCGTTTTCAAGAATTGAACATTTCACGCACAGTTTGAGTCGAATTTTGCGAAAAGATCTCGATACGACGCCTTACAAAGTCAATTGATTCAAGAATTGAAGCCGCATGACCATACGCTTCGTTTTCGCTTCGCTAGATAGGCCTACGAAAAACTACACAATGATGTCGATTTTGCCAAAAAATCATCTCTTCGGATGAAGCTCATTTTCATGTTGGTGGGTACGTTAACAAGCAAAATTGCCGTATTTGGGACTCCGAAAACCCACACGTGGTCTTACTGAAGCCAATGCACACATCGCGAGTGACTGTCTGGTGCGGCTTGTGGAGACAAGTATTATACCGACAAACTAGAGACAACTGAGCATTTGTAGGCCAATATTCGTGATGCTATTGCCGAGATACGACCCCATACACTCGAAAAAGTGCTCGAAAATAGGTCCGATCGAATGGGGTACTGTGAAGCCAGCCGCGACAGCTATATGAATGAAATAATATTCCACCTCTAACCGGAACAATTGTACTTCACAACAAAAAAATAAATTTGGCAAAATTTCCAACAGTTTTTGTTTTATTGCATTTTTAAATTTAAACTTTTAAATGGCCCACCCGTTATAAGGCTTGTTACCAATTCGCAAATGAATTTTCAGAATGATTTTATATATATATATATATATATATATATATGTATATATATAAATGTATATATAATCATATAATTATTGAAGTTTTGGAGATAGTATTCTGAAAATGTATTACGCATTCTCTATTTAAATATACTTGGCAATAAATCAAAACCATTTCCTCGTTGTTAAGTGAGATCGCTGCATAATTTTATTTTCGATAGGCTAAATTTCAACGCTCACGACAGCGCGTTATATTTATCGAAATCAGATAGATTATAAAATAAAATCATGTTTTCAACCGTACATAAATAATTCATAAATAATATATAATTCGAATCGTCGCTGTTCCCCCCTCAAAATCTACGCAAATAAATAAGCGGGCGCACTTAAAACCATAAATTATTTTGGTCACACGATTATTAACTTGAATAGCTCTATCGTCGGTAATTTATGCCCTCTAACTAATTTAAATTTCGAGCTTATTGAATTTCGAAAGATATTCCGCAAATATATATCATTCCAATTTTACGGCGCCCCCGCATTTGGGTCGGGAGAACGCCTAAAGCTCTCCGGTTCCCGCGCAATTCGATGTGATATCGATACAGTGGTGAAGGAGGGAGGCGTGCGGCGCGGTTATAGTCGTAACGGCGGCGGCGATATTTTTAACCATACATTCCAGACCGTCTTGCATTTTGCGGAAGCTGATGAGTACCTTCGGGATAATTTCGGGGAGAAATTTGTGGAAATGCGCGAAATTTCATTAGAAGATTGTCCTTGTAAATACCCTGCAATTTTTATATAGAGCAATTGAAATAACTTACGTATGTATCTAATACGGTTAACTATAAGCTTGTAATACATAAATTAAAACTGTTTGGTATGGCTAATAGTTTTTTACGTGGGTTGTCTACTAAGTTTTTCATATAAAACTAGAATAAAGCGGTAGATAGATTTTAATTTTAAAGACTTAATTGTGTTTCGAAGTATTCTCCGCGAGGATTAATGCACTTTTGCATGCGCTCGAACGAACTCTGTTCCACTCGTTTCTTGGTACAGTTAAAATTGCGTTTTTGAAGGCATGGACTGCTCCTTCGAACGATTGGAACCTTTGACCACGCAGTCCGTTCTTGATTTACGTAAAGATAAACAAATCTTTGTGACTTTATCTGCTTCTGGGTTTCCGGGCTGGAACCGCGTCACTAGTATATCTGCCGACGTTTCATACCCATTTGTATGGGACATCTTCGTTAAGAATTCAATTATCTTGCGTGCTGTGTCCGAACTTGCATTGTCTTGGTGGAGGATGATTCGTCGTTCAGGGTTGGTTTTTCGAAGCTCAGTGATGACTCATGGCAAACCAATGGTTGTATTCCAACCGCCAGTAAGAGTTCTTTGATCTTGTAGAGGAATTGTTGCTACATGATTACATGATCTGCTTTCGAGACAAATATCGTGGCCATCTTTTTGGAGACACTTCGAGAGTGAATGACTTTTGTCTTGGAACACCCAAACAGATGACTGGCGTTTATTTGAGATGATTGTCCTCGAAAACTATAAAAAATAATTTCGCGAAAAAGTTCTCGGCTTAATTCCATTTTTCAACTAACTTATCAACTTTGACGGTTCGTTACAAAACCACACGTATCGCCCTGAAACTGTGGGTTTAGATTAACAAAAAGTAGAGGTTAATTTTTAGTACTGACATTTGATTAGTGGGGCCCTCTATGTCCCACTATGCTAAACTTATAGTACATACCGAAATTGTACGTTAGGACTGCCTAGTAGACCAGTATTTATTTCCTGTTTAACTAGCCAGTAAACAAGTAACAATATGGAAAAAAATAAAATCTATTTCTTACCGAGATGGACGATAAAAAATACCACTATTTGTTGAGGATGTGTAATACGAGGGTAGCCGTTTATATTTCGGAAACCGGAAACTGGTAACACTGTTGAATCTTGAATCAACACGTATGAGCCCGATAGTAAACAGCAGTTGACTGTGTGGGTATTCCAAGATGAGCCAAAACCTACAAAAGTTGTTCGCGCTCGAAGCACATCAAAGCAAATTCTTGCCGGTTTTTTCGAAAAAACTGGCCATGTTGCAACCTTGCCTTTAGAGTGCTGTGCAACGGTCAATTCCGAATGGTACACAACTGTTTGTTTGCCAAAAGTTTTTGAAGAAATGCGGAAAACAAACCGAAAACGACAGATCATTCTCCACCATGAAAATGCGTGCTCACACGGGTCGGTTCAAGCAATTGAATATTTGACCGGGCAAAACATTGAATTGATGAACCATCCGCCGTACAGCTCTCATCTAGCACCCTGTAATTTCTTTTTGTTTCCACACGTAAAGAATGAACAGTTTTCGACGCAGGAAGAGGCAGTTGAGACATTCAAAACTCATTTTTGAAGGTAATAAAACTATTTTCGATAACAAATAATTTTTTTTTGTTTACTGTTCCCGAAATATAAACGGCTACCCTCGTACTTCTCTCATAGTATCTAATAATTTTCTATGAAGATACATTGAACAAATAAAACGTTAATGAAATGGAGACTCTAATGAAATCTACAAGAAGGAAATATAAAAATAACTTCGTTAACCGATTTATCATCTTCATAATTACCTCTTTAAAAAATTAAATCTTTCAATAACATTCACCGATAAACGAATCGACCTATCAGATCAGAAATACCATTTGAACTTTACTGAAGCAACGATTTCGTAAAGTAATTAATTTTTTTCGCCGCAGGGTGGCGATTAGCGGGAAAATGCGCGTATTTTTTCCAACTTTTTAAGTCAATCAGACGTACAGAGATCAAATGCGGAACTCTGAAAAAAAAATCCGTAATTTCCATTAGCGTTATCGGCAAATAAACGAATGGAAGCGGGGACCGGTTAGATAAGATATCCGAACTGGCACTGGCCTATCGGTTACGACTTGCATACGGACAGAGGACTGGCAAGTAGGCAAACGGGCGAATGATATACATCGCTAGCTGAAATCCTTTGTGTATTGGTTCAGTTATATTTAGTGGTAAACCCATATAATTATACACAAATGCAGGGCCGGCATTTGCAATAATAGTTGGTTCCATTAAACGACGTTTGATGTAATACCATTTAAAAAATGTAATTTAATATTAAATACAGTTAAATACGTTATTATTTAAATTGAACTTCATCAATACTTGAGCATAAGAAATTAGGCTTTGCACAGGATGTTTTAAAATAAGATTTTGGGATATTAACAGCATGTAGTACCGTCGAAAATGTTTGGTACATTTTGATGCTTTGACATAGGTAATTTCAATGGACAAAGGCTTATCCAAATTATGATTAATATCGATCAATATGCCATCTTGTTTGTTGTTTTTTGAAAATGTTTTACAACCTACAATAGTCAAATCCATACTGACGACACAGTTTTAATTAACACGTTTTTTTAAAGAAAAGCGCATATCGAATTTCTTCGCCAATGGGAGAAAAAGGTTTTAAGTATAAAATTGAGATTACATATGGCTTGTTATAAGATATTATAATTTGGAACATGTAGTTTTATGGCATTCCCTGGTGAAAAAGGACGATAAAACAACGCTTTTGTAAACGATGTTAACGTACTTTGAGCCGTAGATGCGCAGGGGTGTATTTTGTAATATTCGTGCAATCATTTATAAATATATATATATATATATATATATATATATATATATATATATATATATATATATATATATATATATATGTGTGTGTGTATGTATGTATGTATGTATTGCTATTAATTTCGATGTTTAATAATTTGAATTGAAAATGATAATAGTTGTACAAAAAATTAAAATAAAAGTGAATTTGATATCTAGTGTCTTATAAAATATATATTAATAAAAATTTGGAAAGGTAATTTCGTGAATGATAATTTTAATAAAAAGGTGTTCCAATAAGACATTTCGTTTTCAATAGCCCGCAATTTTAGCAGTTGTCATGACTCAATCTGTAGCTACCTGACAGATAACAAGTAAAAACTACGCCATTAATAAAAATGGAGCGATATACGCTTCAACAACATGTAGAAATTACTAAGTTTCACATAGTATAAATAGTATAAATACCAAAATATTAAAGCTTAAATTTTTTTTTAACTTTCAAATTCAATTTGTAATAAGATACGTAAAATCAATATTACTGGTAATCGAATATAATAACACGCTATTTGTATTGTAATATGTTATATACAGCCTGTCGCAGAAAAAAACGAACTTTTTTAAAATATTAATTCTTAGTAACGCCATCAATTACTTTGAGCTGTGGATGCGCAGGGGTGTATTTTGTAATATTCTTGCATTCATTTATAAATATACATATTATATATATATATATATATATATATATATATATATATATATATATATATGTATGTATATATATATATATATTTGTGTGTGTGTGTGTGTGTGTGTGTGTGTGTGTGTGTGTGTGTAGGTATTGGTATTAATTTTGATGTTTAATAATTTGATTTGAAAATATTATAATAGTTCAAAAAATTAAAATAAAAGTAAACTTGATATCTAGTACTTCATAAAATATATATTAATAAAAATTTGGATAGGTAATTATTTGAATGATAATTTTAATAAAAAGGGGTTTCAATAAGACATTTCGTTTTCAATAGCCCGCCATTTTAACAGTTGTCATGACTCAACCTGTAGCTACCTGACAGATGACAAGTAAAAACTACGCCATTAATAAAAATGGAACAATATACGCTTCAACAACATGTAGAAATTACTAAGTTTCACTACAAATATGGTGAAAATTTCGCGGTCACAGTTCACAAAACTACAGCAGTTTTGGGTCGTCGTGAAGCACCTTCTCGGCAACCAATTGTGAAACTGGTGTAAAAATTTGAGCTTTTGGGACAAGTTAGTGATGTGAAGAATAGAATTCGTGCACATCGCTCAAGAATAACTGAGAATATTGCTGTTATAGCCCACAGTGTTGAGAAAAACCCAGGTTTGTCCATTTCTCGGCGATCTTTGGAATTGGGCATTCCACAAACGACATTACACATTATTTTGCATAAAGACTTAGGTCTTAAAGCTTCTAAAGTTCAGTTAACATAAGAACTCACGCCTAGCGACCATCAGCAACGTCGTGTCTTTGCTGATTGGGTCTTTGAAGTTCGTCAAGCTCATGCGGAATTTCATCGAAAAATCATCTTGAGTGTTGAGGCCCATTTTCACCTCGGGGGCTACTATAACATGTAGAATTGTTGCATTTGGGCCTCGGAAAACCCATGAATTATTGTTGAAAAGCCTCTCCGTCCGCAACGTGTGATTATTTGGTGCAGTTTTTGTCTGTTGGGGTCATTGGACCTTACTTTTTCGAAAATGAGGATCCAGCAACTGTTGTGAATGGGTTGCGCTATTGAACAATGATTATCGATTTTATATAACCAGAATTGGAAGATATTGATGTGAACGACGTTTGTTTTCAACAAAACGACGCTACGTGCCACACAAGTAACGACACCAACACAATTTTGCGTGAAAAGTTTCTTGACAGTGTGATTTCTTGACGAGGCTATCACAATTTGCCACCAAGATCTTATGATTTAACAACTTTAGACTTGTTCTTTGAGGCTATGTGAAAGATAAGGTCTATGCCAATGGCCCACAATCTATTCAAAACCTCAAAGAAAGAATTCGTGATGTTATCGAGGACATACAGCAGCTAATATGCGAATTGGTGATGGAAAATTTCCTGAAAAGAGTATGGTTTTTCAGGCGTAGCCGTGGCGGCCATTTGGCTAATATTGCTTTCTATTAGTAACGGCATAACCTCCTCTCTACAATCAAATCAGCAGCCGATGATTTCGCTTAAAAATACTCGTTTTTTTACATACCAAAATGAAACTTCTTACTGGAAGATAAGACCCGTTATTTACTTTATATTAACAGGAATTATCAACGACAAAATAAAATTGATACCTTAATTGTTAATTTTTAACTCTATTCTTAGAGTATGGTCGTTAATGTCAGTTTTATTTCTGTTATATATATATATATATATATATATATATATATATATATATAAAATTTTTAGTGTAAGTACTTAAAGCTTAAAGCTCCAAATACTATTTTTTTTTAACTTTTAAATTCTATTTTAAATAAGATGCATATAATCAATATTACTGGTAAACGAATATAATAATACACAATTTGTATTATAATATGTTATACACAGCCTGTCGCAGAAAAAAACCGAACTTTTTAAAACAGTAATTCTTAGTAACGCCATCTATTAAAGAAAATATGCGTCGCTAAGGTATTGGGTTGGCAACTAAGTACTTTCGGTTTTGTAGCATAAAATAAAACACTTTTTCTTTAAACAAAGAATAGTTTTTAATCAATTATATATTTTCCATTTTGCTCAATGGCCTTTTGCCATCTTTCTTTCAGCTGCATGATTTCGAGCTCATAAAATTTCTGGTTCTTATCAGCAAAAAACTGAATAAGGTGCAAGTGAAGGTCATCGTCATTTGTGAAAGTTTTACCATTCAAAGAATTCTGCAAACTTCGAAATAAATGGTAATCAGATTGTGCTAGATCAGGGCTGTATGGGGAATGTGGCATCACTTCCTAGCCAAGCTCCAATAGTTTCCCACGAGTTGCCAAAGATGTGTGAGGCCTTGCATTATCTTGGTGGAAAACTACACCTTTCCGATTTGACAATTCTGGCCGTTTTTCTTTGATTGTTTCATCCAGTTTTATTAATTGTTGACAGTAACATCAGAATTGATCGTTCGGTTCCTTGGAAACAGCTCAAAAAACACAACACCTTTGTAATCCCACCAAACTGACAGCATGATATTTTTTGGACGCAATTCAGCTTTCGATGTGGTTTGAGCTGGTTTATCGTGTTTGCTCCATGATCGTTTTCGAACTATGTTACTGTGCAGGACCCATTTTTCTTCACCAGTGATGATTTTTTTAAGAAAAGGTCGGTTTCATTTCGTCTAAGGTGCATATCGCAAAAGTTGATTCTTTGTGTTAAATAAATTTCTTTCAATTCGGGAGGTACCCAAATATCAAGCTTCTTAACTATCCCAAGATATTTTAAAAGTTTTTCAATTGTTGTGTGCGATACATGTAGCCTCTCGGCAACCTCTCGAACAGTTATATGACGATCCTCTTCAAATATGACTTTGATTTGGTCATCATCAACTTCAGTAGGCCGACCAGAACGTTGCTCATCTTTGAGCGAAAAATCTCCAGAACGGAATTTTTTATACCAATTCTGACACGTGCGCTCTGTTAAGCAATTAGCTCCATAAACTTCACATATCTTTTTGTGAGCCGCAGCAGCTTTCTTTCCTTTACGAAAATAAAATATTAAAATATGTCGAAAATGTTCGTTTCTGCACTTCATTTAAAATTAACCCACAATTAATAGTTTTAATAAAAATCACGCACTACTTGCTACTGAAGTTACGTCAATGTGACTAGTATCACGCGACAAACGGTAAAGTACAGCACTAACATACGTTATACAAAAAAAAGCAACGCTCTCTATCAGTAAAAACCGAAAGTACTTAGTAGCCAACCCAGTAGATCTTTCACCAATGTTATGTCAAATATCATGACATTTGTATCATTAGAAATAGAGAAATTACCCACAAAGTAACTGTGTATTGACATTGGTCGAAAAATGAATTTCGAGCAAAGACCAAATATCAAGTTCTGTTTTAAACTCGGTAAATCGTTTACGTAAACGGTTAATTTGGTGAAACAAGTGTATGGTGATGTGTTATATTGGCAATTACTCCTCGAATAAGAGTTAAGGCTACTTTGCTAAATTTGAGGCGATCGTTGCTGGTGACAACAGATTTGTTGTCGAAATCTTATACATACAATATGAACGTTGATGTGTTAATAGTTTTTTGTCTTTTATTCAATTAACGAGTCTCCAAAAATATTTACCAACGTAAGTGTAATTCATAGATCAAGGTATGTCCTTATAAAAGTAGTTGACTTGGAAATTTTTATTTTCGGTTTAGTTTCTGACATATGTATTTCAGATGGACCGTTTCCAAAAAATCACACTTTATATAACTTTCTGTACTAATTTACTGAAAGCAATAAATAAATAATCGAAATAAATGTCGAAAGCTTTAGAAAACTCGATTTCATTTTCCTAACTCGTATCTAAATCATATACATAAACAAAATCTCTTAAATGATTTACGTAAGGTGATAAAATTGCGACAAAATTGGCTTATCTATTTATACACACATACGCTATGCATCTAGGAATATATGCAATTTCTATGTGCTGAAATATATACTCGTATATATATATATATATATATATATATATATATATATATATAACTATGTGACAAAGAAAAAATCGATCAATAATAGCAGTTAGAATACCCTGTGAATGTTGAATACCATTAAACGTGAAGAGCCGACTGCCATAAACTATAATTACTTAAATTTAATAACGTTACAAAACCTGAAATAGCAGTATGTAGACGCTTATTATTACAGTTGTATCTTCCGTGGAGCTACGATCATAACAAGTTGAGTACCAACAAACAGACGACCTTGAGATGCATGCTTTATTTACATTACTTACGTTTTGTTTTATAAATAACAAACATTATTTGCAGTTATTGTTACGTAGCGCAAAATGGATAAGACTGACAAAATATCTACAGCATGATTTAAGTTTCTATATTTGTCTCGGAAAAGCAAAGTACGCCGTGCTAAAAAGTTCTTATATTTAGAAAATGAACTCTCGACATCTACTAATATAATACACGCGCAATTAAAATAATAGAAATAGATAACGGATGTATAGAAGCGCTATCACAAATTTGTCTTAATTTTGAAAAATCGAAATCACTGTTTATAACACCCTTAACTTTACTACAACACAGATATTTTTTATGTCAGTTGGAGCCCGTAGTGAATGTACAATATATTGTTCACAATTTGCATTGACTCCACTAATGACAACCCAGTGTTTCAAAATTTTTCTGTATAGTCAAACTAACATTTATAACTGTCGTAAATTTGTTTTAAATCGGTTTCAAGACAAGTATTTTCAAATCTTTTCTGGCTTCCTTAATTGCTGCAGCTTCGTTAGATTTGAATCGTCGAAGCACAAATTTTATTTGTTCCAAATTCGCCCAATAATAGAAAGCCGCCTTCAACCATATTCCGTAACGTGCAAAAATTGGCTCTGCTAGTTCAGGAATACTAGAACAGCGTCTGTAGAATTCGTGAATTCGTTTGAACGATCTCGAAAACACTCTTTTGGTATTTCAAATTAATGCATCCACCTCGGGATGACATAGTCGAATACTTTGTGCTACAAAGTGTAAAGCATGAACTTTACACGTCACATCTGAAAGACCTTCACACTTATCTCTGAAGGAACGGCCTACACTACTAGGGCAGTACGAGCTTATATCTGGCCTCACGTATGGTGATTCATGTAGAGGATACGTCAAGCGGTACAACACATTAACCTTGATGTTATTGTATATATACACAGCCCTAAAATATATACATGAACACTGGGCACAATACAGAAAAAATGGCGAAGAACATACCCACTACAGGAGACATGGAAATGATATATCTATTCCAAAACATTGAATTGCAATGACGCAAACCAACACGCGCTATGAGGCTATCAAACTTTACAACCACTTGCCTCAACACTTCAAGCAGCTAGACAAAAACAAATTTGTAACAAAAACTAAAAATGCACTAATTAAAAAAGAGTTGTACACTCCGCGCAACATGAATAGGACCAACCGCATATATGACATTTGTAGTTGGTATAAACATGGTAGCGCGCTGGAATTGTTATTTTCGAAAATAAGAGGGTTGATAAAAAGATGTATGTAGGTACCAAATATAATTTTTGTAAAAGTCAGTGCAAATGTACGTTACTAATGACAATAAGTAGAGTAATTAAACGCCACTTGAATACGACCAATCTACAAAATAAAAGATTCGTTTGCAATAACAAAATACTTTATTGTTCAATAATGAGTACTTTTGCCATTATTTCTTATAACCTCAAATAGTCGGGATGGAATGGAATTATACAGGGTTCTCAAGTAGTCAACGGGAAGTTCCGCCCAACTTCGTTTCAGCGCCTGCTCTAGTTCGTCAGCGCAACTGAATTGGGTAGCATTGGAGTACAATTTACGCGACAACCATCCCCAAACATTTTCTATGATGTTCAGGTCGGGGGAGAGCGATGGCCAATCGAGAACCTCCATGCCTTGTTCTTGAAACCAGCGTCGAACAATGCGCGCGGTGTGAATACTGCCATTATCCTGTTGGAAAATAAATGGCCCACCTGCCATAACGTTGGAAAATTTGTCTTTCACCTGTTGCAGCAGCTGGACGTACTTTTCCGAATTCTGTCTGCCCTTCACTATTACTAAATCAACAGGTCCGTTATAGGAAACAGCTCCCCATACCATGACTGAACCAACATCGGCTCGCCTTCGTGACTGAATCACTTCATCTTTACGTAAATCGTGGAAATAATAAGAAAACCCATCCGGGCCATCTAAATTAAACTTCTTCTCGTCACTGAAAATAACAGTTTGCCATTCTCTTGTCCACCCCATTTTTGCTCGAGCAAACTGAAGACGTGCAGTGCGCTGAAATTCCCTTAAAGGAGGCCGTCGTTTAATTTTCAAACGTTTTAAATGCGGACAGGTCTTCAGTAACTTCTGTACAGTTCTTACCGATGCATTCGTTCCAACGTTATTCGCGATTTGTCTTGCCGTTAATGCCGAATTCGATGCTTCGCGTAATATGGCTCGACGTTCTCTCTTAGTTGTAACGGATGTTGTTCGCCCTTTAAAACGTTTTCCATAATTCTCGGGATCCCTAATAAAATTGTTCAAAACCTGTTGTGATCGACTTATTTTCTTTGCAGTAGCCCTTGAGGAATACCCTTCTTGATGGAACGCTTTAATTTTTCCAATTTCTTCCATACTTAAGCACTTCTGTCGTCCCATCGTTGCACAATACCCTTAATTACAGATGTTTGTTTATCCGGATAAACGTTGTAACTCGACACTCATCCGGTAGCTTACTATTAAATACTGGTCGTATCCAACCGGCGCGGTGCATTTTATATGTGTGTGGTACTTACGTCACCCAATGCATAACGTTAGGCACTATTGCGCAATAATGCGTATTATTTGCCATATCATACCATTACAAACTTGCATTGTATTTTTAGTAAATGAATTGTTTTTCAAACCACCGAAAGCTTGCAACAAGTCGGGTGGTCCTATTCATGTTGCGCGGAGTGTATACATTAGCAGAATCTTACAGCGATCGTCTGTAAGCTAATTTATTACAAACATATTAAATGATTGTTTGTCCCTTTATGTTCTGTTTGTGTTACATCATACATATACATACATATATCAGACGGATCATTTTCAAAAAGTCGCACCTTATATTATTGTATTTTATGTACTAATTTAGTGAAAGCAATAACCAATATCGAAAGCTTTAAAAGACATAAACAAAATCTCTTAAATGATTTACGTAAGCTGATAAAATTACGGCAAAATTAGCTTATCTATTTATACACACATACCCTATGCATTTAGGGATATATGCAATTTCTCTGTGCGTTATTTTGAATTAAATGTCATGAGGGGCATATGCGTGGTTATAATTAGTTAACTCGTAATGTTTGTACTCAATAGAATTGGCCGACTGCTCGGTCAATTCCAGAAATCACAAAGCCGAACGCGAATGCATGGTTCACGGATAGGATTGCTGACGACTTGTTGATCAAATGGTCTTTATGTTTTATTGGTCAATCAGATAATGGAGAAAATCAATTTAACCGGCACTCACGGGAAGAATTCCGACAGACTCAAATCGAAATTTCAGTTATACTTAAATGAACTGTTATTGTAAGGTGTCGTGTCTACGTTTCTAAATTTAATTTGAATTATTACAAATACATTATTTTTATGGAAGAAGTTCAGTGACAAAATATTCTTATAAGTAGAACTTGAAAATAATCTGGATCATAAGCTTTCGCGGTCGTTGTTCATAACCTTAGCTTCCAGAATGGAATTGCGTCTGCGATAGTTCTGTTTCGTTTTTTTTTTACGCTTGATCCCAAATATATCTGTACAGAGGACATCATTACTGGCATACAGGATGCTCCTGTCAGAATCTCTCCCGCTATCGCCAATCATTTCCGTTTTAAAACTTGAATATGGAAATATACCAGGTGTACAGAAAAGTCGTTACCGGTTTTTTCGTAAAAAACTACATAATTTTCAAGAAACTGGAAAAATTCATTACTTCAAAATATTGGTCATTTAATTCTACATATCTTGCTCATCTTTCAGGCAATTTATGGATGTCATCCCAAAAAAACTGTTTGTCCTTTGAGCAAAACCATTCATTGATCCATTTTCTAATTTCTATGAAATTGGCGAAGTGTAGCTCTGCAAGCGCGTATCACATTGACGCGAAGAGGTGATAGTCGGACGGGGCCAGGTCTGGAGAGTACGGAGGATGCGATATTATGTCCCATCCAAGTACTTTCAACGCTTTCTTGCTGCTATCCTGCTGTAAAATCACTTTACCGTGTCTTCGGGCCCATTCTGGATGTTTTTCCATCAATGCATGGTTCAAATTAACAATTTGTTGTCGGTAGCGAGTATATTAACAGTTTTACCAGGTTTCAACAGTTCGTAATACACTAAGCCACTCTGGTCCCACCAAACACAGAGCGTTGTCTTGCGACCAACGAGATTTGACCTTGGAGTCGATGTCCCGGCTTCGCGAGGTTATAACCAAGATTTTTGGCGCTTAGTGTTTTCGGAATAAATCCATTGTTCATCATCTGTCACTATTCGATGCATAAATGACTTCCGATCATACTTTTGAAGCAGCACCTCACAGAGGATTTTTCGATTTTCCATTTGCCTGTCATTCAGTTGATATGGCGTCCATTTTTCCATTTTTTTGGATTTTTCACATTGCTCGTAATCCGTCCCTAATATTTTAATGAGCCACGTTTAATGCTTCTGCCAATTGTTTCCTACAGTTTCGCATCTTCGAACTAACTTCTTCGGTATACCAGAACATTCTTTATCTTGCATATCCAATTATTGAATTGTCAAAACCACACCTCACAACTCTTCGTGGTTCGAGAATGCTCACCGTAAGTTTCTACCAGCAAACGATGATTTTCAGCGGCTTTTTTCTTGTAATTAAATAAGAGAAGTAATGCGTTCACCAAATGCACTTTTTCAGGCACGGAATTCGACATTTTGAAAGAGATATAAATCTACGACGGTTTGATTTTCGCAAAATATAATATGAATAGCTTTGATGCTTGATGTGAGTAGAACAAAATAACATATGTGCCAAATCATAACATTGCATACTTAAATCTAGCGACATCCGTTAGAAAAACCGGTAATGACTTTCTAGTACATCTGGTATATGGAACATAATCTACCTATTCCTTATAATATCTCTCATTTTTTCCTTTTGAAATAAATATAGTACAAGATTTTGTCTATCTGTCATTGAGGAAGGTAGTACGGATTAATAACACCGGGAACAACTTTGAGCAAAATTTCTGTCGAGTTCGATTCTCCAGCTGTTTTAAAGTTAAATAGGCATGCATTTCAAAAGTCTAGTTAGTTTTCTTCTACCACGTCAAGTTTTTTTCTCTACAGCTTATATTAATCGGTCACTCTGTGAGCAGCGTAAGCGGTTCCACCAAGATTTGAAGATCGTGGCGACATGATATCAGAATACATAGATTGTACATATAATGGCTTACTTTTATTGAAGCATCAACCGAGATCGCCCACAGATTGAACACTAGGAAAAGCTATAAGCGAATATTATCTCGCGTATACAGAGGATGATGAGTACAGTAATTCCCTTTTTTACTAAAAACTGCTAACAATGTCCTCTACAATTAAAGCTCGAACATAAACTAAAGCAGATGTATGTGCGCGATGGAAAGAGCGCAGTTTCATTGTTTAATTGCCATACCTCATCGTTTTACATTTGAAAGATTTCGTTCACTGATTCTGGTTCAGCAAATCCAAAAAGTAAGAACGGTTGTAACCATTAATCAATATACATAATGCACAATCAACTAAATAAAATTAAATTAATCTGTATTACCAACGCTGGAAAGACGAGTCAGGCACATCGAGATGTTTTTGTTACAAAGTTGCGTATTGTAAATGTCTATGGACAGTAACGCAGAAATAAAAATTATGTTCGTGCTAACTGATCTCGTTTGTCGAAGCACGGACTTGTAATAATAATATTGGGTTGGCAACTAAGTACTTTCGGTTTTTACTGATAGAAAGCCCTGCTTTATTTTTTGTATAACGTATGTTAGTGCTGTACTTTACCGTTTGTCGCGTGATACTAGTCATATTGACGTAACTTCAGAAGCAAGTAGTGCGTGATTTTTAGTAAAGCTATTAGTTGTGGGTTAATTTTAAATGGAGTGCAGAAACGAACATTTTCGACATATTTTACTATTTTATTTCCGTAAAGAAAAGAAAGCTGCTGCGGCTCACAAAAGGATATGTGAAGTTTATGGTGCTAATTACTTAACAGAGCGCACGTGTCAGAATTGGTATAAAAATTCCGTTCTGGAGATTTTTCCCTCAAAGATGAGCAACGTTCTGGTCGGCCTACTGAAGTTGATGATGACCAAATCAAAGTCATAATTGAAGAGGATCGTCATATAACTGTTCGAGAGGTTGCGGAGAGGCTATATGTATCGCACACAACAATTGAAAAACATTTAAAATGTCTTGGGCTACTTAAGAAGCTTGATATTTGGGTACCTCACGAATTGAAAGAAATTCATTTAACACAAAGAATCAACTTTTGCGATATGCACCTTAGACGAAATGAAACCGACCCTTTCTTAAAAAGAATCATCACTGGTAATGAAAAATGGGTCCTGTACAGTAACATAGTTCGAAAACGATCATGGAGCAAACACGATAAACCAGCTGAAACCACATCGAAAGCTGAAGCTGCTTCCAAGGAACCGAACGATTAATTCTGATGTTTACTGTCAACAATTAATAAAACTGAATGAAGCAATCAAAGAAAGACGGCCAGAATTGTCAAATCGGAAAGGTGTAGTTTTCCACCAAGATAATGCAAGGCCTCACACATCTTTGGCAACTCGTGGGAAACTATTGGAGCTTGGCTGGGAAGTGATGCCACATCCCGCATAGGGCCCTGATCTAGCACCATTTGATTACCATTTATTTCGAAGTTTGCAGAATTCATTGAATGGTAAAACTTTCACAAATAACGATGACCTTCACTCGCACCTGGTTCAGTTTTTTGCTGATAAGGACCAGAAATTTTATAAGCGCGGAATCATGCAGCTGAAAGAAAGATGGCAGAAGGTCATTGAGCAAAATGGAAAATATATAATTGATTAAAAACTATTCTCTGTTTAAAAAAAAAGTGTTTTATTTTATACTACAAAACCGAAAATACTTAGTTGCCAACCCAATAATAATAGCTGGAAGTTTATTACTCAACATGTTGAAACCTAATTGTAAGACAACGACTAATAATACAATGGATACGATTAAAAAAAAATTACACCAACAACCAACTGTGATGCCTAAATGTCACTGTACAATGCTTACATGTATCAAGGTCAATGACATTCCAATTATAACGTCGCCCGATACGGCTGCACAATGGAAGGAGCATGGTCTTGTTATTTAATTGGCATATCTCGTATAGCCACTTCATGAATAAAATTATTCTTTATAAGCAGTGTGTTTGGTAATTTCTTCCTTTATTTTCCTTTGTATGTAGATTTTGTATGATTTCTGGGATAAGGAAAGGGTATCTTGTAGCGTAAATAGTTGACGTAGTAGACAAAATCTGAGGTCATTTTTAAATTCAAGTGACAAAAGTTAGACTAGCAAAAGTGTTTGATTTAGGTCAATAAATTTGTGTTTCCCAGTGTAATATTTGAAGTTATAGAATTAAAGAACATTGTATTATTTTATTGGATCTGAATTTCTGATCCATTAGTGATCGAATAATAAATCTTCTACGCTTAATATTTGATTCTTGATTCTCCGTTTATCTGTTACTAATTACAAACTATTGTATGACCATTAACATTATACCTACCATCTATCAGACGCATTCTCCTCTTGAATATTGATTTATCCTATAATTTATGTGCGGGGCACTTATCATCATAATTTCTAATCCTGAGCCGCGTTAAAGGCCCCTTGATCTTGTGTTTAGTTTAATAATCGAATCACGGGGGTTTCTCTATCATAACAGAGGATCATGATATATGTATCGTTTGTGGTATACATGCGTGTAATTACTAATTACTAATGGTGCACTCCCACCTACACACAGTCGAATGTCAGGGGATCCTCTTGTACTGCCATTCGTGTGGGCATTGCAAGTACCGCAAGTACACGTGTACAGGGTCATTACGTGAGTGTTTTTACATCCTGACATGTGTAGTAACGAACAATTTTGTTAAATATACTATTGCTATGCGACGGTTTTTCACAGAATTCCTTAATGAATTTTGCATTTAATTTGAGATAAAGAACTGCATGGCAATCAAACTGATAATAATTCTTTTGAATTATGTATGTATACCCGGTACTTAGCAAACTGTGGCATGGAACTGATTATTCATGCAGCACTTTCTTTCTTTTATGCAATTTATGGTAATAGCATTTGTCCATTGTATCTGGTGTTTTTTTAAGAGCTTGAGGACTTCAAATGATAATACAAGACTGAAATATTGTTGGAATGAAATTTTTTTATTACAATCCTGTTCATAATTTCATGGCCTTTATTTTTTAAACATGATTTCCGATATATGTTCGCTGCGGCTACGAGTTACATGGTCCATTCGATCAGTCCAATTTTTGACTACTTTTTACAATAAATCTGGCCGTATGGCGTCAATGGTGGCTCGAATATTGGCTTACACTGCTTCAAGAGTTGCTGGTTTGACGGCATAAACTAATGACTTAACATAGCCCCATAAAACGTAATCCAGAGGCTTTAAATCAGACGAAAGAGGGGGCCGGTAAGCGCGCCGTATGGCAAGTAGCCCCGTCTTGTTGGAACCAAATGTTGTCGATGTTTAGCTGATTAATTCTTGGAAACAAAAGGTCAGTCAGCATGGCTCGATAGCGCTCGCCATTCACCGTAACGGCAGCTCCTTCCTCATTTCGAAAAAAATAAGAACCGATGATGCTGCCAGCATGTAAACCGCACCAAACAGTCAATTTTAGTGAATGTAATAGTGATTCGTTAACGGCTTGAGGATTGTCTTCGCTCCAAATACGGCAATTTTGCTTATTGACGTAGTAATTTAAATAAAAATGAGCTTCATCTTTAAACACAATTCTTTGATAAAAATGCTCATCTTTGGCCAGTTTCAAATGAGACCAATCAGCAAAAAATGCGACGCAAACAATGGTCGTTTGGCTTCAATTGTTGCACGGGCTGTATTTTATAAGCACGTAAGCAAAGATATTTACGTAAAATTTTCCAAGTAATCGAAAGACAAAGGCCAACAAGATGAGAACGACGATGAATCGACATTTCGGTGTCTTCTCCAATACTTCGCGCTATAGCAACAATATTCCCTTCGGTACGTACATTTTTTTGGTTTGTTGATGGTTTTGAATCGAGAAGAGTAAAATTAGTGCGAAAACGATCAGTAACTGCACGAATTGCTTGCTCACTAGATCGATTATGTTGACCGTATAATGGACGAAGAGCTCTACGAAATTTATTTTTTTCAAAGTAAATTTCCAGAATTTGGTAGCGCTGTTCTGGCGTTAAATGATTCATGATGACTTGCCAAACCTTACTGAATAGAAATGTTGACACAGTTTGACATTATCAGCTGTCAAATCATAGTTAACGATATCGACAGTTCTCATGCATCTAAAAAAATAAAATATAATAAATAAAGAATGTAGCACCACGCAATTATTTTTATATTTAACTACAACGTTTTTAAATAAGAAACTGAAAGCGCTGACACGTTTGAACTTGTTTGTGCACATTATAAAACTACTAAGGCCCTAGAGTGAATAAATATCATTAAATGAATACACTATTATGAGACTTTATAAGAAGTTTTATTGATAAAATGACGAACAATCTATTGCTAATGCGTATGATCTCCAAAAATGGCAATAAAGGTTTGACATCCCATCGACATTGACTGAATCAACACATAAAAAAATTCTTGTGAAATATTATTCCATTCCTCTATCAGAGCAGTTCGAATTGTACGCGGTGGCATATTTCTTGCTACAATACGTCTTTCTAGGGCATCCCAAGCATGTCCGATAGAATTACCATCGGGAGAATTTGCTGGCCACTCCATTCTATTGATTCCCAATTATCCAATCCAGTTGTTCACGATGTTTGCTCGATGTGGACGATCATTGTCATCCTTTAAAATAAATCTTTCACCAATAGCGCCAGCATACGGAAGAACAATGGGTCTCAAAATTTCATTCAGATATCTATGAGCAATTGGGTTGTCATTCTGTATCACATAAAGGTCTGTATGACACCCTGCGCTTCTCCCAGCCCATAACATTACACTTCCACCTTCAATTGTGACTGATTACGTGTTCCAGGTTCATGCCAAATTAAAATAGGTCTATAATCTGAACTTAAGGCCAATCTGGATTCGTCACAAAATAATACTTGTGCCCAGTTATCGTGATTCCGGATTATATAAAGCGAACATATAATTATTATGAATAAAAGACGTGCGTAAAGTTGATTTATGAATTCCCCGATTTATATTGTATTATAATGGTTCTATGATATACTGAAAAGTTTCTCATAAACCGTTGGCGTGCTGGGACAAGCGCGATTATAAAAATCATATAAAGAGTATACAACACCAAAATAAGAAAAATAACATGCCACCAAAGACGCAATTTATGATAATCGCTTGTGATCTGGGACTTCATCTACTCGATAAGCAACCGTTTCATGACTTCTGGAAGACTATACAAATCCCAATAGAAGCTGCTATTTCGGACAGCGTTACAGAGCCATGTGCCGACTGTGCGTAGCGACATCGACAACATGATTCCAGCTGTAGTAAAAGACAAATAGCTGTGGTTATGTGTCGATGAAACGACAGATCGATAAGAAACATTTTATTTTGAATATTAAGTGCGTGTCTAGACCTGTTAAACCAACACTTCAAATTGCATTAGTTGGTAAAAATTAATGCTGGATACATTAAAAAACTTTTAGATGTGGAGAGTTCATTTTCTAAATATAAGAACTTTTTAGCACGGCGTGCATTGCTCTCCGAGACAAATATATAAACTTGCATCATGCTGCAGATATTTTGTCTGTCTTATCCATTTCTCCTGTGTAGTACCACAGACGGAGCACCGGATTCTAGGACAATTATTGCCAACTATGTTTTTCTAAATAAAGAGTCTCATCCATTTTGCACTACGCAGAAATAGCTGTGTGTTATTTAGATAACAATAAGTAATATAAATAACGCACGCATCGCAAGCTCGTCCGTTTGTTCGTACACTCGGTTTGTTATGATCCTAGTCCTCGGAAAGGATATAACTCTAATAATATTAGTCTTCATATTGCCATTACAAGTTTTGTAACGTTGTTAAATGGAAATAATTAAGGTTTATGGCTGTCCGCTGTTCACGTTCAATGATATTTAACATTCATAAGGTATACTAACTATACTACGAAGTTATCCGTTTATATTTCGGGAATAGCCAAAAAACAAATTTTTATTATTTAAAATAGTGTCATTGCTTTTCAAAATATTCTCCGTGAAAATCAATGCACTTTTGCATTCGTTTAAACCAATACGAAAAGCATTGCTGCCACTGTGAAGGCGGTGTCTCTAAAATAGTTTTGAATGCCTCAACTGCCTCTTCCGGCATAGAAAATCGTTGACCATGAAATTTATTCTTCACGCGTGGGAACAAAAACAAATTACAGGGTACTAGATCGAGGCTGTACGGCGAATGGCCCATCAATTCAATGTTTAGCCCGGTCAAATATTCAATTGTTTGAACCGACCTGTGAGAGCTCGTATTGTCATGGTGGAGAATGATCTGTCGTTTTCGGTTTGTTTGCTCTATTGTCTACCATTCGGAATTGTCCATTCTACAAATCTTTAAAGGCACGGTTGCAACGTTACCGATTTTTCTGAAAAAAATAGGCAAGCATTTGTTTCGATGTGCTTCGAGCGCGAATCACTTTTGCTGGTTTTGGCTCATCTTAGAATACCCACACAGTCGACTGATGTTTACTATCGGGCTCATACGTATAGATCCAAGATTCGTCATCTGCGACGACTTTATAAATATTCTTTGAACCACCGCCATTGTATTTTTTGTGCATTTCTTGGCACCAATAAACACGAGTCCTTTTTTGAGCGGTTGTCAAATTATGTGGTACAAAACGTGAACATAGTTTCTTAGCGGCTAAATGTTCATGCAGGATCTTATGCACGCTGGTGTTACTAATACCTAAAGATGCCTCGATCTCACAGTATGTTACATGACGGTCTTGCATTATCAATTTAGACACAGCATTAATGTTTTCCGACACAACGACATTTGTAGGACGACCTTCACGAAATTCATCGTCCAAAGAACGCCGTCCAAGTTTGAATTCACTATATAACGGTGTACTGTAGTTTTCGATGGTGCTTCATTACCATGTAAAGAATTCAGCTCATCGATGCATTCTTGTTGAGATAATTCACGCCGAAAGTTATGAAAAATAATTGCACGAAAATGTTCGCGAGTTAATTCCATTTCGCTGACATAAAATTTTCAAGTTATTGTCAACAATAGAAATAGCGACCGGATAATAAAACTGTCAAGGTAAATATAGCTTCACGATGCAATCATCAGATCGGAGGCACACTAACAATGTTGCCAGTTCCAGAAATATAAGCGGCTACCTCGTATTATTAGGCGATATTTTCTTTGTCATATAGTATATGTATATATTATATTAATTTGTGAAGTTTATTAAACGCAAGCAATCAATAAAATCGTTAGTATTAATTAATTTTTTATGTACGATTAAAATAAAAATGAAAGGGAAAAAAAAGGAAAAGAAGAAGTGAAATAAGAACTAATGAAATAGACTCGTGTTTATCGAAGCGACTTTAAAATTTAAACCGGCCGTAAAAAATAAATTAACGGCGAGAACTTTTTCGACGATTGGCAAATGCTCGGGTTTCTGAAGTAATCTCTCGATTAAAAATGGAAAGCCCGAAGGACATTTTCCGCTCAAATATACATCGGAAAGATTTACTCTTCGTGAAAAATATATGCCGGGGCGGAACGCAGTTCGACGTATTCGATTTTTTTTTATACTGCGTTCGTAAAACCAACTTTACGTGTCCGTGCCGATCTTCGAAAGCGTTTTTTGAATTTTACCGACTGAGACTAAAGCCGATTTAGTAATATGTTCCAATTTACGGAATTGACTTTATATTTCAGTAAGTTATAACACCCTTACAATATTTACTGAATACATTAATATTATACATCGATACCCGTGGTAAAATCATATTGAAGGTATCGTATAAAAGATGTTGCAAATATTGATTAAAACGGGCTTTTTTACTGGTGTGCTTTTTCGAATACGTTTACTTGAATTGTTTCTAAATATGGCGTGAAGTATTTAAATAACAAGTTCTTTTGTAAAGTGCAATGTTGCCTAGCAGGACCAAATCGCATGTTGAAAAACTGGGGGTCAGTTTACCCTTGGCGTCAGCTTGAGAGAACGCTCCTACTTAAACGGTCTCAATGGAAAATTAACACGACCCCTTAAGAATCGCTATTTTAAATACCTTCATAGAGTGTGTGTCTATATGATTTTAACTCACAATTAAAGAAAAGAAATGGAGTTGTGCGCCATTGGCGTGCGCTCCACAGTAGATATATAAAATAAAATAAATAATAACTAGCATAACTATCCGCTTCTAGGATGCTCAATTGAGAAATTTACTCGATTAGCCATCCCCATTAGAAGGACTCGAATTAATTATCTCTGCGGTGTAACGGTAATGGTACATTCCCAGCAGAGACCATGGGTTCGAATCTCACGCGGAAAACAGAAAATTTTTCAAAAATTTCTGCATTATGTGTACGACGTATAAAGCGGTTCAAATTAGAATCTTTCAGTAAGTAATAATTTACAGAACGTAGTGAAACACTTATCGTTCTAGGCATCGTCCGTGAAGTCACAAACTGGCTAGGATCTGTTAAATATTTGAAGCATAAGACACGTTTCCACGGTTGTTCCAACAAGCCGAGAGCACCGTAGAGTAAAACGTTTTTATATTCAGAAAACGACCGTTTTACATCTAATAATGTAATATTGGCATAACCGAAGGATACACCTTCACAAATTTCTGTTAATATGGTAAAATTCGAATCTTGATCTAAAATATTTTCAGATACTCCTAAATCATGATAACTTATTCCGTCTTCTACGTCATACAGTTGCGCGTAAACAGCAGGACGACGGAGTTTCTAATTTTTCTATTTTCTCCATTAGTAACTTGTACATCTGTTTTAAATTACCTTAAAATTTGGATTGGCTTGTAACGGTCTCCATGATTTTTTTGTATAGAATATTTTTATTTTCTATTTTTATTTTTAATTTCGTTCAAATAAGGATGTTACTTAACTGATATTTCCAGATAAATAAATAATATTGTTTACTTATTAGAAAGAAAGTTAATTTATCTTTATTAAGGTACTCAACTCTAGTCCATTCGAAAAAGAGCAGACAACATTGCAAAAAGTACAAAAGCACATAAACGTTCGCGATGGTAGAAGCAAAACTTTTCTAATAGAGAACTGACGGGCAAATTAAATGTTATTATTATTAACCCTCCATCACTATAGTATATTTCACTTACTGCGTTACTATAATTGGGTGTAACGCACCCATGCGTTTAAAGTGTCTGCGTTTCTTAACTGCTAAATTCAAATATACATATAACGTAATTTTTTAAAGTAAGGAGCACTAAAATACAGAACAAATTTAGTTTTAGTCATAAATCTATTATTTTATTTCAACTTATATGTTGTTTATTAACATTTCATTAAAAAGGAAACAAAAAAATTATATTAAATGGATTATGTAATTCTAGTGATAATTAAAAAACTTTTTAAGCAAATCCTCTGCGGATTACTGAATTCGAAAGCTAAAAAGATAAAGAAAATAAAGTTATTTAATAATATTTTTGTAAACAAAGTAAAATTTTGCGAAAAAATTGAACTAAGTACCAACAAAATTGTAGTCACTCATCAAATCCATCAAACATATCATCATGGTTTTCTCAGTTGTTTGTCAATTCTGAATGTGTTGATTGATAACAATTAGCACACAGTGGGTAACTGTGATTTTTACAAATAAAAATGTCGCACTTGCAGCATGTTGTTTTTGTTTTACGGTCCTTTTTATTACCGCATACCTGACAACGACTCTGTTTAAGTTTTTTGGCTGGTGGTGATATGTCTTCGGGTTCATTCTGCTTTCCAGAAAGTTGTTAGGTAAATTTTTGGCAGATTATTTCGATATTAGTTGGCAATGTCTTAATTGTGCTACGTTTTTCCATATGTGGCGTAATAAGCCTAAACGCCAAATCCTTGATGAAAGGTGAACGCTTTTTGTATTTTAGTGCTGGATTTTGAGTGCACAACAAAACAATACGTGCATTTATGGCAGCCACATTCAGCAAAGAGTAGAATATTACCAGAGGCCAGCGATTACAATTTCTGGCTACGTTATATGTAGAACATAACTGGTCAGTCGTATCGACTCCTCCTTTGGTTTTGTTATAAAACTCAATTATTTCGGGCAAACACTTTGGAACATCTAGCAGCTTACCATCTCTATGCATGGTAGAGAGCAATAAATCACACTTATTTTTTTTTTGGAATGTACGATAAAATCGTACTTTTCTTTCTAAACCCAAAAATCGTCGAATAAGTTGCACGATTTTTGGCTTGCGAAAACGAGGGTGGTAAAACTCTTTTGTTCTTTCTTATGATTCCCACTAATGTCGTCTTTTTTTCTAATAAGTATTCACCTAGACCGTAAGACGTAAACCAGTTGTCAGTGATTATATTCCGACCAGCACCTTGAAGGTGTTCGGTTATTCTTTTAATAACTTCCTCTGGCTTATTTGATAAATTATATGGTCCAAGCGGTTGTTGACCACAATAAACTTCCAGCTTAGAAGTGTAATATATAATATAATCTACGGCAGAAAAGATTTTGATACCATACTTTGCTGGCTTGTTGGGAATATATTGCCTAAAACTGCATCGTCCGCGAAAACTTTCCAACTTTTCGTCAACCGTGATATAACAGCCACAAGTAAAATTTTTTTCACAATTTTGATTGAAAGTTTCAAAAAGTTCACGTATTGGCGAAAGTTTATCGAATTTTTGACGCTCTTGACGGGTATGCACATTGTCAAAACGAATACATCTCAATAAAAACTGGAACCGATTATAGGACATTGTTGCTGCAAATATTTCCAGTCCAGTGCCATCTCATATATCTCGTACGTTAACATGTGACGACTTGTGCAAACCAGCGATATACAATAAACCAAGTAAAGCACTTATTTCATCTTTATCTGTAATACGTGCATTTCTCAAATCTTTGTATTTTCCTTGCATCTTTAAAATATATATGTTTGTATATTCCACAACGAGATCCAAGAAGTTGAAAAAAGTTCCCAACATTCAAATGGCGTTGTAACTTTTTCTGTAGCTGATGTTACCTTTGAAACATTTACAAATATATTTTCAGCCGGTGTTCGCGTTGTTGGAAATGGATCTTTTCGCCATGTAGTTCCATCTTTACCGACGTATTGAATTTCATCATTTCCTTCGTCTTCTTCAAGTTCCTGCTCAGAATCTGCGTCATGACTACTCACTATTTCTTGGTCACTTTCATCACTACTTTCACCTCCAATATCATCTTCCTCTCTCAAGTTAATATCTGATAAAAGTGATATCAGTCGCTCCTGCTCTCTTTCGTAAGAACTCATTTTTTACTTGTTAACACTACGTGATACACTTTTATACTGATAATAAAAATTATATTGTCGTTTTGTACGTACAAAAAACACAAAAAGAAACTGTTCATAGCTGTATGTATGTATATAATGCCGATGGAATAACGGTACATCTATTCGTCATAACAACAGTTGGGCTTATTCGCAAAAAAAGAAAGAAACACAAGTGCTTTTATTTATATTAGCGATCACTCAAAGTAATCGCTAAAACTATGTACAAGGTTACTATCAATGGGTATAAAACACCCAAAAAAATGAAACGCTATTACTATCGCGGGTGTAAACCACCCAAGCTCTTTTTAAAATAAATTTTATATAAATATAAACTCGGATTAATGTAGTAGAATGTACTTCTAAACATAAAAAACCATTCAAAGGTGGATAACATTATAATAAAGGGACGAGTTTTATAGAAAATTATATAGTTTACTTAAAAGTTCAGCCTTTTGGGTGGAATACACCCAGACGATAGTAACGGAGGGTTAAACTAGTCCGTTTGAACGGGCTTATCGAAAGTGACTTTAGTAATTATTTTTTCATAAATTAAAATGGACGCGCGCTTTACCAGAACCCGTACAATCGTGTCAATTTCGACGCATGACCGATAGCAGTATCTATTGATTCAGCGCCCTCTATTAATTGTAAAGAGAAACAGATCATCAGTTCTAGTTTGTTTAATGCAATTCCTTAGAAATTTCTAAGTAATATCTTTACTACAGTACTATTTTAACAGTAATATTTTAAAAAATGAGAGAGCCATCGACTCGTTAATTATTCCAATTGAGCGCAAAACACAAGGAATAACTTCCAATCAATATTATAACAATAATTATTCAACTTCATTAGTCAAAAACAAAAATTAAAATATTGGAGAGATCTAACACGCTAGTAATGATTATAGACTTCAACTGACAGATACGAGGTGATAAGAGTAACAAAGAACAATAAAATTAAAATTGATCGCAATGTATGAACACAAATTAGAATAGTGTATGTAAAAAACTTTAAGAAATAGTTTTAAATAGTAAATAGGACAATCCTGTTGTTTTATTTCCACTAGTAATCTTTCTCTCAGCTTGGAACGCGTTTTCGACATTCGACGGTTGTTGTAAACTATTATTAAGTACTAACTTATGCAACTTATTTTCTTATTTGCACTTATAGCAGTGGTTCAGTTAACCAGTCACGCGTTCGTAATAAATTCGCTAATCATCGCGTGCAAACAAATATTTAATATTAAATAATATTGTCTTTATTATTTATTAAATTAAGTATTGTCTCACTTTTTTCGAGACACTATGTGCTCTTCCTCATTATTTTCATTATAGCGTGCGCGTGCAGTCCTTAGTTTATTATTACTTACTTCAACATCAATATAAATTTATTGCGTTTAGTCTTTTTGGAGTTAGCCTATTAATATTTCTATAAGATATCTTTTGGTCATTATCTATTACTCACCTATAGTTCTAATCGATAGCTTTAGTATTTCCTTACTACGTATCTTCGTTTTAAAATGAACATATGTATACTTCAGGAAAGTATCTCACTAAAACACAATTTTAAAATTATCGACGATATTACTTGCCTCGGGAAATCATATGTTATTAGGTGAGCAACTAAGCTCTCGATGTTTTTTTGATGAAAATGCAACTTTATTGTGAGAAAATGTTTACAAATGAATAATTCAAAATATTGCCCATCGCTAGTGACAACTTTTTCCCATCTTTCTGGCAGAGCTCGAATACCGTCACGGTAAAAGCGTTCGTTTTTTGAGGCTCTCCACGAATCAAGTCATTTTGAGATGTCTTCATATGAGCGGAACTGCTGATTAGCCAGACCATGTGCCATCGAACGGAACAAGTAATAATCGGACGGCGCAATATCTGGGGAATGTGGCGAGTGGGGTAGGACCTCCCATTTGAGCGTTTCTAAGCAGATTTTAACGGGTTTGGCAACGTGAGGCCGAGCGTTGTCATGCTGTACAATCACTTTTTCGTGCCTCTGCTCGTACGGTGGCCGCTTTTCGCGCAGTGCTCGGCTCAATCGCATCAATTGAGTTCGATACCGTTCCTCAGTGATGATTTCGTTCGGTTTCATCAGCTCATAATAAATGACACCGCCCTGGTTCCACCAAATACACAGCAAAACCTTCGCAGCGTGAATACTCGGCCGAACCGACGACGTAGAAGCATGACCGGGCAGCCCCCATGATTTTGTTCTTTTTGGGTTGCTGTAATGAATCCATTTTTCATCACCCGTAACGATGCGATGACGAAAACCTTTCCTTTTTTGCCGCTGAAGCAGTTGTTCACAGGCGAAAAAACGACGCTCAACGTCTCTTGGCTTCATATCATAGGGGACCCAAGTTCCTTGTTTTTGAATCATTCTCAACGCATGCAATCGCTGGGAAATGGCTTGGCGGGTAACTCCTAATCCTGAGGTAAGCTCTTTTTGCGTTTGTCACGGAGTGACAAAGTAATGCCTCCAATTCAGCGTCTTCGAAGGTTTTTGGTCTTCCTCCACGCGAACGGTCGTCAACATCGAAATCACCGTCTTTGAAGCGATGGAACCAATCACGGCACGTTGTTTCACTTAGAGCAGCATCTCCGTAAACTTTTTGGAGTTCTCGATGCGCTCCAACCGCCGTTTTCTTCGAACCAAAGAAGAAAAGCAACACTTTTCGCAAATGACGATTATTTGGCACAAAGTCAGACATTTTCACACAACCAAAGGTATATGACGCAAAAACAAAATCACTAATGTGTCAAAGCGGTTTGTTTACCATATGTCTAAGCTTGGTTCATGACGTTTTAGTTATGTCACAATCGACCAGCACTTACTACTGGAGCCATCTCTTGAAAAACAGCGAGAACTTGCGCACCTAATATTTTGTGCAATAAATTTGGCAACAATGACTCACGAATAAATCCCCTATACCTGGGGGAACACAATTGTCCATTGCTGTTTCATGTTACTGTACATAGAGTTTATCTTCGAAATGGAAATAGTTTTGAAACATACATAAGGTTGTCAACGACAATTATTCATTTATATTTCCGGTTCGATCTTATTTGTTTAAAGCAGATCTTTTGAATATTTTAAAGATTCTAAAATGGGTACCGAAGGAGACAACGGCAAATAAGTTTTTCACACTTGGAAAGCAATGAATTTTGTTCAAAATTACTAAATTATTCCCATTTGCTTAGAAAAAGAAACAGCTTTCCGAGCAAACTTTTAATCGGGTTCCATTTATTATTAACTGACTTTTGTGCTGCTGTAAATTCTCTTTAATTTATAAGCATTTCTAACGAAGTTTGTCGAATCTGATTCTTTATCTAGGTTTCAATGCTTGCAACCACTTTCTTGGCAGGATATCACGGCTTGGCAGACAATATTTTAAACCTTTGTCTCAGATGAATAAATGATTGGCTCCTATCCTTTTTGTCATAGGATGTATATCAATACTATTTTCTAATGACGGACAAAACTTTAATTTCTTATTTAGACAGAAACTAAATCAATTTCGACAGTCACATATAGAGAAACCAGGTGACTCCAGAGGGATATAGGGACCATAATGTTTCTTTCTAATTTATGGTTTGCAATTACGATACGTAATATAGCAGATGAAATTGTGGAAACTGAAGATAGAGATGGGGGAAGACTGCACGTTGAACTGGTGTGCCAGCTGAGAGCACATCGAAATTGTCATCTCTGTTATCAATAAACCCAAAAATTGAACCGTTCTAAATAGATCTGCATTCTTGCATAGAGAGCATTTAAGTATTACGTGCGCAACTAAGTTCTCGCTGTTTTTCGAGAGATGGCTCTAGTAGTAAGTGCTGGTCGATTGTGACATAACTAAAACGTCATGAACCAAGCTTAGATATATGGTAAATAAATCGCTTTTACACATTAGTGATATTGTTTTTGCATCATATACTTTTGGTTGTATGAAAATGTCTGATTTTGTGCCAAATAATAATCATTTGCGGGAAGTGTTGCTTTTCTTCTTTCATTCGAAAAAAACGGCGGCTGAAGCGGATCGAGAACTCCAAAAAGTTTACGGAGATGCTGCTCTAAGTAAAATATTGTGCCGTGATTGGTTCCGTCGCGTCAAAGACGGTGATTTCGATGTTGACGACCGTTCGCGTGAAGGGAAACCAAAAACCTTTGAAGGCGCTGAATTGGAGGCATTACTCGAGGAGGATCCATGCCAATCGCAAAAAGAGCTTGCTTCAGCTTTAGGAGTTACCCGCCAAGGCATTTCCCAGCGATTGCATGCATTGGGAATGATTCAAACAACTGTGAACAACTGCTCCAGCGGCAAAAAAGGAAGGGTTTTCTTCATCGCATCGTTACGGGTGATGAAAAATGGATTCATTACAGCAACCCAAAGAGAACAAAATCATGGGGACTGCCCGGTCATGCATCTACGTCGTCGGTTCGGCCGAATGATCACGCTGCGAAAGTTTTGCTGTGTATTTGGTGGGACCAGATCGGTGTTATTTATTATGAGCTGTTGAAACCGAACGAAACCATCACTGGGGAACGGTATCGAACTCAATTGATGCAACTGAGCCGAGCACTGCGCGAAAAGCGGCCACAATGCGAGCAGAGGCACGAAAAAGTTGCATTTTCATCAAAAAAAACAGCGAGAACTTACTTGCGCACCTAATACCTTTACCTTCAAGAGTGAGTGTTCTGAGTTCGCCGGTGCAAAAGTATGTGTTTTTTTTTTGCAAAGGGCATAGAATTTGTGCAAATCAAATACATATATTTACTTAATTGTTTGCCTTATTTATTTCAAGGATAATCTACATATATTTTCTGTTATCGCGTTTATTACTTTTTTACTGTAACGAATATCCCAAAAATATATCGTTCGATTCGAAATATATTTTCCTTTGCTGAAATTAGATTGCGAGAGTACACTTTACAATGGGAATCCATAATACTGAAAGCAAATAAAATCCCCATCGAACAACAATAAAGCAGAAATTGCGAATCTACTACACAGAGATTTATTTAAAGTTTTCTTTTAAATTTGATCGATCCAATTGTATCCAGTATTAATAAATAAAGAGCCGAATGTTTTTAAGCATTGTGTTTCTAAAACGCACAAAGCGTATTTTTCCATTAAAACGCGAGCGGCTTTATTATATTTACTGTTTGTTTATTTGTCTGTAATTAATTTTCGATTGGTTTCAAAAGGGAAACCGTGTTTTCTAATAAAGTTGAAGCATTTAAAAAAAGGTAAATCGACGAAACAAGTAAACAATTCGAATAGAAGGACCACAAGGTTGGAAGTTGTATTGCTAAGAATCTACGCATTTAACTTTTACCTGAAGAAGTGGTACAATTGAAGTGTTAGTTGTGGTTGATATGGTGCCTGTTAAGTCCATTTATTACGCCGTCATTTTAAAAAAAAAGTTATTTTGAAACATTTCGTTAAATCAATTATTAAAATACGAATTATTGAACAAAATTGGTTAAAAAAATTTTACACTTTTACAAAATTTATTAAAGTGAAAGTGGGCAAGGTGAAAAGTTCTCGGCCTGACACAGAGATGGCGTTACAATTAACAGAAATTTATGTTTCCTGTGTGGCTGCATATGTCTTTAGTTCATATGAAAACTTTCAACTTGTTCTCTCAAGTAGTTTGTTTGCAGGAATTTTTGTAGTAGACGTCGTGCGTGTTATTTTTTTAAATAGATAAACTTGAATATCCTGCTGTTATAAAATTCTTTGTTTTGGGTGGTTTAACCCCTATGGAAATTCATCCAAAGTTGCCAAAAGTATACGGGGACTCTGCTCCATCGATGTCAACCGTTAAGAAGTGGGCAGCTGAATTTAAACGTGGTCGTACGTCCCGCAAAGATGACCCACGTGAAGGACGGCCAAAAACCGCAACCGCACCAGAAATCATCGAAAAAGTACATGATGTTGTATTGGACGATAGGCGAGTGAAAGTCAGTGAGATAGCTGAGGCTGTGGAGATATCGGAAGAAAGGGTGCAAAACATTTTACACAAAGAATTAGAGATGAGAAAGCTCTGCGCAAGATGGGTGCCGCATTTGCTGAATGTCGATCAAAAGCAAATGCGCCAACGATTTTCGGAGCATCCTTTTGACCGATTTATGTTAACAAGAATCCGACCGATTTGGTGCGGCGATTTATGACCATGGATGAGACACGGGTCCACCACTACACGCCAGAAACGAAACAGCACTCGAAGCTGTGGGCGGAAGCCGGTGGTTTACCGCCAAAAAAAGCGAAGTCGATCGCATTTGCTGGAAAAGTCATAGCCAGCGTGTTTTGGGATGCAAGAGGAATCTTGTTAATTGATTACCTTGAAAAAAGCAGAACAATTACAGGCGCATATTACTCTAACCTTCTTGACCAGCTGGATGCCAAAATTCGCGAGAGGAGGCCTGGTTTGAAGAAGAAAAGAATTATTTTTCATCAGGACGATGGTGATGGGAAAATTGCGGGATTTGGGGTAAGATTTGCTCGGCCATCCTCCCTATTCTCCTGATTTGGCACCCTCAGACTTCCATCTATTCCCAAATTTGAAAAAAATTGTTTCTGGAAAGTGATTCATATCCAACGAAGAAGTTGAAAGGACCGTAGAAGAATATTTTAGCAGCCTTCCAGACTGTCACTTCCGGGAAGGAATATTGATGTTAGAAAAACGCTGGACCAAGTGTGTTGAACTCAAGGGAGATTATGTAGAATAATAAAATCATTTTTTAAATTTAAATCGCAGTCTTTCATTGTCAGGCCGAGAACTTGCCCACGTAAATAGTCTGTCGTAGAGAAAACCGAACTTTTTTAATATAGTAGTTCTTAATGGCGCCGTCTAATAAAAAATATGCTTTAGTAAGGTGGACCATTCACCAATGTTATATCAAAATATCATGACATTTGCATCATTAGAAGCAAAGAAATTGCGCATAAAGTAACAGTATGTATTTGGCAACGACCGAAAAATGGATTTCGAACAAAAAGCAAATATCCAGTTCTGTTTTAAACTCGGTAAATCGTTTACTGATAAAAAAAGTGTATGGTGATGCCTGTTTGTCAAGTGCGAGTGTACGCTAGTGATGCAAACGATTTAAAGACACTCGTACGGACATAAAAGACGAAAAATCTTGGTACAAAAAAATCTGTGATTACGGAAAGTAACATCGAACGTGTGAATTAATTTATCAGAAATGAGTCGAAATCCTCATTGGAATATGCGAAAATGGAATTAGATATTTCCAAAGCTTCAATTTATCACAGTTTGACACAGCTTTTGGGACTGAGAAAGGTTCGTCTAAAGTTTGTACCATACTAGCTAACTGAATTCAATATTGTACAGACTTGATTAATGAAAGGACGAGAACTTCAGGTATTTTATTGTAACTGGAGATGAGAAGTGGTACCCAGGTGATGTAAAGAATCGAACTCGTGCACGACGCTCAAGAATAACTGAGAATATTGCTGTTGTAGCCCATAATGCTGAGGAAAACCCAGGTATGTCCATTTCTCGTCGATCTTTGGAATTGAGCATTCCACAAAAGACATTACACCGTATTTTGAATAAAGATTCAGGTCTTAAGGTTTTTAAAGTTTAGTTAACACAAGAACTCACGCCTACCGACAATCAACAACGTCGCGTCTTTGCTGATTGGGTTCTTGAAATGCATCAAGCTGATCCGGAATTTCATCGAAAAATCATCTTGAGTAATGAGACCCATTTTCATCTCGGAGGCTACGTTAACAATCAGAATTATCGCATTTAGGGTTCAGAAATTATTGTTGAAAAGCCTCTCCATCCTCAACGTGTGACTGTTTGGTGCGGTTTTTGGTCTGGCGGGGTCATTTCATCTTACTTTTTCGAAAATGAAGCTAGAGCAACTATTACAGTTAATGGATTGCGCTATCGAACGATGATTAATGATTTTCTATGGCCGGAATTGGAGGATATTAATGTCAACGACGTTTATTTTCAACAAGACGGCGCTACGTGCCACACAAGTACCGATACCATCGCTCTTTTGCTTGAAAAGTTTGACCGTGAGATTTCTCGAAGAAACGGTCACAATTGGCAATGAGATCTTGTAATTTAACTTTTAGACTTCTTCCTTTAGAGCTACATGAAAGATAAGGTCTATGCCAATGGCCCACAATCGATCCAAGATCTCAGAGACGGAATTCGTGAAGTTATCGAGGACATACAGCCACAAATGTGCGAATTGGTGATTGGAAATTTCATAAAAAGCATATGGTCCTGCAGGCATAGCAGTAGCGGCCATTTCGCTGATATTGTTTCCCATTATTAATGGCATACCCTCCTCTTTACAATTAAATAAATATCTGATGATTTAGCTTAAAAGTACAAAATGAAATATCTTGTTGAAAGATCTGTTATGGCATTCGTATTGTCTAAGCAATCGTTTTTTATAGGAAATCAAATACTCAAGTTAATTTTAGCACAAGACAAATCGAAAACTATTAGACGAAGCACATCTCGACACTGGTCAATAAATTAATTCCCCTTGTAAATTAATTTGGTTACAATTGAAACATGGTGCACGTAATGGTAATTACTTTAGCGTACCTTCGTTATAAATCGGGTTTGACAATCAATTAATAAACTCGATGTTTGAAACTTAAGAGAGACGGGCATGCACTGATCTCCGAACTAAATATTTAATTACTGAGAATTATTGGAAAATAAGACAAAAGGCAATGTATTTCCCTTATTTAAAGCTTTTCAGTTGCTTTAATTCTATTTGACGTCAATGAGGATCACCTTGAAGTACATTGTAGCTATGCTTAATTCATAATTACAATACCTGAAGGAAAATTACGTTGTATTTTATTTAAAACGACGTAATGTGGTTAAAACTATTTACTTTTATACTTACTAGCGCTCACAAAATTCATAACATAGCCATCAGTAGGTTTTTTTTTTGATTGATTTATTTATTTGGCATTTCTTGTTGCTATTTAGTATAATACGAGGGATGTTTCCAATATTCTGGGAATTGGTGCTATAATTAAATAACGCAGAACTTATACGCAATGCCAGAAAAGTCTTGACATGTTTATGCAACTATCTAGTGCAACATTGTTCAGTCTGATTCAGGTATTCGACTGATGTAGACGCGTTTTACTAGCACTGTTTTTGGTACTATGGAACACGCGGCAAAATCTCAAAGAGCGATAATTTTCTTTTTGTGGAAAGAAGATGTGAAAACGTTAGAAATTGTTAGTCGTCTGCAAGGAGTATTTGGTGAATCTGCAGAATCCAAAAGTACTGTTTATCGGTGGATCGATCGTTTTAAAGTCGGTAGAACATCACTAGAAGACGATCCACGCAGTGGGCGTCCAAGCACGTCGGTAAATGAAAGAAACATTACTGCCGTCGAAAACCTACTGAAAGACGACAGACGAATGACCATTCGTCAAATTAGTGTACACCTAGGGATAGGTATACGACAAGTTCATGACATCTTGCATGATTGTTTGGGCGTTAGCAAGGTTTCGTCGTCCCAGTTGCCAAGGTTGTTGGGACCAGAACAGAAACTCAATAGGTCTGATACCTGTCGTCAACTTCAAGAGCTGTTAGCCCGTTACGGTGATGAATTTTGGCAACGAATAATAACCACTGACGAAATGTGTATCCCTTATTTCAATCCTGAGATGAAAAGTCAATCCAAAAAATGGCGCAAACCTGAAGAAGGGCCTCCACTTAAGGCGCGTGCAATTGCGTCTGTTGGAAAGGTAATGCTTACTGTATTTTGGGATTACGAAGGGATTATTGTCATGGATTATCTGCCGAAAAGCACTACAATTAATGCAGAATATTATTCAAATTTATTATCCGGACCACTGCGACAGGCACTAGTCAAAAAACGGCCTGGAAAGTTGCATAAGCGTCCGTTATTGCAACAGGATAATGCAAGACCACGCACCGCAAGAAAAACGAAGGATGTTTTGAACGATTTACGATGGGAATTGCTGCCGCACCCACCTTATTCCCCAGATTTTGCACCCAGTGATTACCATGTGTTCCCAGATTTGAAAAAAACTCTCACGGGGTGTTCGATTTGAAAGTTTAACTGACGTAAAACGTGCCATAAATAAGTGGATCGACAAGACACCGAAAAACTTCATTAAGGACGGCTTAAAAAAATTAGTTTATCGTTGGGATAAATGTATTCAGTTAAATGGAGATTATGTTGAAAAACGACATTGTAATCTTGATGAAAATTAACAAAATTATAAAAATTATATGTAATTCCCAGAACTTTGGAAACATCCCTCGTACATAGGTATACAGTTTCAAATCAAATATTAAAATTTTTCACAAAAAAAACATTAAATTAAAAGTATACATTTAAATTCAAAAATGATTGGTACTTAACATTGTTTAAAAATTTCTCTTGACATAATCAATAATCCCGCGTTTAAATACATAATAATTTATTTCATTTTTTATTTCTGGAGGAATTTCATTGGAAACTTTCAGACCTTTATAAAATATAACATTTTGACAAAAACTTGTTGTTGCCAAAGGTAATCTATAATCGTTGGCGTTCCTCAAATTGTATGGTTGGATTTCAGCTACATTGACCAGATATCGCTGCATATAGCTTGACATATTTCCTATCTTAATTTTAAATATAAATAATAGAGTGTTCATAACGAGTCGTTAATTGATGGAAAGGCACTGTAGCTTATTTAACATATCACTTATATGTGTCATTTTGTTGCATCTCAGAATACAGCGCATGCCTTTATTTTGTAATTTCTGTAGTCTTTCTTTCATTTGCTGATTACCTAAGAATAATATCGTGGAGCAGTACTCAAATTGCGGTTTTTAATTGGGTTATAGATAATAGATGCAGTGACAGTTGAAACCCTATAGCGGATTCTTCTCAAAAATGCAATTTTTTTCGATTTCTTTTTGCAAACATATTCAAAATGCGGTGTTATGCTTAAAAATTGAATGTTGCCGAAATGTGAAAAAATAATACCTATGTACATACATGTTTTGAGTCTTACGTTGAACTTACGTTAATATGAAGCAAGACGTATAGTTTCTATAGCAGAAAAACTAACTTCGTGGCAAACAGTTAGTCCTTTTCTTTTTCAATGTACTTCCCTGTTCTACGTTTCGTCTACTTATATTCGAGTCTCTTAATACTTTAAAAAATGTAAGCTTTAACAAACTGTTCGAAATATGTACTAGGTTCAATATTTACCATCTCATTTAACTGTAAACTCTTGCCGGCTGGCCAAGCTTTCAAGCTGGGGAAAAAGTCTGAGGGTGTCAAATCTGGCGAATAAGTCAGATGCGAAAGTGTGCCAAATATACTTCAGAGATTTTTGCCATTGAAGCAGTAGAAGTGTGAATACTTTCATTATCCTGGATAAAAAGCGTTCGTTTCTTTTTTTAAGTGGGGCTTTTTGCAAAAGATTGTATCAAGCAGTTGATCTGGAAAGGATACATAGTAATGGTTTGATCATGTTCTCTCTTCGAAGCTAATCAATAAAAAGAATCCCACTGCAGTCACGAAAGGCAGTAAATATAGTCGTTCCAGTCGAGTGTATGCTATTCATCTTCTCTGAAACACTTGTGTTAGCTTCAATTCATTGTTTCGATTGCTGCTTCATTTTAAATGTATAATTTTGCATACAACTTCCATCAACTGTTATTGTTCGACATCAAAGTTTTTCAGATCAAATCTGGACTTCGTTAAATTGAGGAATCAATTTCATTTACATTCTCCTTTGTGGTTCATAGTCAACGAAAAAGTTGACCAAACAATCCATAAGCTACAAGATAGAATGACCGGACTTCATGCCATTCAAGTTCCTTTGTGATTAACTGTAAGAATATTTTATCTTATCCGTTGGTTACAATATTTAACTTCGCATTAAGAGTGGCTCACCCCAGGTTTGTGAAAGGTGATAACAGTCTGTTTTATACTAAAAAATAACTCTTCTTCTGATACTGAAAATTACAGACTAACTTCTGTTCTCAATAATTTTGCAGTTTTTGAAGTAGTATTACATTCTCGAATATATCCCATATCAAAAATCAACTGTCGTTTTGCCAACATGGCTATGGACTATTACCAATGTAGTATGTTTCACTGAATTTACATCATATACTTTTGATTGCAAAAGCCAAGTGCTATTTCTATGGACCTATTTAAAAATTTTAAATCCTGTAGTTTCCTTGAAGAAGCCCAACTCTATTGAATTTAGTCAACATTTGCAATCACTTTTCAAATTTTATTTGGCTAAGAGAACGCAATATGTATGCTGCAGTTGTTACCAACCATTTGCTCGAAAGCCAAAGCGCACACTGCAGAGCTGCGTGTGCAGTGTAACCTTCCTTTATTCTTCCTGTGCGGATTTTCTACTATCCATTGATCTAATCTTTGTCTGTTATTGTTTGCCATTTCGATGGGCCACGAAATGTGAAATTTGCGTTGTCTTGTAAACCTATTCTTTATCTACAGTAAGCATACAGTCATAAGTAACTGAGGTGTATGGATATTCATCCTGAGACTAGAATAAAGAAAGACCAAAAAGAAAAAGAGAAAGCTTACAAGCTCTGAGCAGAGGCAATAATTAGTAATGCATCTACACATAAATAAACAGATATTCCAAAAATAACTCTTGCTCAATGTTTTCATATACAATATTTGCTATAATTTTTGTATTTTCTAAAACGTTTTGAACATAATCCAATAACTTTATCTCACTGCAAAGTACTGTTGACATTTCTTGCAAAAACAGGCGAAAGTTAACGTCAGCTTTTGTTAAACATTTTTCCTTGAATCATTTAAATAACAGTTCGAGCATAATTTAAATTTTAATTAGGAGTTTGATAATCTTTCGCTTGTATAGAATTAGAGTTAAAGTTCAAATTCAAAATCATGAATGGACCACATCATTTAATCAATAGCAAATATGTAAGATCTTCAATTTTGTTAGAATAAGGACGTAGAATGCGTAATGTTGTTAATTTGCTAGGCGTTAATCATGTGACATGCAGTCGATTCGTGAGAAGATTAAGCGAAACCGGATCGCAGAAGAAGACGTGGTTAAGGGAGAAAAGAAGCCACAAGTACTAGAGATTATCGTTCTTTGCAACAGTACAACTCAACTCAGTAACCAGTTAGAAGCACAAAGTATAATATTTTTGAAATTTGCCAGAATCGTGCAGACTGAATAATTGAAGACTGGAAGCGAGTTTTGTTTTCGGATGAGATTTGAGTATGTTTAAAATCTTCAGGTGGGCGCGAAAGAGTATGGAGAAGAATTGGAGAGAGATGCAATGACTGCACAATTTTTCAAAGAGAGCCTTTCAGTAGTGGATCAAAAATGTTCTGTGGAGCTATTTTTTTGGACGTCGTAGGAGTTAGTCCTTTCAGGACAATGTACCATCTTTCGCCCCATTTCTGGCGAATAATTTTATATTCATGCCGAATAATGCAATACCCCATATTGCTAGAGAAGTTCTAGATTGCTTACAAGAGGTCGACATTCAAGTCATGAATTAGCCACAACTTAGCGCAGACTTAAATACAATTATATACTCACGTAGAATTATGCCAGACTCCACATCAGAAGACGAGTTTTGGATTACCTACAAGAAGTCACTATTCAAGTCATGGACTAGCCATCACGAAGGACATACTTAAAAATACAATTAAGCATGCTTGAGAAGCTCTGAATAGATCAGTAATGCGACATTTATCAGCCACTTGTGCTCTTCAGGAATTGGAACAAGTCGTTCTTTTCGAGTGGGATAATATTCCTCAAGAAGCAATCGAAGATTTGATAGCGAGTTTATCATCATAAATACAAACATTTATCAGAACTAGAGGAGGTATCACGAGTTATTATCTTCTTTCATTTCAATTTCTTTGTCTATAAATTTTTTTTTTTACAAAAGTTGCCAGTAAAAATCAAGTTAATTGATGAACCGATGTTTAATTACCTCCAGTTAAGTAGATAAATTGTTTTTTGATGTTAAAAAATAATTCACGGATCAATAAATTTTGTAGAATTATTCAATTGGTGCATTAATTTTGAATATGAATCTATATGTTATAAATAATTCGAAATTGTAGTCTCTATCCAGATATATATTTTTACGAATTTATTAGTAATAGCAAAATTCATAAAATGCAAATAGATTTAATATTAATTGACTCTGAATATGCATCGGATAATAATGAAAATAGTCGGGGACCATTTCCTATTGTACGTCATCGGCTTATGAATATATACATAGATGGAAACGGTTGCATGTATAATTTCCTAAAACACTCAACTGACTCGTCTATTTGTCATTGAATGACTCAGCCTACGTCAAGACTGGCGATTTCGTGATTTAGATAAAGTTACCCTTATTGAACACCTTTTGTTTTATTACCGTGGGGGATGATTCATGGCAAACAATAAACAATATATTGTAAGTGGCGTGTCTATATGTGCGGTATAAAGACCCGTATAATTAATAGTAATTATTTCGATTAACGACAGTCGACAGGTGCAGTACGTTGGTTTAGTCATACTAGAAATAAATTATTATAGAAAATATGAGTCAATAAGAATGTCTATTATGATTTAGGTATATGTGCACGTGCGTATATGTGCGCATACTCAGCACGACGCGTGGAATGGCTGTCATACATTTATTTATGAAATGGGTAAATAATGCGAATAATACAACTTCAAAGTTTAGCAATTTCAATATGCAACGAGCATATCTTTGGAATAAATCTGTTATCAACAAGGCTGCAGAAACGAGTGCTTTCTAAGTGGCGTACGGCTCAGTAACTATCAATATTAAAAATAATAAATGTAATTACTTATTATTTTAGTATTTTTTTCTGTTGTTGGTCTAGGTTGACGCAAAAATTCGCTGTAGTATTGTGTCATCAGTATGCCTTGCAGTGCTGACTCAGTCATACTCCTACGGCTCAGGTGAAAATATGTCGGTGTATTTGGAAAAGAAGCATTCTTCGTCCAGTGATGTGATGGCGAATTTAAAAAGGACGTTCGCATCATATTCGCACTCTTGGTTTTCAGTTAAACTCTTGTCTATACACACTATAGTTTCAAAATCGGGATTCTTATTCATAATCGCCCAAAATTTATCGGCTGTTAATCTTTCTTAACTAGGTTTTGAGGTAACACACTATATTTAGCGCTTCATGTAATGACAGCTTGGCGTTCTTTAATTTGGAAATAGTATTTTAAAGGAATTGAATAATTTTCGGAAATTTGCTCTATTTGAGTATGGATTTCGGTATCCGAAACCAGCCGCTGACTTACTGAAATTGCTTGAGCATCTTGTTGATTTAAATCTAAGATACAAGGTTTAATAATATGTAAAAAATTTTCATAACGTAAAACAGCCTTAAGGCACGGTTCCCCATCTTGTCAGTACCGACTGTAGTGGCTGTGGAATATCCGGACAAGTCTGTTTAAACTGATCAATGCGTTTTGGAGATTTAATAAAAGATTTTTTTGCAGAAACTAGAAATCGATCTAGTTTTGGATAACTGTTTCTAATAAATTCAGCTACAAGATGACATGCATGGAGCAAGCAAGTCACATGAAGTAATTGAGGATAAAATTGTTTTAATAACTTTCCAGCTTTAACCATATTCGAATCCCCATCAGTAACCAACATTACAAGTTGGGTTGCCGATATATTGAACTTCCCAAAGGTAACATCCCCCGTATTCGCCACATTTCACACCATGTGACTTCTACCTGTTTCTAAAGGTGAAAAGTGCATTAAAAGGACCACATTTTCAGACTGTTGAATATGTAACAGCAAGAACGAGCTGTTAAAGAGACTGACAACTGATGAACTACACCATCGTTTTGAACAATGGAAAACACTTATGCAGCGGTGTATAGATAGGAGAGGAGAGTATGTAGAACGGGATAAAAGTTTAAATACATGTTTACTTGCAATAAATAACATTTGGCACACCAGTCTCGTTATTTAATTGCCACACCTCGTATAACAAAGATATACGAGGGTAGATTGACAAGTAGTGAGAATGGAAAAGAAAAACGAATTTTTTAAATACAAAATAATTTTTATTTTTCAATATATTCTCCTAAAAGAGCAATACATTTATTCCAACGGTGCTCCAATGCCTTTATGCCATCTCTAAAATGCGATTCCGAAAGGCTTGCAAAATACTCATTTACGAAGATGATAAGCTCGTCGTTAGACGAAAATTTCTTTCCACCTAGCGCCGTTTTCGATTTTGGAAAAACCTTGCGTAATAATATTTTGGATTTTTATAATCACTCCGTTAGAAGTCACGATTTCGGGTGCTCCAGAGCGCGCTTCATCAACACAGCTTGTTCTACCACGTTTAAATTCATTTACCCATCTACTTATTGTGGCGGATGATGGAGCAGATTGACCTAATCTTTCCCGTAACTCATCTTTTGTTTCGGTAGCTTTCATACCCTTAATTACGAAGTATTTAATCACCGCACGATACTCTGCTTTTTGCATTTTAACAAAACGACGTGTTGCTTCTTTTTCAATCAGCTGTCAAAAGTAAACTAATCAATCGATTTATCTAAATATCGGAATGTAAACATATAAATAGGCAACCTAAATTACAGTACATTTGTTTTGCCAATTAGAGCACCACCTATGTGTCATTCTCACTACTTGTCAAACTATCCTCGTACTTAGATGCTCTCAATATTACATGTAGTCTTCAACTATTTTCAGTACATTTTATTTATGAAATTTATATCGAAAATGTATAACAGCGATCGTCGAAGGTGCCCACTAATTATTACTCCTGGTATAGCCATATATCTTCGGTAATATGTCCAGAGCGTATTTAGTAAACCAAACTCTCCAATATAGTCTGAGTTATTTGGAGAACGTTCAAGAAATTCAAGTAAGTACTTAATTATGTAGAATTTATTGGAATTGTAATGGAGAACAGATTGAAAATAAAACGCCTTTTGCTTCACTTCTTGGTGATGTGCCAAATGAAACTCGTGCTGTCTGTCCGCCACAGAATACCCAGTTTAGCTCATGTTTCTAGCGTACGTATGTGGTATAAATTTTAAAGAAAATGTCAATAGAAAAGTTCGGGAAAGTAACATCGCAGCCTTCTTTGCAGATAATAAACCTACACATGGGTTCTTAAAGGACGGGTAATAAATTAGCATAAGTAACGGATGTAACAATACAACATTTGCTAAATAATAAAGTACTGCATATTCAGTAACATTGAAATAACGTCCGTATTAAATAGTCAATCAATTAGGAACCGCAAATGTTAATAGCACAAACAAAAAAGGATTTACAACGACTCGATTATAATAATACGAGGGTGGTCCCAGAAGTACCTGACTCAACGAAAAAAAAAACAAAAATTTTGAAAGGAAATATATTTATTTTTTAACATAATCTCCTTTCAGTTCTATACACTTTTCCCAGCGATGTTCAATAAGTTCGATACCCTATTTATAGTAAGAACTGTTTTGCTCCTCAAAATAGCCATTAACCGCTGACATCACTTCTTCATCGTTGGAAAATCTTTGGCCACTGAGCCGTTTTTTCAAGTATGGTAACAGAAAATAACCCGAGGAGGCTAAATCTAGCGAACAGGGTGCATAAGGTTGCAATTCAAACTTTAATTCATTAATTTGACCATTGTAGTAACGGATTTGGGTGCTGGTGCATTGTCTTGATGAACCAACACTTTCCTCTTAGCCAAATGGAGCCGTTTTTGCTTGATTTCTTCACTAAAACGTTGCAATAAGTTCGCATAATGCTCGCCGTTGACGGTTTTTCCTTTTTCAAGATAGTCAATGAAAATTATTCCACGCGCATCTTAAAAAACCGATGCCATGACCTTGCTAGCATATGAAACGGTCTTCGCCTTCTTTGGAGCCGGTTCTCCCTTTTAAGTCCATTGTTTTGATTGTTTTTTGTCTCGGGTGTGAAGTGATGGACCCATGTTGCATCAATGCTTAGAAACGGCGCAAAAATTCTTGTTTGTTGCTGTGTAACTTCGTTAAACACAAAATTGAAGCATCTTAACAACACTGTTTTTGCTCGAGCGTTAGCAAACGCAGCATTCATTTTGCACACAGCTTTCTCATGTCCACATTTTCAGATAACATAACAAACTGTTAGCTATGGTGCAGCGGCAATGTGTACGTTAAGCTATTCCTTTGAAGATAAGTGTAAAGAACTTTTACATGCGACGTGTAGATTTTTTGCTTTACACCTTGTAGCGCAAAATATTCGACAATGTTATCCATGTTATCCAAAGGTGGATGCATTAATTTCAAATACCAAATGAATGTTTTTGAAATCTTCCAAACGAATTTGACAATTCCACAGACGATATCCTGGTATTCCCAAGCCACCAGAGGCAATTTTCACACGTCGATTAACATGACTGAAAGCGATCTTCATTTATTGCGAGAATTTCCAACAAATAAAATCTGTCGTTCTACGATTAAATTCTAAGGAAGTCGCAACAACTGAGGAAAGCCAGAAGATTTGAAAGTACTTCCGTTGAAACCGATTTAAAACTAATTTACGACAATTATAAAGGTTTAATTTTGACTCTACAGAAAAATTTCAAAACACTTGGTTGTCGTTAGTAGAATCAATGCAAATTGTGAACGGTGTACCCTCGCTGCTATGTCCTACAAGTGACATAAAAGATATAAAAATGACCTTCCACAAGAGATATAATCCGGGATATCGTTGACAAAGAGTATGAATAGTAGAGGTCCAAATGCTGACCCCTGTGGCACACTAGTTGTTTGAAAGTAAATATTCGGAGAAACATTATTAATCCCTCAACAACATACTGGAATTAAAACCCTCCTCTTAGATTCAAAATAGACTATAACATATGCAATATAAAAACATGCATTTTAAATTTCATGTGCTTAGATTTCATTTTGTTAAAACTCTAAAATATGTTATCTGCTTCTGGGTTTCCGGGCTGGAACCGCGTCACTAGTATATCTGCCGACGTTTCGTACCCATTTGTATGGGACATCTTCAGGGCTGAACTACTGCACTGAAACTGACAAATGGGTACGAAACGTCGGCAGATATACTAGTGACGCGGTTCCAGCCCGGAAACCCAGAAGCAGATAGCATGGACCACGACCGCGGAAGTCTACGTACCAAATCTAAAATATGTTGATGATGACAACTATCATTGCCGAAATACGTACACAGAGTACGAACACTTACGAGGAAAGGGTCTTTTTTTGCTTTCTCTTGACTTACTACTCTATTTTCGATAAAATAAGAAGTAAGAGCGAAATTCGATGCACATCATTACAGAAAAGATCAAATTAAGAGCATTCTGCAGTCTGTACACATATACTCATCTGGAACCGCGGTTAATGCAACGTTTCATTGTTATATAACGCGGAATTGGCGATGAAATTGTCTTCAGGTGAGATTAAAATTCATTCGTGAGTATTCGGATGTCGATCGGGGAGTTCGCGAAAGGACTCGTCTGCCCGATAATATGGCCAGAAAGCTCGGCGTCAGTAGTGTTCCGGTTTTACGTAGGGGTAGCCTTTCGGACGTCGAGCCTAAAGCTCGCGTACTAATTTCGTCACGTCGTAAGACACAGAAGGTAACTACAAAATCTGTCGAGAGAAACCCAGTTTCGAACTGAACAGTTGCCGTAATGTAAACAGTTCGCGTTTGTGACTTAAACGAATCAATATTAAGTGTGATTATTTCTTTTTTTTTTCTTTAAATTTTGATTTTAGTGTGTTGCGACTTTAAAAACAAGCCTCTTTAATATAATATATTGTTCTACTTAGTGTATTAGTGAAATGTCTACCTTAATACTTGCAATAACAGTATTATTTATGATGTTCATGTGCTTCGTCAACGGACAAACGGAGACAGCGGAGGAGGAAGAACCAGGTTGGGCCTTCTCTTATTTTCTAGATAATATCTCCTTTCTCGCCGAAGACGCAGACTGTTTATTAAATTAGGCGTTCCTTAACTTGACCTGAAATCTTGCCTGACTAATTATTGCTTTCGTTAAAATTTTCCCAGAGGATCGGTACGCAGAATGGGGGGAAAATAAATGAGAGCTTGTTTGGCATGAACTTATTGTAATGTTCGAGTACAGATTTTCAATGTGGTTTGCGGGGGATGCGCCTTGCTACCCACTTTAACCCAACCCCTTTCGGACAGTTTCAGTATTAATAGCTGTGTTTTGACAGATAAGCACTTAGGATTTAATCTTTCGATTTCGCGAAAATACAGGTAATTAAGATTATGTCCGAGACAATTTGAGAGTTGGCTTAAAATCTTTTTTTTTTGGGTTAATCTAATTTTTATTTTTCATGATGATTTGAAATTTTCTCCACTAATTTTTTATTTACGAAAAGAATAACAGATAAAAATATACTCCATATTATTTACCGAACTTACTTCAGAGGCAGAATAAATAAAAAAATGTAGCGAAACAAATTCGAAATTTTATATTTTAAAAGTATATTTTACAAGTGTCCGTTTGATATCCCACTTCAAGCATAAAAACAAATGACTAGAACTGAAACAAGAACTTATTTGTCGTCCGTTAACAATTAATGCATCGTGAAAATATTCCTGGATTCTGGATTTTTAACGAAATCCCTCTTAACTTCTAAGTTCATTATTTTATCTAAATTTCGTTGTCTGAAATATCTTCCTTTGAGATTCAGACTGGGAGATATTCATAAGTTGCCAAATCTGTATTATAAGGTGATAGTTCGATTTACTCAGTGGTCTAATCAGTAAGAGCGACTTCAAAAACTCTCTTATGCACTGGTGGATTGCAATGGAGATGGCAAAACATCCTCGGTCAATTTTCCACCTCGTTTCACCTTAAGTTTCCACGATTTCCACGATACTCCCTTTTCTTCACTTCATACAACGATCAGCAAAAAGCAGTTTCAAAAAATTGCTATTCCTGCAGAAGGGATGATCTTTGACATTTAGGGATTGAACCCTTGGCATTCTATAATGATGAATCTACGTTTTTTCCCAATGACAAGCTGGTTAATCATTAAATATACAATTTCCATAAATCACTTAAAATTTTTCACACATCTCCATCTGAATTCGTATTAGAGATGGCTGAAATATTCGTGGAACACATCTTGCCACCCTCGTAACTCAAATGTGCTCATATATATATATATATATACATATACGCAGACGAATTTGCAAGGTATTTAGGTTCATTTTTATGTGATTTCCTCCCATGTTTTTCAGCTTTTGCCTCTTTCCCTAGAGTTTTCTTTCCGTTTAACATCAAGATCCTGTAAGTCCATCTTTCTCCACACATGTATGTAGGTACTTCAAAAACTGTGATTTCTAAATTCTTATGGACACTGACTATTGCTTCCTTTTATATATTAGATCCTTCGTTATGAAGCACTCTAATATATTTATATTGTTTACCAGCAGGGATAATCTTAAACATTTTGGGATAGAGCCGTTGATATTCCAAAATATTGAATCTAGATTTTTTTCCAATGACAAGCTAGTTGATCGTTAAATATGCAGTCTCTAAAAATTGGTTCAAAATTTTCATACATCTAAATCTGATCTGGTATTAAGTATGGTTGAGATATTTGTGGAATCCATCCTGCCACCTTGGTAACTCAAATGTGCTCATGTGTATACATACAGACGTATTTGAAAGGTATTCAGGTTCGTTTTGATGTGATTTCCTTCCATGCTTCACAGCTTTTGCCTCTTTCCCTATAGTTTTGTTTTCGTTTTCCAGCCAGATCCTGCATTGCCACTTTCTCAGCTCACGTATGTATGTATTCCAAAACTTGTGGTTTCTAAATTCTTATTTACATCGGCTATTGCCTCCTTTTATATCTTAGATCCTCCATTATAAAACATACTGTTTCCCAGAAGTGATGATCTTAAACATTTTCAGATGGGGCCCTTGATATTCCATAATGATGAATCTACGTTTTTTCCCAACGACGAGGCGGTTGATCATTAAATGTGCTTTGTCTCCACAAATTGGTTAAAATTTTTCACACATCTCCATCTGAACTCGTATTGGAGATGGCGGGAACATTCGTGGAACCACCTTGCCAACTTTGTAACTCAAATGTGCACGCATATACATATATATATATAGACACTTTTGCAAGGTATTTGAATCCATTCTTATGTGATTTCCTCGCATGATATTCAGCTTTTGACTTCTTCCCTATAGTTTTGTTTGCATTTTCCAATTAGATCTAGATCTTGCAATGCGGCTTTTCTCCACTATTGTATGTAGGTAAAATTGTGATTTCTAAATTAATATTTGCATTGGTTATTGCCTTCTTTTATATCTTAGATCTTCCATTATATTACACGATGCTTTTTTAATATCTAAACGTATGACATCAACCAATACGTCGACTCGAATGTCAGTGTTTTTCCGAGAGCAACTTTTGGAGTTATTCCTTGTACTATAGCAACTGTATATTTTATTTATTTTGAAAAATCAATAACATAAACTAATATATAAATTATCAAGGTGATTATATCAATATTGAAAATTGTCCAGTATATATCCGAGTATCTAAAAATGATCCCTTGTAAATTATTACATTTTTAAATCATAATTATTCCTTGTAGGCAATTTTGACGGATCCAAATTAATGTAGAAAAGGGTTATATATCAACCTTAAATGATAATTATTTCTATTTCTCATACGTGACAAACTTAAAGTGTTCAGATTTTAAACTCGTATTTATTATCATCTTCAATCAATGCTTGTATCAATCCAGTTATCTTTCTGAGACAATTGATATTGACTTAGGATACTCAAACACATTTCGAAAATTACTGGTACTTTTTATTTTAGCGACTTTCGTCAAAATAGCAATCTATACATTTAATAACTTCTTTACAAATTTTGGGTAATCTCAACACAAGTTTTTGAAGACTTTCAACTAGAATATTGTTCCAAGCATTTGTAAGGTGTTCCCGTGGATGTTGCCGCGATTTTGGACAGTGTTCTCTTACTTTTCTGTCTAGCTCATCCGAAAGCAACTCGACAGGATTCATATCAGGCGATTGTGGAGACCAATCCATATTTACATGAATCTTCTTCTTCCTTTTGTTTTACATAGTCCTTACAAAGATTAGCATTATGTTTGTTGTCATTATCTTGTTGGAAATAAGAACCGTAAGTAATAAATAAAAACTCTTTGAAATAAATAGTGTCACGAAAAGTATTAATACTGAATACGGGTCATAAAAAGATTAAAGGAAATTATTATATTTTACACTAACAAATATAATTATGTAATTTACATAATGATCCCGATATTATTGGTAAACTTCCCAGGAACGTACTCACATCTGTTATTTCAATTGTCCCTACCGAAACAAGGTATAAAGACAGAGTGACTCTATCGATAGTATGTAATCTCTCATTTATGGCCGGTAGTGTATATAGATGTATATATATACTTTATATAGTAATATACTTTATTTTACCATACATATAAACTTACAAATGTATTTGTATCGTCATAAGATGTGAGTTGGTGTATGTGCACGTGTGTGCGTGCCCGTTTTTGCATGCTGTGCAAAGGTGTGAACGTATACATAAGAAAATATAGAGCTTAATGCTTCATTAGCTTTGCCCTCTCCTTGAACGATATATATTTATAAATTATTGCAAGAATATTACAATTAAAGGAGTTAAAATTACAATTAAGCGAAATAAAATATCGTATTATACTTATTTTCCACCATGAGGAAATGTTGCTGTCTTATACATTCTTTAATGTAAGTAATAATTACAGATACGAATGCTTAATATGTAGTTGCTTTTAAAAAATATTCTTTTAACACTAAATCTACCGATACTTCATGTATTCTTATTCTTACCAAACCGGGTCAAATGACCCATCTTTAAAATATTATATATACTACTATGATTAGTGAAAAATATATCAATTAAACCAATTTGGTACAAAAATAAAACGATTTTTTTCAAATACCCATTCAAAATATTTTATATGTTAAATTTAAAAAACATAAAAATAGTACAAGAAAAAAATTAAATGTTCTTCAATTGAATCTTAAATTTAGAAAACGAATAAATAATATGCTAACTTTATTCATGTTCACTGCATGTTTTGCAAGTTAGTGGGTTCTCAAAGGTACATTTTCCAAACACGTATTTGTTGCATTTGAAACAGATTTTCGAAGTTTTGTTTTCTTTGCAAAAATCTATTTGGCACCTTTTTCGCATTTGCACACGAGAATCCGAACTTGAATTTGTTGACGTTTTCTGTATATTTTCTTTTTCTTCCTGTTGCTCATGTTGAATATCTTCGACAAGTTCTTCAGCTAATTGGGACAAAAATTGCTGTCTAGAAATTTTCTCGCCGGTTGTTTCCCTATATAAAACTCATCAGTTGATTCCAGCAAGATCAAGAATATTGAAGAAAATCTGCGCAGGCTATCTTCGCGATTTCGATTTCGCGGAGTATTTTCTGGCCATTTGATCCATCATGTACGTATTTAGTATTCTTGTAAAATTTAATCGTTTCAAGTAAACGCTCGCCATGTGTTTCAATGCTTACGGATTTATGCTTTGAGCTTAGTAGATGCACTTTTTTGTTTGGCTCACTTTTGTAAATGGTAAATGAACAATGACTCGATTTATATAGTTTTGTTAAGAAACGTGGCATACCATCTTTCGCCTGCTTGGCGAATTTTGGTAGTTCTCTTTTATTTCCGCGGATCGTTCCAACAATACTGGTTCTTTTTTCTAGTAGTTTTGCAGCTAGTGATGCGCTTGTAAAGAAATTATCTGTAGTGACGCTTCTTCAGCATCCTGTGAATGGTTCCAGTAGTTTGAGAACAACGTATTCCCTAAGTCGACTTGAAGCGCCTCTGATTTTTTCCTTTCCTAAATATGGAAATCCATTTATGATGTATTTGGTCCTGGCATCAGATGCTAGCCAAAATTTGATACCAAACTTATCTGGTTTGTTTTTCACATATTGTGTAAACCTACACTTCGCTTTGGTAGGGAAAAGCTGTTCATCGATAGTTACATGTTCCCCAAGCTTGTAACAATTTTGGCTATTCTCTATGAATATGTACCAAACTTCAGAGATTCGAGCAAATTTATCTGTTTGTAAACGCTGACTTCGTTGACCTTAGCCGTAGCTGATAAAATAGCGACCAAAAAGCGTATTCGCTACAATATCATACAATAGCAAAAATATCCAATGCAACGGTTTTGTACAGTATTGTACAAATTAATGGAATCAAACACAATATAACTAAGAAAACCGTTTATTTGTCTTATAATCACGATGAGATGGTATAAAATTATAAATTACTAGTAATTTAATAAGAGATATGCCCTCCTTTGGTTGCGATGACAGCCTGAACTCTTTTCAGCATGGAGTCTATTAGTTTTTGACAGTTTTCCTTTATTTTCTCGTCCCGAAACTACACCTGAATTACTGCTTCTATCAATTTTGTCTTCGTTGTACAGTCCATTTTATGTCATCACAGATTTTCGACTGCGTTTAAGTCTGGAGGATTGCCAGGCCAGTCGAGGAGAATTATTCCTTTTTCCTTGAAATATTTGATCGCAACCTTCGATTTGTGGCATGGAGCTGAATCCGGTTGGAAAATTGTACCTCCGTTTGGCTCACATTTTTTTAGATTTTTCCCAAATACTTATCCAGTAACTCTTTATATTTCCGGCTGTTCATCATGCCTTATATAGGCACCAGCGACCCAGTTCGCATGTACGAAAAACATCCCCGAAACATCTTCTATACAGGATGTTTGACAGTTTGATCGATATGAGCTGCAGTGGGTTTATCATCTCCACTTTTTCTCAGGAATTTTGATCGCTGCCCCTGCACCAAAAAATGGGACTCGTCTGAGAACAACACCTTTCTCCGGTCTTCCTCATTCCATCAGGCATTTTTTTTGGCCCAAGTAAGCCTCTACTTCATCATTCACTGAGTGAGGAGTTGATTCTTCTGTGGTCGAATGGCTTTTCTTCCAGACTCTAAAAGTCTCCTACGAACTGTCGAGTCATGCACTTTCACTCTAGCATCGGCTAAGTCTTTTTGTAGTTCAAAACTAGTTTTTCTTGGGTTCAGCTTGTTAATTCTGACCAAGAAAGTGACATTCCGGGGTGTCATCTTCCCCTTTCTCCCACATTTTTCAGCTCATTTCACTTTAACTATTCCGGAATTTTTTTTTTGCTTTAGGATCTTGCTTACTGCTCCTTGATTAACACCACATTCCTGAGCAATATCTCTTTGTGTCATTGAAGTGTGCTCACCTAATGTCACAATCTTCTCACGTTTTCTGTGCGTGATATCCATATCGCGAACAACCGGTAAAAGCACAATATAAATCAAATTTTGAACTTTGAGTATATGTGAACAAACTCTCTAAAACGCACTGAATAACTGTGTAATGTGTTCCCAATGATATAGGTTATGTTTTTCGACATAAAACTACTGTCAGAACTGATCTAGCAATGTTGCCACATGCAGAAAACTAAAAGAATAGTCATGATTTCATTAGTTTATACAATACTGTATCACATGAAATACAAATCAAAATAGAGAATCTTTGCACGGGTCAAATGACCTGTCGAGTTAAGGCAGAATACATATTTTTCTCGGTAAAGAAATTAATAAGTAAGGAGTAAATCTTGGAAGATACATCCGATGTATTTTTTAATAAAAGTCGTAAAGGTAAACGGCGATGTCATAATGTTATTTTCGAGAAATTCTCACAAAAAGTTTAAAATGGGTCATTTGACCGGTCATGGTAGGTTTAGTGTTAAACATTCCTTGTATTCAAATTTTGTTTTAGTTGCGTACAATTTTTGATAGCGCTCACTGTATTTACTAATAGAGGTCTACTGAAACGTATGCTTTTCAATTTAATTATTCCTCCGACAAGTAAATTGTGGCAACATAATTGCCTATCGGGCAATATATCTCCAGACACCATTCTTTCGTAAACAACCTTTTAAAAAACATTTATGCAAACGCGGAGATATGTTTTGCAATACTTAGCGTTTTTTTTTCTCTCCTTTCATGTAACGCCGCTATAACGTATGTATAATAAAATCGTTTATTTTTACATAAGAAAACAATAATAGTCGTAATGATGAATATCAAATGACGGTGGGGAGGAGCCACGGTTGTAAATTATTCAGTAGGCATTGGTTGATAGATTAGTTTCAAAATCGTACCACCTAATAAGTGTAAATTTTTAAAAAGTTTGGACACATGAAGAACGAAATACAAATTATAATGTAAATTAAAGTACGATAAAAGTCTAAAAAGGAAATTGTAATGGTGTTGTGTACTAAATAAATTTATTATTTGCATAAATTGGGGAGTCTAATATTTAATTTACGATTACATAAATAAATTATCCCGATGAAGAGTTTGAGTGAGTGAGAACAAAAAAAAAACTGTGAATGTAATGATGAATAACCGATCTTGTTTCAATAATAGTAGCAGTAAAAATAACTTATTTATTTTAAATAAGTAAGGAGACAGTGTATGAAATACGTATACGTGTCAAAGTAAAAGAAATACAAGGGGTACAAGGAAAGTTTTGCAACACAGCTTTGTTTATTTAATTTTTTCAAAATAATTTCCTCTACACTCAATATACCTCTCCATCCTCCAAAACCAATTCTTAAATCAGTTCTGCCAACTTTCACTAGGGAGTAAAGCACACTCGTTGTCCCAAGCCCGCAGAAGGTCCTCATCACTGGAAAACCGCCTGCCTTTTAGCTTCATTTTCACATGCGGGAACAGTGTAAAGTCGCAGGGAGCAAGAGCTGGACTGCAGGGAGGGTGTTCGGGAAGTTTCAATCCTGTCGGGGTCAAATATTCGGTGCAGGCTTTGGCGCGGTGAGCTGGAACATTATTGTGATGGAGGAACCAGGTGTCCATTCTTGACTTTGGCCGCAGGTTCTTCATAGATCTAATGTCTTTAGGCAGGCACTGTTTAGTATACCACTTAGCTGTAACTGTCTTCTATGTGTCCAAAACGACGCGTTCCACAATTCCATTCGAAAAATACAGCCATCATTTTTTTCTTTACAGATCGGGATTTCTGATAACTACTGGTGTGTCATCATAACGAAACACTCAAATTTTGTTTTAAGCTTTGGTCGGCACATCGTAATAGTACAGCCAAGTCTCGGCACCTGTCACGATGTTGTGCACATAGTGACATTGTCCCTTATTAAACTTTTTCAGCATCTCCTGGCACCAAGTCACACGTCGTGTCACCTGTTTTTCAGTCAGTCTGTGCGGCACCCAGAGAGAACAAAGTTTCTTCACGTGCAAATGATCACGCAGTATCGAACGAATTGCTGGTGCATTTAGGCCCGAAGCACCCTTTATTTGCTGATAAGTTACTCGCCTGTTCTCGCCAAGCATTTTCCTCAAAATAGTAACGTTTTCCTCCGTAACAGACGTTCGTGGCCTTCCCAGCCTCTGAGCATCCTCCACAACTAAACTTGCGTCTTTGGAATTCTCTATACCACCTGAATATCGTTGTGCCATGTGGATAAATATTACCTAGTGCAAAAATCATTTCTTCGAAGCACTGGTCTATGATTAAACCACGCACGAAATTATAACGCAAGACTGCCCTCATCTCATTTCGTGACCACGATGCCATCGCAAGCACTTTACACTCTCACTGTTAATGAGTAACTGAGCCCATCGACATGGTGGGGCGGCTACTATGCATGTATGAACATGTCTCAACATGCAACACCAAGCAGCTTCCTACGATTCATTGTTGCGTCATATTGAAAAACTTCCCTAGTACCCTATGTAATAATAATAACATTGTTACAGATCCTTGTTTATTGGGTCTCTACTTTTGAGCCGAAATTATTATTCTGTATTTAAATATTTTTATATTTTTTTTGGGCGTCTTAAACAATAATTAACATTGGAAATAATAAGAAAATACAACGACCTGTGATGTAGCAATTTATTATATTTCAACAGAATCCACCAGCTAGCAAGCAGATACACATGTAACTTGACAAATACCTGTAAAGAAACTACTTCATCTATTATACAAATAACAATTCTCAAGGCGAATCGGATTACGCTCGTATATAAACACCCGTTTAATTCGAATAACGGGAAAAATCTCATAAAATGTTTACGCGTTTAGTGATAATCTGAATCACTTTTGGAAGGATCTTTCTTAAAAATAATAATAAAGAAAGCACAACAAAATTAACATTACAATTTACTAATTACAAATACAATTTTGTTACCTCGTTTATTGTAGCTTTACTTTTGAGCTGAAATTTTGTTTCAGTATTTAAATATCTCTATACTTTATTGGGTGCCTTAATTGATAATTAGTATTGGAAATTATTTAAAAAAAATACGAGGACCTAGAGTGATGCAACAATTTAATATATTTCAATAAAATGCACCAGTTAGTAAACTTAAGATAAACATGTAACTTGATAAATGAGAAGATGCTACTTTCTCTATAAGTAACAATTTTCAGGATGATTCATTTTACATATATAAACACCCGTTCAATTCGAATAACGTAAAAATCTCATAAAATATTTACGCGTTAAATGATAATCAGAAACATCCTTAAAAGGATCTTTCTTAAAAATAATGATAAAGAAAACACAACAAAATTAACGTTACAATTTAACAATTACAAATACAATTTCGTTACCTTGTTTATTGTGTCTTTACTTTTGAGCTGGCATTTTTATTCAGTATTTAAATACCTTTATATTTTCTTGGAGGCCTTAATTAATAATTAGCATTGGAAATTATATAAAAAAAATACGAGGATGTAAAAATTTATTATATTTCAAGAGAATGTACCAGCTAACAAACTGAGATAAATATGTAACTTGACAAATGGAAAGATGGTTACTTTTTTTACAAATAACAATTCTTAGGGCGGTTCAGATTACGAAGAGTTGCTCATATATGAACACCCCTTTAATTCGTTCAGCAGAAAAGATTTCATAAAATATTTACGCATTTAACGGTCATCTGAATCAATTCTACAAGGTACTTTCATATAAACAATGATATAGAAAACACAACAAAATTAACATTACAATTTTACAATACGAATGCAATTTTTTTACCTTGTATTATCTATTTATATGTTCCTCAGTTGAATAGTTGAATTGAACAGAATGCTATTGTCGGATAATTCGAGAAAAATTCGAATTTTTTGAAAGGTTGCGCGCTTTCTTTGGAGGAAAATGTAGATACCGTATTGTAGTGGAAGGAAGGAATTTTGAACATTTTCTTTCGCTTTAATCTTTTTACGTAAAAATACAATAATATCTTAATAAAAACCACCAAAACAAATTTAATCTGCTTTAGCAATAAAATTTCTGTTCTCGAAAATACTATAATTAAGACTTTTCGCTTTATTTTCAACCACACTATATACTCGTAATATCTCTAAAGGTTGTTTTAAAACGGTTTATGAGAGAAAGATCGGCCAAAATTTTGAATAACGATGTGAATTATATTTATAAATACGTAATAATTTATAAATTAATCAATATCAAGAAGAGAGATCAAATATTTGTCATCACCCAATAACTTTAGTTAATAGTTGTTGATAAGAAATAAAAGTGAGGTGTATAAAGACCGTTACAATAAAAGCACGCAACTCTGTACTACAAACTAGATATAGTTTGCTACTAACGCAAATACACGCTACTAACATTATAAAATATCAGCTACGAAAGTCTGATTTACACATACACAATTATTGTATTATATACTTACTTCTAATCAAAGAAATTAACCCCAAAAACGGTTGTTAAAATAACAATAATAGTGACAGTCTAACTGGTTTATTTTATGCTGCAGATTATTTCGAATTTTCATATATAAAGCGAGTTATTAAATTAATTCCATCGCATTTAAAGTAGATTTAAGCTATCGTTTTGAAGAATTTATTTGTGAGAATACATGGCATGTACTATATATTGCTTTATTTTCAATTAAATTCTAAGCTCTCAAGGTCAATGTACGAGGATAGTTTGACAAGTAGTGAGAATGGAAAAGAAAAACAAATTTTTTAAATACAAAATAATTTTTATTTTTCAATATATTCTCCTAATAGAGCAATACATTTATTCCAACGGTGCTCCAATGCCCTTACGCCATCTCTAAAATGCGATTCCGGAGGGCTTGCAAAATACTCATTTACGAAGATGACAAGCTCGTCGTTAGACGAAAATTTCTTTCTACCTAGTTCCGTTTTCAATTTTGGAAAAAGGTGGAACTCGGAAGGGGGTACATCCGGCGAATAAGGCGCATGCGGTAGTAATTGGAAATGCAACTCATGGAATTTGGATATCGCAACTGTGCTGGTATGCGAGGGAGCGTTGTCTTGGTGAAACAGAATCTTTTGCTTTGCCACTCCTGGCCGTCTAGCACGAATCTGAACACTTAATTTTTGTAGAAGTTCTGCATAATATTGGCCCTTTATTCTAGTATCTTTCTGAATGTAATCAATTAGCAAAATGCCCTTTGAATCCCAAAAAATTGATGCCATCACCTTGTTTGCCGATAAAGTGGTTTTCGCTTTCTTTGGAGGTGCAGAACCACGTTCTAACCATTGCTACGAATGTTGTTTAGTTTCGGGTGTATTGTAGTGTATCCAAGTTTCATCGCAAGTAACAAATCGCCTACAAAAATTAACCGGATTCCGCTTATAAAGGTCCAAACACTCATTGGAAATGCGCAAACGAGTGAACTTTTGAGCAGTCGTAAGCAATCGCGGCACCCATCCTGCCGAAAGCTTGAAAAGGCCTAATTCTTTCGTTAAAATGTGGTGTACGCGTTCTGTTGAAATGTTTAATATGTTTCCTATCTCTCTCACTTTGAGTCGTCGATCTTGCGTAATAATATTATGGATTTTTATAATCATTTCCTTAGAAGTCACGATTTTGGGTGCTCTAGAGCGCGCTTCTTCAACACAGCTTGTTCTACCACGTTTAAATTCATTTACCCATCTACTTACTGTGGCGGATGATGGAGCAGATTCACCTAATGTTTCCCGTAACTCATCTTTTATTTCGGTAGCTTTCATACCCTTAATTACGAAGTATTTAATCACCGCACGATACTCTGCTTTTTCCATTTTACCAAAACGACGCCTTGCTTCTTCTTCAATCAGCTGTCAAAAATAAACTAATCAACCGATTTATCTAAATATCGGAATGTAAACATATAAATAGGTAACCTAAATTACAGTGCATTTGTTTTACCAATTAATAGCGCCACCTATGAGTCATTCTCACTACTTGTCAAACTATCCTCGTAATTGTAATATTACAATCAATAAAAATAAATCGAAGGAACTGTAGTGAAGCATTTATTTATGAGAGCACAGGACATGTATTATAGTTGTTTCATTTTTAGTTGAACTATGTTTCTAATATTTAAAATAATTATAATATCCTTTATTTCAAAATAAATACATGTATATCTACAATTTACATCCCAAAACTAAATTTACTAATATATATTAGTTCAATAAGCACTACAGAAACATAAAGTAAAATATAAATAAATGTCTATCTATTAGACGAATCATCGGTGGTGGTACCAGAGTCTCCTAAATTTATGATAAATTCTTCTACATTTTTTATTCTTTTTAAATTTCTTTTTTAAATACGATAATAGAATTAAAAATTCCTTCAAATTTCAAATTTTCGAATAATTCCGCATCTACCTCTTCTTGATAATCAACTGTTTAGTTTTGTGGACCTAACAATTCTTAAGAAAACCATTATCACAAACAATATGTAATAATATCAAAGGCCTCCTTTTTTCACTAGAATTTTTCAAACCTGTTGACAGACTTTCTTTGAAAGATTGCCGCGTACTTTCAATGCTTTTATCGATCCAAACTTTTGATGTCGTACAGCCTTTACTCATTTACTCATGTTTCATCGAGAAATTAAATTTTTCTTCTTTCCGTTCTAAATTGCTTTAGTTTCGGTAACTATTGCTATCTTTATATAATTATAGCATCTTTGTCTTTTAAGGGGCACCCTCCTGATAACTAAAAGTAAAGGTAGGCTTAAATTGCACACAGTAATATATTAAATATCTTACAGAAAATTCGTCTTCGGTAACCTATATAATGTCTGCCTTGAAAAATTCGGTATATCATAGTTACAATTTACAGCTGCCAAAATTTTATTTAATGTAGGAATCTCATTAAAAAAATAAATGGACTGTACGTCTTCTCAATGGTTTAACGTTATTGTCTACACCAGGTATGGGCAACTTTTGACATGTTGGGGGCCAAATTTTATGTGCAAATACGTTCACAAGCCGCCTTTAAAAGTAGTGCATTTTAAAGTAGTATTCATAATTTTTAGCGATAGATATCAAACATGATATAATACGACAATGTCTCGCGAGCCGAATCAAGTCTTACAGCGGGCCGGTTGTTGCCCATATATGGTCTACAACGATCCTTTCTTTTATAAGAATTTGGCTCTTGAAATTCTTGTATGGTGTTCTCTTGTAGAATATAATTCACTGGTTCTTAATATCCCTGTAAAAGTAAATATTTTTAAATAAATGTAAGCATTTATTTAATAATTTATTATTCTATAACAATATTACCAGTTGTTTCGGCAGTTGATTGAACAGTTCGTGTTTTGGTGCAATTTGAGTGCTATACTCGTACTTTATATATTTTGTATATATTCAATGCTGACTGCTTGTCAATCACGCGAAAATGGTTTCTCTTCCACTTCATATATTGTGACTCCGCCATCCTTATTATTATACGTAACAAATGCACGTCCTCTAAAACTACAAGACATTATCCTTCTACGAAATTTAGATGTTTTACTTTACTTCCTACCAACACTTTTCTGTACTTTCCAATGTCTTGAGAAAGGCAATTACAAAATACAAACGCTAGTAATAATTTAATAAAGAAATATTGACAGAAACTATAATATAACCTTATACTCTCTTTAAAAAAATTCAACTAAAAACACATGTAACATTTGTGTGTGAACGAGGCTTCAATTTCACAATATTTATATGTGTTTAACCAATCCAAAAACGAACACGTGCTGATTACGTATATTTATTAGTCTACTTGTTCGTGACACAGCATAATTGAATGTATGAAGAAGCAATTTAAGTTAAAAATAAAAAGCTACAGTACTGTGCAAAAGAAAGAAGCACCTTTTTGAATTTTACAAGAAACAATTATAAAAGGATAAATAATAATCATACACAAGTTTTTTTTAATGTATAAAGACTAACACGAATCGATATTAATATTATTATATATTGTATTATAAACACATATCGATATCTAAACATAAACAACTTAAATTTTCAATATTTCGTATGACCACCTTTATTTTTTATGGTATCATGCATTCTTTTTGGTAGGCTTTCCATTAATGAATTAATGAAATTTTCAGGAATATTGTACCACTCTTCCTATAGTATATTCCACAGTTTATTTTTGTTTTTTGGCTTCCTTTTACACTATTTTCTATCAAGATAATCCCACAGGTGCTCAATAATATTTAATTTACGACTTTGAGGTGGCCATATCACAGTCTGCAATACACCATTTGCTTCCTGCTGTGTTAAATAAGTTTTCACAAGGTTTGAGGTATGTTTGGGATCATTATCTTACTGTAGAATGAAATTATTGCCAATAAGTCGCTGTCCTAATGATATGGCATGTTCTTCTAATAGTGTTCTGTATTTCTAACCACTTAATTTACCCCCTATTTTTACAATTTCGCCCACATCTGCTGCCAAAATACAACCCCAAACTTGGATATTGACTCCTCCATGCTTTATGGAAGTCTGTAAACATAGTTCCAATAACAATTCGCCAGGGCGTCGTTTGACTTACTGACGTCTGTTCGTTCCAAGTAATTGATATTTAGATTCGCCAGCCCATATTACTTGTCACCACACTTTATATACCCAAGTTTCGTAGTCTCTGGCATATTTTAATCGTATCCCTCTATTACCTCGTCGCAGTAAGGATTTTCTTACGACCACGCATCCACTGAAGTCTGATCTGAGTATCGCCTTACTGTTGAAGCATGTACCGATGTACCAGATGTTCGCGCAAGAGCTTGAGCTAGTTCTGCGCTAACTTTCTTACGATTTCTTAAGGAACTAACTATTAAAAAACTGTGCATCAGCTTTACTGAGCTTTTTTGGACGTCCACTCTTTGGTCTATCACTTACACTGCCGGTTTTAGTCATTCTTTTTCTTGTTTGTTGCACGGCATACATCTCACTATATTTGATATTTTTACTTGACTGTAACCCTCTTGGTGTAAAACAATAATTTTATTTCTCTCTAGTAATGCTATTCTAGGCATTTATGGTGTACTATAACAATTCATAGCTTACGATTTTTTCTAAAAATGAAAATTTCACTTTCACACGCGTTTTTTAAGAATATAAATAAATTCTATTGTGGAACCGCTCTGTATCGTTTCTCCCATTGAATTAAAAACAAAATCTTATAGGTAAACAACTCTCTCTTGAAATTTTTTTTGCAAAGCATTGTGGTGCAATAAAATTTATTACTTTAATCATCTTATCAGGTGGTCGATATCACCCCTACGCGAAAGTACGATGTTATAAACTTGGAAATTCCCAGTGATTATATTTCTACCAATAAGTGAATCGAATTAACCCAATAATTATTATAAAGAACTTTTAGTAAATAAGTTTTGGAAAATATTGTTAGGTGCTTCTTTCATTTGCACAGTACTGTATATATACAAGTAAATTATAATAATAGTTTGTATACTGTTAAACACTTTAAATTTAACTCAAACTAATATAGGGCTTTGTATTGATTCTATAGGTCTGAGTTTGTAATTAGCTGTTTGTAAGGTTTGTTGTTCATAAATTTTTAGTGGTTGCGCGTTGTATATTTTAAGTATTGCACACCACACATCTTCTTCAACTTATTCAGGGTTTGGTATTATATTTTAAATAGCATTACAGTTAGTTGAACCAGCGTTACATACTTTAGAAGTGACTTGAATGAACTAGTACATAATTGTGTGATGTAGCTTTTAAATTATCTCGTCTAATATCAAACCCGTGTCGGGCGCCCTCCTCTTTACTAGCCAAATCAATATTAACTTATGAATCTTTCAAGTTTTACCAAAATCGATATACTATTACTCCTTTATCAGCATAGTTATCTCAATTGAGGTGTAGTTGTCAATAAGTTTCCAAGTACGCTGACCCAGGTAATATGGACATCTAATTAACATGAGGAAGCACTTCGTACGCCACAGTATTCCATCATAAATATTTATTTTATAACAGTACCTAATGACCCATTTAATTCACCGAAGTTTATTAATAATTCCAAGTAATTTATACAAGTAGATAATTAGTAAATGTACAATCATTAAATGTCCTATAAAGTATATTAAGTTTGTGCCACGCGATGACCTACTTGAGAACGATAAATATGATTGTAACCATACGCACCGCAATTATTAAATCAACTTAAATAATTATTGTTTTCGAAGACCACTAGGATATAATTCAGTGAAGTTTTGATTGATATAGTCTACGAAAAGTAATATAAAATGTATGTAACAGCTTCATATTCATACTTATTTAACTTTAGAACTGAAAATACTGTAATTTTCTGTTACTTTTTTCTTACAATAATTATGTGATTGTCATCTATACATTGTCGGTTGACGAATTAGAAATAGAAATCTTGATAATTTTAAACGAATGCAAGAAAGAAACCGATGTATAAATTAATTAATATAAAACTATTCTGGATTATTAATTACCTGCACAAATGACTACAAAGTCGTCTAGGGAATAGGTACTAGGAAAGGTATTTAAATTTAGATTAAAATATGTATCGAACGATACGTAAGGTACTTGAGTGTTTGTGTGTGTATATCCTAGGCCAGGATGTTATGTATATTTTGCGGTCGCAAAATGAACACCCAATATCTACATACGCAGGTAAAACTTAACTTCACGAACACGTAAAAGGAATGCGTGTAGCCTTGGTCATGACTATGGTGGAAGTCTGTGTTTTCTTACAAGCCGGGGCTTTTAAGAAACGCCGCGGTAGTTTAAAGTGTAGGATGTTGGTCATGTTTGAATTAACAAATGAGACGAGAGAATAGGCACACTAGAAATTGATGCGCTAAAGAAATTGGCATAAATTAAATGTGTGATATCAATGTAGGTAGCAAGATGCTTAGGATTTGATGATGAGAAATTAAATAGTTTTTGTGTAAAAGATGTAATGGTATGCGTAATTTTTTGGATAGAATATTTTTACTTTTAATTCCATTCAAATAAATGTGTTACTTAATTGGTATTTCCAAACAGAAATAAATGAATGAATATATAATGTATATTGTCTAAGTTTATGATAAGTACTTAGAAGTAATAACCCAGGAGGATGGAAGGGCATAATTTCTTTACGCTTAGAGTGCGCTACAGAATTTGGTAAATTTATAAATAGTCTGGGAAATTTTAACAAGGGGTTTGAGAGCTCACAAGATAGACTTGGACATAAGAGTTCAAGTAGATAGTTGAGCTTCAGAGCAGAGAGAGAAGAGACATCCTAGAGGTAAAGTTAGACCTGTAGGCAGGTCATGCTACTCAGAGGATGTGTGTGATTCGTCCGATACGAAGCATATCCAGTCAATTATTTGCCTGACCCACACTATTTTTGATTTATGTAAATGACCTACCGAACATTCTATGAAATGTAGAGTCGTTCTTTATGTGTTAGTGCAGTTGTTAGGTCTTCAAATGTAGGTGATATTTGTGATTTGATCGATGCAACATTAAATAAAATTAACGAACCGGTCATGTCCAACAAGTTCTAAATAAGCAGAAAAACAAATTGGTATACTTTTATGATAGGATTAAGCATATTTCCCATGTACAAATATACAATGAAACCTTCGATTGCGACTATTCTTAAAAAATTCTTGGTCTGGTAATTAATGAAAACCTTAAATAGTTTACACATATAAATGGAGTATGCAGTACACTGGTTAAGGTGTGTTTTACTCTTAAGCAGCTTTGCAGAACCTATAATTTGAGTACCCTGCTTACTTTCTATCACGCTAATTTTGATTCTGGCATGAGTTATGGTGTGATACATTGAAGAGTGTCGTCGAAGGTGGGCAGGGTGTCCCTTATGCAGAAAGAGGCCCTGACAAATATCTTCCATTTGGGCTGTAGGGATTCCTGCAAGCAATACTTTCGAAATAACTCGCTACTAACTTTTTATGACAATTATATATTAGATCTTCTATGCTTCGTTTCTAGGAACAAAAACACTTTTTCAAATGGCAATGTAAGTCATATATGATGCACGAACTGAAAATTATGTATTGCCTACTTCACATGCGGAAACTATGTTCCAAAAGGAACATATGGGTCGTAAATTGCACAATTTGCCACGTACTATTAGAAATATCACCAACTTCCGTATTTTTAAAAGCCGCCTTAAACGGTACCTGCTTACAATAAATTCTTATTGCATAAATTACTTTCTATGTCAAAATTTATAATATTCTTTTCCTCTTTGATACGTGTTTCTGGCATGCGGGTGTGTATGTAATATGTATGGATTGCTATTTTTGTATGTTCTGATATGTATTGTATATGCCTCGCTTTAGAAATAAAACCTATTATTAATATTATTATTATAAGTGTAGTTCGAGAAGCATCGCTTAAAACTATTCAAGAGCGAATAATGTGGAGTGTGAATCACCACTTGGCGAAATTAACGTCCGAAGTGGAATCAGCTAGTGTAACATTCTATTTTCCCATTACGATGATAACCATTCCTTAATTTAACCACAAGAGGTTGATATATAACCCCTTTCGACATTAATTTTAATTTTCGTAATTCTGTATACGTATTTCGACAACTAAGTTGTCGTCATCAGCAGATAATTAAGCAGTGTTGCACCTGGAGAACTACAGCAAGAAATACCCGTACGAAAAGATTAATTCCTTACACGATCCGTACCGCTTAAAGCCAAGATGTACACTGTAGATTTCACATAATTTTTTTAAAAATTGCGTTCTAGCCCTAAAGTAAGATAAAAAACGAAGAAAACGGAAAGAATGAATTTATTGCACTAATCCTTGTCCGTCCTTAAGAGACTGAACAAAGATCAGTTATTTGGGGATTACATATCAACCTTTAGTAATTAAGGTAATCGACCACAGGCTCCATCAAAATCACCTTCAACATTCCTTAATTTGTCAACGTTTCTATATTGCCAACTTTAATGCAATGCTTTAGATTGTGTCTTTTCACATACTGTATAATATCCACATAGGAAAATGTAATTTCTAAACAATTAAAATTCCATAGGATAGTAATGTCTGTACCTGTAGTTTCCAATAATAATTCAAATTGCATCTATTTTCAAACTAAACACTCGCTTAATGAATTCTAACTGGTATCGTGCCTAAAATATCTTTAATATGTATTTCTATATCTCAGAAATAATATTTACATAAAAAATAGACTTGATCCTCTTTTAGGCTTTCTATTTTCCGGACCATAACAATAAGCCGTCTGCTATATCCGATTTATCTATTTCCAATAAAAACAATCTTAATTTCATCGATTTATTTGCGAGGAAACTCAGTGTAACTTTATATTTTTGTATAGCAAACATGCTTTTGGAGATTTCGATTAAGTGGGTGTGGTAATGCCTCTCTTGTGTCACATTAAAAAGCAATTACGCTTGTATAGCGTCAAGGAAAGTTATGTAATGCTTCAATTTACCGCACGATATTGCTTTTACTTTGGCGCTCTCACTTCGGTACGTGTATTAATTTAGCCATCAAAATATAAAAGTCTGGAATCTGATTTAGCCTGCAATAAAGAGATGTATAAAATTATACAGATTTTATTGTACTTAATTTAAAATTTTGTAAAGCCACGGAGATGAATTCTTTTGAATTTTCGTTAGTCGGAGATTGTGTATTTTTGCCAATTAACTTTTTCGTAATTGCATTTTTATTTTATTTTAAATTTAGTGTTCTTTATTAAACAAAGTATGGAGTTATTGTAAAAAATGAACCGGTTCATATCGAAATGTTTGAGTCCTTAAGCATATATCATCATAGAACATCAGTTTCCAATGGATGTTACACGAGCGCTACAGGTGCGTTAAGCCTATAGCGTCGCTCAGTTGTTCTAAATGACAAGTCGACAACAAGATGCTTACTGGTTGTTTAGATGCAACGTGGTTTTCGTAGACGTTTTGGTTTTAAATCATTCCTGAAGACAACGGCAGTTTCTACAATGTTTATTCTCTAGTTTATGGCCCAAAGTGAATATTAAGTTTCTGGGCCTGATGATTGCGAGCAACTTGACTTGGGAGTGCCACATTAATAACATGTGTCGCAATCTGGCATCAGCAATATACTCTATACCAAGAGTGAAACTAGTGGCTACACCCGAGGCGGCTAGGACTGTGTACTATGCAAATTTTCAGGGAAGGGCCAGGTATGGTCTATTGATGTGGGGCGCGTCTGGCGCGGCTGAGGCGGTTTTCGGGTTGCAAAAGAGTGCAATTAGAGCCCTTAGTGGTGTATCTAATACCACAAGTTGTGTAAATCTATTCAGAAAACACAAAATACTGACCCTCCCATCCTTGTATATACTTGCTTGCCTGGAGTTTGTTCATAAGTCGCCAGATAAGTTCTGCAAAAATGGTGATTTTCACGAATATGAAACACGAAACTAGAGTAGTTTAGTCATACCGTATCATCGCATTGGGAAAAGTTAGCTAAGTTCAAATTACATGGCCGTGAATATATACAATGCTTTGCTTTATAAGTTTAGGAGCCTACCATGGATTAGTCTCAAAAGATTAATAAAAACAGTGCTGGTGGAGAACTGTTTCTATTCAGTAAATGACTTTCTGAAATATAAATTTTGACATTGCCGTTTTTGTGTTTCTATGTTTTCATTATTACTCTGGTGCTTTGTATAAATCTTGTGGGTTTTAACGTGTTTGGTGGCGCATTGATTGTGAGCCACATAGGTTTTCTTTTTCGTGTTTTTATTTATTTATATTATGTAATGACGTGTATATACATATACATCAATAAATTATTATTATTATTATTATTATTATTAGATCTATTGTCGACTTTTCTTCGTGGGCAGCACCATTACAGATCAGTCCTATCATAGTATGCTCCAAAATTGGACTTTCTCTTTACCACAAACGGAATTAAAACAATTCGTTTTTCAGGATGATCAAACACTGCCTCAATGGCAATTGACTATTCGAGCTTTCTTAAATGAAGAAACCCACGGTGACTGACTGATTAGAAGAGGTCAAGGGCTTGTTCTTGTGCTTGAATTTCGAGATACCAAGATCTTGCTTTGTGTGATTTTTTTCTCATGGACGTGTGTAATAGATCAAGCTTATGTTTTCCACTTACCCAACAAACATCTAATAACAACAATCAACTTAGTGAATTATGCGAAGAAATTTCATTTTGCCTTGATGTTGTCCATGAAGCAAGTGATAACTGTATTTAAAAGTTGCACGAACTTTTGTCATATTTAATTCAACACGCAGAATATGTTTTACTGTTTCTTTGTTAATGTTTAGCATATCGGCAATAATACGAATCCTCAAACGTCGGTCTTTCCGCACAATTTCATTAATTTTCTGGACGTTCCCTTCAGGTCTCGCAGTCATAAGTCGACCAGGACGTTTATCATTTTCCACCTCTTCCCGACTTTCAGAAAACCGTTTCTGCCGTTAAGAAACTCGAGCATGTGACACGACATTTTCACTAAACACTTCCTTTAACATTTGTAATCATTCTGCTGTTTTTTTTAATTTGACAAGGAATATCAAGTTAATTCGCTGCTCGATTCTTATGTCAGCCATATTCGCGGCACAGCTAAGTAGCAGTGTCCTTTACAGTTAAAGCTCGACAGTAAACTAAAGCAGACAGAGAGACGAAGCTACAGTTTGTTGCTTGCGACCTATCAAGGATAATGAAGTTCCCATTACAACCTCACCCGATGTGGCTGCGCGATGGAAGGAGCCCAGTCTCCTTATTTAACTGCCATACCTCGTAAGTAGTGCTAATATAAAGAAGTCGAACGTTCAAATTCTGTAGTTTCTACCTCTACAAAACCCATTTGTTAACAAGAGTTTGTTCATGTACGTAGTTCTTTTGTAATTGATGTAATATACTAATTATAAAAGAACTCGTTAAATAGAAAAGTTACTGTCACTATTCTAGAATATTAACCAATTCTCCTGTCTTATATTATGGCAATAAGAAATTGTAAAAATTGGAATTTATAGCCTTCCTTCTATATTTTTTAAAGATATACTATATACGAGGGTAGTTTGACAAGTAGTGAGAATGGAAAAGAAAAACGAATTTTTTAAATACAAAACAATTCTTATTTTTCACTATATTCTACTAAAAGAGCAATACATTTATTCCAACGGTGCTCCAATGCCCTTATGCCATCTCTTAAATGCGATTCCGGAAGACTTACAAAATACTCATTTACGAAGATGATAAGCTCGTCGTTAGACGAAAATTTCTTTTCACCTAGTGCCGTTTTCAATTTTGGAAAAAGGTGGAAGTTGGAAGGGGCTAGATCCGGCGAATAAGGCGCATGCGGTACTAATAGGAAATGCAACTTGGACATCGCAACTGTGCTGGTATGCGAGGGAGCGTTGTCCTGGTGAAACAGAATCTTTTTCTTTGCCATTCCTGGCCGTTTATCACGAATCTCGGCATTGAATTTTTGTAGAAGTTCTGCATAATATTGTCCGTTTATTGTGGCACCTTTCTGAAGGTAATTAATGAGCAAAATGCCCTTTGAATCCCAAAAAATTGATGCCATCACCTTGTTTGCCCATAAAGTGGTTTTCGTTTTCTGTGGAGGTGCAGAACCACGTTATAACCATTGCTTCGACTGTTGTTTAGTTTCGGGTGTACGGGTGAATACAAGTTTCATTGCAAGTAACAAATCGCCTACAAAAATCAACCTGATTTCGCTTATAAAGGTCCAAACACTCATTGGAAATGCGCAAACGAGTGAACTTTTGATCAGTCGTAAGCAATCGCGGCATCCGTCTTGCCGAAAGCTTGGAAAGGCCCAATTCTCTCGTTAAAATGTGGTGTACGCGTTCTGTTGAAATGCTTATCATGTCTGCTATTCCTCTCACTTTGAGTCGTCGATCTTGTGTAATAATATTATGGATTTTTATAATCCTTTCCTTAGAAGTCACTATATATGGTGCTCCAGAGCGTGCTTCATCAGCACAGCTTGTTCTACCACGTTTAAATTCATTCATCCATCTACTTCTTGTGGCGAATGATGGAGCAGATTCACCTAATGTTTCTCGTAACTCATCTTTTATTTCGGTAGCTTTCATACCCTTAATTAGGAAGTATTTAATCATCACACGATACTCTGCTTTTTCCATTTTAACAAAACGACGTGTTGCTTCTTCTTCAATCAGCTGTCAAAAATAAACTAATCAACCGATTTATCTAAATATCGGAATGTAAACATATAAATAGGCAGCTTAAATTACAGTGCATTTGTTTTACCAATTAGAGCGCCACCCATGTGTCATTCTCACTACTTATCAAACTATCCTCGTAATATTACATCGATTCTTCGAAACAATATTTCAATTATTATTCTTTAAATTTACTATTAAAAATATTTATATTAAACATAGTAATATGCCACCAAAATATTACTTAATCCTATTCGTGTTGGTATCGTTAAAGAAAAAAAAAACCGTAACTTTTAGTATATACGAAACTTTGAATGAACATTTTAATAGATAGAAAAACTAACGCTTGTTAATTTTAGAAAAAATTTTCATTTTCAGCCGTTTCATTATTAATGTACAACTGAATGACGCGCATCTATATTTAAAAGTTTAATGAACTTCGAGAAGATTTAATGTAACAGTTTTAGCCTCTTTGATATTTTTCCAAATTCCTTAAAATTTGTTCACTGAAGTGATTGGCCGTGTTGTTTATTTTTAACTTTTCACAGACATCTAATTAAAAATATATCGACGTTAAGAGACCCAAACTCTAAACTTCTATGTTATGTATGTTTCAAATTTAGCTTTACAACTTATGTTTAGTTTTAGATTTATTTATTATTCAAAATGATTACATAATATAAAGTTGATGTTCAAAAGTTTTAAATCGTTATTAAAGTACCAAACTAAAATATAATAGTATGCCGTATAATAGATATTATGTAATAAAGAACAAAAGAATGCGGACAAAATATTGACTTTTAAAAATAACAAACTTTTACGAGTATATATATTGTAACAGTTTTGCTTTGGTATTGAATATTGTATTTTTTGCTTTTTTTTACTAAAAAGAAAAGTCGAGAAATGATTTTGCTGTTAGATGAATTATAAAATGCATTCATAAAATAATTAATTACATTTTTTGAAATAGTTTTCGTTTTTCTGTTATAAAGATATATACACTTTTTCTTTCGACGTATGTTTTATATTCATATTGTGATCCAATCTTTTTCTTTTTGCCGTTAATATACGAGGATAGTTTGACAAGTAGTGAGAATGACACATAGGTGGCGCTCTAATTGCTAAAACAAATGCACTGTAATTTAGGTTGCCTATTTATATGTTTACATTCCGATATTTAAATAATTCGGTTGATTAGTTTATTTCTGACAGCTGATTGAAAAAGTAGCAACACGTCGTTGTCTTAAAATGCAAAAAGCAGAGTGTCGTGCGGTGATTAAATACTTCGTAATTAAGGGTATGAAAGCTACCGAAACAAAAGATGAGTTACGGGAAACATTAGGTGAATCTGCTCCATCATCCGCCACAATAAGTAGATGGGTAAATGAATTTAAACGTTATAGAACAAGCTGTGCTGATGAAGCGCGCTCTGGAGAACCCAAAATCGTGAGTTCTAAGGAAATAATTATAAAAATCCATAATATTATTACGCAAGATCGACGACTCAAAGTGAGAGACAGCAGACATGGTAAACATTTCAACAGAACGCCTACACCACATTTTAACGAAAGAATTGGGCCTTTCCAAGCTTTCGGCAAGATGGGTGCCGCGATTGCTTACGACTGATCAAAAGTTCACTCGTTTGTGCATTTCCAATGAGTGTTTGGATCTTTACAAGCGGAATCCGGTTGATTTTTGTAGGCGATTTGCTACTTGCGATGAAACTTGGATACACTACAGTGCACCCGAAACTAAACAACAATCGAAACAATGGCTAGAACGTAGTTCTGCACCTCCAAAGAAAGCGAAAACCACTTTATCGGCAAAAAAGGCGATGGCATCAATTTTTTGGGTTTCAAAGTGTATTTTGTTCATTGATTACCTTCAGAGAGATGCCACAATAAACGGACAATATTATGCAGAACATCTACAAAAATTAAAAGTTGAGATGCATGCTAAACGGCCAGGAATGGCAAAGAAAAAGATTCTATTTCACCAAGACAACGCTCCCGCGCATACCAGCACAGTGTCGATGTCCAAAATTCACGAGTTGCATTTCCAATTAGTACCGCATGTGCCTTATTCGCCGGATCTAGCCTCTTCCGACTTCCGCCTTTTTCCAAAATTGAAAACGGCACTAGGTGGAAAGAAATTTTCGTCTAACGACGAGCTTATCATCTTCGTAAATGAGTATTTTGCAAGCCTTCCGGAATCGCATTTTAGAGATGGCATAAGGGCATTTAAGCACCGTTAGAATAAATGTAGGAGAATATATTGAAAAATAGAAATTATTTTGTATTTAAAAAATTCGTTTTTCTTTTCCATTCTCACTACTTGTCAAACTACCCTCGTATATAAGTAGGTTTAATATTTGAAATTGACAGTATAGTTCAGATCTATTTTTTGTCTTAAAAGCAAAGGTACGTAAGTTGTTGAAAATGGTTTAATAATAAATATGAAATGCTTTTTTTTCCAGTGCAGAAATTTATTACTAAATTGTGTTTTTATTTCGCCACTTGTCACGAACTGTATGAAGATTTCTCCTTCGGCAGTTGTGAGACTTTCAAGAGTATTCTGAAATGGATACCTAATCCACTCGTAACTTGCCAAAATACTTTTCAAAATTCTTCGCCAGCATAACTAAATGATTTTCAATGGTTACAAAAACAACTTTAATAAGTTGCTCTTCGGCCTTGTTAGTTTTAATTAATCCTTCCACCCTTATAAACATTTCTAAGTTATTTTACTTTATATTTCTGTCCCGGTGTTCCAATTTTCTGTAAAAAGCATTGACTTTATCACTCATACTCAAGATGTGTGCATTTACTACTTAGAGTTGAAGATTTAAGGTATACTTATACTTGCAAAATGACGATTTCGTTGGATGTTAAAAGGAATCATTCAAATGTTAATAACACCTTGTCTAGCACATGTGTTTCTGAGATTCACTCATCGTCAGTTAGAATTGTGTTATTAACGAACGATTCCTTCGTAGAGTTTATCGTATACTTTCGATACAGAAGAATAATGAATAAGAGAGGGAGGCAATGTTTATTCATGACGATTTCGCTACTTAATTCATAACACGTTCCAAACCTTCCCACATGTTAATTATCTTGTCTTGCTATAAAACAGTAAAGCTGAAAGTATTGAACTCTTTGTCTTTGCAAAGTGCAGCGAAGATTCTTGGTTTAACGGGCCACTTTGATATTATTTACTGCAGTTACAAATGTTGTAAGTACAATATTCAAACCAGAACTCATTCCTTTGGAAGCCAAAACTTCTCTGTGAATCATTAAATGTATCCAGACACACTACGAAGATTTCTGTATTACAAGTGCTTACAAACTTTGTAGTCTTCCAGATATTGTACGAGCACCAATGGTGCACATTTTGTCGCAATTTTTTCAGTCTATGTTCGCCTCGTTTATAAAATCATTTAATATATTTAGCAATGCACGTAATGTCTCGAGTTCTATAGGCTTGTAGAATAGTGGTTCTTCTACTGCTGACGTACAATAACAAAACCTAACCTAGATTATTGAATGAGCATCTTTATTACGATCTGTTGTCTTATCAAGTTGAATTCAAAACAATTTGGCACATAACTCCCCGAAAAGATGATGCTTTCCATCTTCAAGTATATCACCAATTCGACTGGCAACAATTTTTTTTAATAGAGGTGTGGACTGCATTTGTTTGTCAAAATGATCTCCAAACATAGTTTCCATAATATCTATCGCAGTTGGCAGAATTAGTTCTTCACGAATAGTGTAAGACTTTTTATATCTGGCTATTTTATATGAAATTTTATAAAACTTTCTAAGAGACAATTCGCAAACAGAGCTTTTTTGGAAAATGATTTTTGCTTTTCACACGACTTTTTGAATAAATTTTAATTCGAAAATTTCCGGAGATTGTTAACATTCTTATTATGAAGCGTTTCTGAACGATGTTTGATTTTAGTAGGTTACATGTTACCTTCTGTTAAAACTTTTAACAAATAGCACACAACATGGAAAGAGGAATACAAATTACCGATCGAGTACTTAATATAAAAGAAAATCACGTTAATATTTATATCTTAGGTACGTATTTCGACAACTATGTTGTCATCGTCAGTAAGAAATAAACACAGTTGAATATTCACAGAACGCCACAAACACTCAGAGCTTGTATGGATATCGTGTAGTGTTTCGCGGCGTCGTCTATGTAAATTTATTCTGAGCTCATGTTCAATACTGTGTTAAGTTTCCACTGAAGATGTCAACTTATTACTCGAAATACGCAGTAGTTATTAGTCGAAATACGCGTCGAGGATACAAATATTGATGTGGTAAGGACCTTTTGTTACTTTTTTGATTATAAAAGTCGTATAACTCGAGAATGAAATATTTAAGATTGACTTTCTTAATGAACGAGGTTGAGATGATTTCCAATATCACGCCTTTAGAATTGCCGTGAAAATATCGAAATATAAGCTTTCAATTATATAAAAATCGGGGTAGGAAGCTGATAAAAGGCTGGAGAAGTTATTTTTTTTTGTCTTAAGCAGCAGTATTTAGAATTTAATTAATTAAGAATTAGGAGCAATAGACAACACAATTCACTCAGGTTAATTAAATTCTATTTCAAAAAGGATAGTAGATCATGTTCGGGAATTAATAAACAACTTAAATATCACATCCACAGCACTTTTACGTAATACCTAGCCAATTCTCTAATGTAAAAAAGTAACATTTCATTACTGCAGGTAATGGTTCCAATATCATTCCACTATTATTCATTTGGTATTCGTCTTCCGTTCATATATCCAATGATTGTGTACCGCGTAATCTTTACGAAAAAAATTAGGTCGGTTGTCCACAGCATAATAAGGAGATTTTTCCGGCCGGATATTATGCCCGTAGCTTTTATAAAAAAGATTGGCTGTTTCAATTTCCTACATGTAATCTGCAATGATTTCGGTAGATATAGGGGATATAATAATAAAACGTCCGTGTTCTTGAAGGACGTTTTTAGTAGTGTGTATCCTTTTGAAATTGTGTCACTAGAACGATTAGAGTTTTGTAATATTTACATTTACAACGGTGTTAATACTGTCGGCATAAGAAAACTTGATAGAGTAATATTACTATTTTAGAAGTATATATTCTACGTAGAAAATTGATTTATAAATGTATTTACATCCGTTGGAGTTAACAATGCACCTTTGCGAAGCATTTCGCATCGCGGACATAATACATGCTATCAATTGCTATCGATTGCACGCGCTCGCGCTCCAGAGGTTCTTATCGCTGGAAACACGAAGGACTTTTCACTACAAATAAAGATGTATAAGCAATGATTGGTTTTGTTGTAATTTTAAGACTATTCGCAACTATTTTAAAGCGAAAAAAATGTATAAGTATAACTAGAAGATGGTTCTATTTATACACGTAATGAGTTTGTCGTAAATCATAACTAATTCGGGGACATCTGGACACCATGCATGGGCGGTGAGTGAAGCGGGTACGGATGTTTTCGGAAATCTAGGTTATTACCGACATATATCGAGCGTTGCAATGCCAAAAGCACACATACGAAAGGTGTACAGTAACTACTGCAATGCAATATGAATGCATAGTGGCAGCAATATATTTTATGCTATTGTATTTATCTACAAAGAAAGAATTAACAATCAGCAACGTAGTATAAGCCTGCAGAGCATTACGAGTAATGAGAAGAATCTAAAACCTGGGAAAATGGATGCCACATCAATCGAATGACAGGCAAATGGAAAATCGAAAAATAGTCTGTGAAGTGTTGCTCCATAGGTATGAATGGAAGTTATTTCTGCGTACAATAGTAACGGGTGATGAAAAACGGATTTATTTCGAAAACCTTTAGCACAAAGAATCATGGTTATCACCAGCCGAAACCGATCCATCGACTCCAATTCTAAATCATTTTGGTCGCAAGACAATGCTCTGTGTTTGGTGGGACCAGAGCGGGGCGATGTATTACAAAATGTGGAAACCTAGTGAAACAGTTAATACTACTACACTGCCGACAACCAATTATCAATTTTAACTATGCATTGATAGGAAAACGTCCAAAATATACCCGAAGACACTGTAAAGTGATTTTACAGCATGATAATGCGCCGTCTCATAAAGCAAAACCGGTCAAAAAAGCGTTGAATGTACTTTGATGGGACATAATATCGCATCCACCGTACTCTTCAGACCTTATTCCGTCACTTTTTCGCATCAATGGGACACGCGCTTGCAGAGCAGCACTTCGACAATTTCGAAGAAGTTAGAAAATGGCTCGATGAATGGTTTTGCTCAAAGTACACCCAGATTTTTTGGGATTGCATTCATAAATTTTTCGAAAGATGGGTATTTTCTTGAAAATTCTGTAAATTTTTTATACCTGGTATATATAAAGAGAGAGTCACAACGTAATGCCCATGAAGGTCTTTAAAGAATTTTTGTAATTCCAAATGCTATTTTTTTGTGCTATGGAACAAAACGAGACAGATGGAGACATATAAAATCAAAATAATTTGGACAGCGAGAAATTTTTCAATATAATGGACTATTTAGTAGTTTTCTTATCTAATGATAATCATGATACATCCCTCAAAAGGAAGGGATGGCCTTCATATATTACATGTGGAAACTACGATCGACGAAAGTTTTAATGTGGTAGTTAAATCTTGTTCAGGCGCAAACCAAGCCAGTGAAAATATTAAGATTTTATATGAAAATTGTACCCCAATGATATTGGTTTTCAAACTCGGCCTTCCAGATCCCGATGGTCCCATACACCAATGATAAAATGTTTCCAATCTCTGTCTGGTTCTAAAACTGACTTCAGATGATCCACAGCACACATTTGAGGAAAATTTTATTGAAACTCGACATCAAATCGACGAAGTGGCAAATGAAGTGAATTATAAACTTGTTCAAGGTCACATCTCTTGCTTCAACTATTAGGACCACTTCTCAAAATAATTACCCTGCTTTTTACAATAAGCAACAGCCTGTGATTCAATACCAAAACGTTTTTCAATATGCATCCGTGGAAACTTTTTTTTAAAATAAGAAAAACAAAGAGTCCGATTAATATCCACATATCCTTGTAAATGTGGTGTATCAGAATCATCAATTTCTCTACCATAAATCAAATACTTATAAATCTGTTAACTTTGTAACATACACCCTTCTTCATCGGTGTAATTATGGAGACTAAAACAAAAACTCCTGGGAACGTACTTAGGGGGGTTTCGTGCGCGAATATTGAATTCAAATGAACACAATGCAGAAGAAATTGGGTGTGTGAAAGAAAAGAAAATAAAACGGAAGGTGTGTGAATGGAAGCGCAGTTTGCAAAATTAAGCATTAATCGAATGAGGAGTACATAACAGTCGAGGAAATTGTGTAAAAAAGGAAATAAATAGACGTAAAGATCCCTATTGGAACAAACTACAAATTAACGAATTTAAAGATGACTAATTAAAAATCATGATCAAAATTTGAGATGTCTATTGCAAAAGTATCGTATGAACAACCCGAACTTTTTGTAGATTGTGATTAGACAACTGTTTGAACTTTCCAAATTTGAATATTACCAGAGTTTGCTTTCTGAATCTTTTTACGAATCGCTCCAGATTGCAAAGTCCGTTTCGTGCAAAACTTTTCCTATCCGATCTGCAATCGAAACAAAATAAAGTGCTAAATAATATTGTAAATAGCAAAGGAAAAAAGGAAACTTTCGCTATCTAATCTTCGACATAACGAATTGCCTCCCTCCCTTGTCTAAAAGTTGTTTTTTATCCTGGCAATTAATTTTATTTATCATTACCCGATTCCGCTTCTGCTGGATGTTTGCGTCTGGTTGACGGAATAGGAGTCCCGCTGAGCGTGGCCTGCAGCGTGATCTTGATGTACGCCAAAAATTTCCACGGAAAGTCTATTTTATTGCCTAGCGTACGTATTATGAATACGGCTGGCCGGAACCATAAAAAAGCTAAATATGTATTTTGATGGCGCACAGTTAGTGCAAGTTGATTTATCGAAGCCGTTTTTTTTTTCTTTCGACCTAATTCCATTTCTGGTCGAAATTAATTTCCACGTTTCACACTAGATAAGCTTGTTCGCAAACATAAAAACTCACATAACGGAAACGAATATGAGGTAACATAAACATTGTATAACTTAATTATAATCGCTCGTTTCTGCGCAAAGAATTTTATTAGTGACACTGTGGACAAAATCTACAATAACGGACAATGATGAGGCGGTAGTACTACTCCTAGTTTCACAATCAAAATTTAGTTTTTTAACCTTGAAAGAAAATTAGAGCTTTCACATAAAATACACGCACATTATTTTAATCCAGTGTCTCCTAACCTTTTAATATTTGCGACCTAATTTTCAATTACAATTCTAATTGTGGTCGCTCGTCGCTTGCACTCATATAATACAATAGTTTTCTATTGAAATTGTACTGTAATTGTAATTTTAGTTTCTATTTGAATGTGTTTTGAACCGAGACACTGTATTAATTACAAAAGGGTAAATTTATTGCTGTTTAACAAGACCTACACCCTGCATTGATTATGTTTATTCCCACCATATTTGAAATTCTCCCGGCTTCGTGAGAAGTTCTAATTTGCCTAGAACGTTCTGAAATGTATGTCGCAATGGTGGCGCATGCGTATATCAAGTATGTAAATATTGCACTTCGTTCAATTTCAGCCAGTTTAGGGTGAGTCGATTCTCGATTGATAATATTGTAATTTATGTGAGCATGCTTCAATCATAAAAACATGCGAGGCGTGGTTTTGACAATTCAAAAGTAGTAATTTCGATGTGCAAGACAAAGATCATTCTGGTAGACCGAAAAAGTTTGAAGATGCGAAACTGCAAAATGAAGACCGTACCGAAACTCAAAAACATTTGCCAGAAGCGTTAAATGTGGCCCAAGAAACGATTCATATTTATTGAATGATAGGCGAATGGAAAATTGGTAAATCGTCTGTGAAATGCTGCTTCAGAGGTATGTTCGGAAATCATTTCTGCATCGAAAAGTGACGAATGATGAAAAATGCATCTATTTCTAAAACACTTTGCGCTAAAATAATGGTTATCACCTAGCGAAGCCGGCCCATCCACTCCAGGGCCAAATCATTTTGGTCGCAAAATAATGCTCTGTGTTTGATGGGACCTTAGTGGCGTGGTATAATATAAACTGTAAAAAAGCTGGTGACTGTTTCACCAGATTTCAACAGTTCGTATATCGCTACCGACAAAAAATTATCAATTCGACCCATGCTAGGAAAACGTCCAGAATGGGCCCGAAGACACGGTAAAGTGATTTTACAGCACGGTAATGCGCCATCTCATACAGCAAAACCGGTCAAAGGAGTATTCAAAATACTTGAATGGGACATAAAACCGCACACGCCGTACTCTCCAGACCTTTCCTCATCCGACTATAGCTTTTTCGCATCAATGGAACACGCGTTTGAACAACAGCACTACGCCAATTTCAAAGAAGTAAGAATAAGACTCGATGAATGGTGTTGCTCAAAGAACAAACAGTTTTTTCAGGATGGCATCCATAAAGTGCTTGAAAGATGGGTGTAGAATCAAATGGACAATATTTTGAGTAAATAAATTTTTCCACTTTCTTGAAAATTATGTAGTTTTTTTACGAAAAAATCGGTAATGACTTTCCGATACACCTGGTACATAAGTTTGTGGTACCTCTTCCTTAATGCCGTGCAAAATATGGAAATATGACCATGCTTTTCAAAACTATGAGGCAATCTTTATAGAGAAATGTTGTTAATTGTACATGAGATAATTTTATGCCTTTGATACATAAATAAACAGACGTCCACAACTGATATTTTGTATACACCATTTACGTCTTGTAATTGAAAATTATTCGGGAGCACATCGTAAAGTTCGACCCACCTGTATTACACACTACATTAATTTATAAAGTAATTGAAAGGTAATTAGCTCATGAACCCGACAGTAGCAATTCTATAAAGCCACATACGATACTAATAGAATATTTCTGATAAGTTTCATATACAAAGCGGAATAGGGAACATTAGACCCCATCATTAGGGAATGTACAATACACACCCTAGTCACGTAACCGTTCACATATTTGTCATCGAATTTCTACACACTCATTCCCCATATCAGGTCCCCAGTCGGCAAGGAGGGCTTCCGAAAGAAACGTATCCATTTTGTCAATTCCCGTTGCAAGTATAACGAACAAATTAGATACGATCGTGACACTGATACCGGCAATTTGTTTTCGACATTGTGTGCTTTATTAAATCCGATTCCTTTACGGACATTTACACGGGAATAAATTGCCGGCATTATTTTAATTAATGCGCGTTTTGAATCGAATAAAATTTCTTTTTTGTGTAGTGAATGGAATGTAAATTTAGCGGGTAAAAGGAGAACCAAAAAAAAAGAAGTTAGGGAGCAAATTGTGCTAAATTTAAAAGACTATGTGAAAAATTTGAATGTAAATATTTGAATGGATGTATCAGACTATTCGGGTCGATGTAATCTGCACAGGTTTTACGAAGGCCTTCGACTCCATCGACTACAACGTGCTTTAGGCTAAATTCGATAGCATTAGATTTTGTCCATTCGTTCAGTTAATATCTTCACATCTAGCAAGAAGTGACTATGCTTTTTTCAATACTTCCTTGTCGGATTATTTTGCGCTTTCCATCGGGTGTACCACAAGGTTCTAATATTGGACCATTACTATTTAGTATACACTATCTGACATAAATCAGGGATCACTATTGGTAAAATACAACAAAATGGTACATTTTTGGTAAAACAACATATATACAAATACAAACGTAATTATTAAAAAAATAAAATTATATATACTTATAAAACAAAATAATAAACATTAGTTCTATGAAGAAAAATTAGCTGTTTTTATTTTAGGCGACTTTCGTCAAAATATTCACCTTTGTACTTAATAACTTCTTTACAACTTTTGGGTAGTCTCAACACAAGTTTTTGAAGAGTTTTTATTGGAATATTATTCCAAGCATTTCTAAGGTGTTCCCACAACTGTTGCTGGGAATTTGGACAGTATTCTCTCACTTTTCTGTCAAGCTCAGCCTCCAGCAATTCGATAGGATTCATATCGGGCGATTGTGCGGACCAAACTATATTTACAAGAAGTCCTTCTTCTGCTTTTTGTTTCACATACTCCTTGCAAAGTTTAGCACTATATCTGGGATCATTACCTTGTTGGAAATAAGAGCTTTCTCCTATCAATTTAATTACGGATGGAATTGCGTGTTCCTTTAAAATTTTCAAGTATCCTTCCTTTTTTAAAATTCCATCGATTCTATGCAAATCTCCAACACCATTAAAAGAAAATGATCCACAAACAAGAACTGAACCTGCACCGTGTTTAACTGTTGGCACAATACATTCTGGTATCGTCTTTCGCTAACTCGTCTGCGAACAAAAACGCGTCCACAGAACTCGCTTCCACATTTCGATATCCCAATGTTTGTGCTCCTAGGCCCATTGTAATCGTTTTTTACGATTTCGCGATCGTAGTAGTGGTTTACGAACAGTCTTTTAGTCTATTGTTTTGACTGTTCCTCCATCAAGTGTGAAGGAATGAACCCATGTTATAAATCTACGCAAAAACTCGACTTTATAGCTGTGAAACTTCGCCAAACACTCAATCGAAACATCTCCACATCGCTGTTTTTGTTCTATTGTGAGTAATCGCTGCACTCATCTTGCGTACAGCTTTCTCATATCCAACATGCGATGTACAGCACTTTTTGGAATGCCTACTATGTCTGCTAGCTCGCGCACTTTCACTCGACGATCATCCAGTACCGCTTTGTGGATTTTCTTCACTATTCCTGGAGTCATCACCTCATTTGGTCGACCACTGCAGCAGTCTCACCCAGAATAGAATCCAGTTCAGCTTCTATATCGGTTGGGCTGAGGCCTTTCGCATAAAAGTAGAAATCGCTATCATATCCGCCACCTCGCGCACTTTAATTTGACGGTCATCCAATACTATTTTCTGGATTTTTCACACCATTGCGATGTCCGTCTTGACATATCTTACGGCCTCGTTTAAACTCTGCAACCCAATACTTTCCTATTGTAAACGGAGAAGCAAACTCCCCCAGAGTAGAATCTAGGTGCGTTTTAATATTGATTGGACTGAGGCCTTTCAATTGAAAGTATTGTATCACATAACGATGGCTAATTTTTTCCACGTTCACACACTGAGAGCGTTCACTACTGATGTTTGCCGAACAAATACTAAATAACATAGCGTCGCCATACTGCAAATGTAGATTTTATAAGGCTGCTATTTTCTACCATAGTCATCCTTTTGAAACAACCGCCATCTGTAAATTAGGTCGGATATTTCTGGGACTACACTTGTAGACTGTTTAATGTGACTACAGAAGATATTATATATACTTGTTTCATCTTTTGCAATTTATTATAGTTCCCGAATTTAGTTAGCGTACATTCTTAGGTTTTATTTTTTTAACGGGTATCTTCGAAAGTAGTTTCTCTATATAGAGACTGTTCTAGAAGCTGTAGAGGGTACATAATGTAAAAATACGCTGTCCTCCTGCAAAATTAATTCTTATTGAATTCAAAATTGGATATGATTAACTAAAAACAAGATATGATGTGCAGTTTTTGATCTGTTAAGTGCTTATTTTTGAAACAACATTTATGTAGAACTTGTTTCTTTGTTCTTGCTTTAATTTCCTTTGGGACAAGCTTAGTTAATTCTTTTTTAGGACAAGTTTATTAAAGGAAAATACACCATTGCAATTTTGTTAAAATATTACTTTTTATTTTACCTGAAGTCTTATCGGATTCTTGCATAAAGTTGATCTAAATGTGACAAAAATTAGCCCAATTTGGAAATACGCTAATCTCTTTTCACTCAACACGATGAGTTCCGATTGATAAATATGAGGATTTTACACAATACCCTTGATAAATAAATAATCTAAACAAATTGTAGGCATCGATAGTTCTCTATGAAAAGCAAACATCCATTAAAAAAATTAACTCATCGTATACGAATGTAGATGCATGTAAATAGGTCTATGTGCGTAAAATCTATCAGCATAGAACTCCTCGTCCAATGACTTTCATAAAAATAAATTCGATCCTTACTTAAAAATTGACCGGGCCGAACGTTCAAGCGTTCAAAACGGTCAATTTCATCCAACTTTCCGATCGTCTATCCGATATTTATTCAGGATATTTGTAGGTCCACGCATGTACACGTTTACATATACACGCGCGCGTATATGTATACAAGAGAACATATGACCGTATATATACGGTTCGCGTCCATGTGTCAGTTTATATTTGCTTCCAATATATGCCCGATAAACCTTGCGGTTTGGAAACTTTCGATATTATATCCGAACACAAAGCCAAAAATTCGAAAATTCTGTTGAAGTTGCCTGTGATGTGGATGTATTTGTGTTCGTAGCCCTACGGTGTTGGGCCTTTATCGTGATCACTTTCTGAACATTCGAACGTTTAAACTCGTACAAGGACGTCGTTTATGTATTTGTGTGTTTGTATGTGTGCGTGCCCCGTTAGATTTGAAAACGGTTGTCGACATTATTCTAAAGCATTTTAAATGGAGCTTTCTGTAATAAGTTTATTGTTCTGTTGCATACAGGCCGGTCAGAAATTCAAGGATAATCATCAGATAGGGCGATTCTATGATTAATTCTGAGTCGACGATCTTAATACAGAAATGTGTTGTCATTATTTAAGCCATACACATTGTTCTAAGAAATTGTAGATTTGGCAACATGGTACGAAACCATCAATAAATTAATAGGGTTGATATGACGAATATCAAACATAATAATTAATTTATATTTGTTATATTACGAATTTTAATCGGGATTGCTTGTATGTAAAGAAAAGAAATGCTTTTGGAGTTAAAAATAAAATCTTCCAAAAATGTATTTCACAAAAAATTATACAGAAAACTGCTAATAAATAAACAATTTCTTTGCAATCAATAATTCGATTTAATTACATTCGTCTGGAACAATTTTTGGTCGTAGTTAGCAGAAACAGATTCTTTAACACTTTAATGGATGCTCCTTGGTTCCCATGAAAGGTAAATATGACTTTATTAAAACCAGGTATTATTTTTGATTTGTATGTTAGCATTATTCCATTATACGAGTTATATTTAAGTCTAGTAAAAAAAAGATAATGATAATTAATGAAAATGCGGTAATTGATAGTCATTGGTTTGAAGACAAAGCTGCAGCCTTTGTAGAATAGAATTTAGGACGCGTTGCAACATATCTGCAATAATTGTATTATGGCGTTAATTCTATTTATTACTTCTTGTTCATTGATCCGGAAGTGTCCCATAAACATTTTGCTTCAAAAAATTCCAAACGAAGAAATCCAGGGGATTCACATCTGGTGAATGATATTGGTCCGTTTCGCACGCTTGCTTTATGAGCTGATGCACCATCATCACATTAAGGTTTCAGATGCTTAGCCAAACGCTAACAGAAAACTTTCTTCGTTGTCCAAATTCTCAAATGCACACTAGTGTGTGCGTTTTGGCTTTCGACGGTACAGGTCGTGTACGGAATTTGTTTCATGCGGGTGTTAGCCGTAGTTTTCCAAGTGCGAAACTGTTTAATTATCTGCTGATGATAACTCAGTTGTCGAAATACGTATAAAGAATACGAAAATTAATGTGGAAAGGGGTATTCCAAAATTAATGCAAGATTTGAATTTGTCGCCATTTGTGCAGTAAAGTGTTGGCAACCCTAAAAAAAAACAATTCGACAGCTGACAGTTTAGGGTTAGTAAAAATGGACCGTTATACAATAGAACAACGTGTCTTCTTTATTGAACAATATTTCAGAAATAATGAAAGGTTGGCGGCCGCAGTTCGAAAATTTCATACAAAATATTGTCGGAATAGTGTTTAACTTCGTCAACTGTGAAGAGATTAATTAAAAAATTCAGGGAGATTGGATCCGTTGGAGACGCCAAACACATAGGTCATCCAGAAACAAGCCGTTTAAATGTCAATATTGAAGCAGTGCGTAAGAGTGTCAGTGACAATCCAGGAACCTCAATTCGGCTTCGTTGACAAGAATTGCAAATTTCAAGAAGCTCTCTACAGCGTATACACACTAAAGATCTGTGTCTCCATGCTTACAAAATTCAATTAACACAACAACTGAAACCTAATGACCATGCATAGTGAAGAGAATTCGTTGAATGTATTATTGAACATCAACAAATGGATGCTGATTTTTTGAGCAAAATCAACCTAAGCGATGAAGCACATTTTCACCTTGATGGCTTTATTAATCGCCAAAATTGCCGCTTTTGCCATGCAGTGACTGTTACTGGTGTTCGATATCGTGACATGATAACACAGTTCTTTGTGCCGTAATTGGATGATATTGATGTGATCGATATGTGGTTTCAACAAGACGGTGCCACATGCCATACAGCTCGTGAAACAATTCAATTACTGCATGAGACTCCATTAGATTTCTTTTTATGGGGTTATTTAAAACCACAGGTCTATGTCAGCAAGCCCACAACCAACCGTGCATTAAAGGAGGAGATTCAACGCTGCATCAACGAAATTCAGTCACATTTATGCATTATGGTCATAGAAAATTTCGACAAACGAGTGCGTATGTGCATGCAGAAGTCCTGGAAGCCATTTGCCCGATGTGTTATTCCATAAATAACCCTATTCTATGTACTTTATGATTCAATAAAAAATAACAATCAAAAGACTAGAAACTGTGTTGTCTATTTAATTCAAATTTTGCGTTAATTTTGGTACACACTTTATATCAACCTTAAGTGATTAAGTTAATCAACCACAGGCTCCATCAAAAATACCTACAGACTAGGAAGTTTAATCTAAAAGACGACACGAAATAACTAACATGGTACTCTTTTATTGTACAAACCTAGCTAGATATAATAAGAGTTACTTGGAACATACATATTACTCTGTTATCTCTGTAAATAAACGTGTACAAAATAAAAATGTGTCGACCGGTTTCCTGTCCAACGCCAACAATTGAAGTAGGTTTTTAAAAATTAGTTTCTGCTTGTTTTCAAAAGTTGATATAGCTGTTATTCATATAGAAAACTTAAACTCATATCGTGACATTCCTGTAATACAAGAAAATATAAAATTCTGTGGAAGTTTCCATACAGAAGTTAGTTTAACATTATTATCTCTTAAAGTACTAGCAAAAGTTTCAGTCGCGTCAACGTGAGACGACGTGAAAACAAGATAGTGCCGATGTATTGTGCAAGCACGAACTTGACGCCTTGTTGCATCATAACGTGCTGTCAATACCATTAAATATTATCTGGGTTAGCGAAGTCAGTTTATAAAGTTTTAAACAAACACTACTGTTTGCTTATGTCATGTGTTATGTGTTTAGCGATAGGTTCATGCCGAAAGATGTTTTTAGTTTTCAGTAAGAGATAAATTGGCGACTAATAGCAATTTAGATGTTAGATATTAACGAAAGTGAGTACAGTAGCTTTGTCAGGTCTTTTTTTGAGTATAAAATAATTTCTTCGCCACTTTTTATAATTTAGGAAATTGATACCGTGTATTGTTAAACTTAAGTAATCCATGAATACTCTTCCACAATTTTTTTTAAATATGTATATATTGTATAACAGACAATGTATATTTCTTAGTAGTATATAGTATATGTGGTAAAATGGGAAGGGGGGGGATTAAGTGCATAATTTATTCTTTCGCATACCAGGGTATCTTTCAAATTAGATCCGTTTTTAATAAGAAAAAAGATACTGTAAATATCATTAAAATATATTTATTTCCATGTTTCCAAATTCTTTCATCTACTTTACTACATAATTTCCATTTTTGTTCAAACATTTGTCATACTTTAATCACTTAAGGTTGATATATAAACCCGAAAGGGTCTATTAAGGTTGATATATAATCCCAAAGGCCACAACAATGCTCACTGCGGCGATTGTTCATCATTCTCACTCTTTTTTAGCTTTCGACGGCACAGGTCGTGTATGGAATTTATTTCGTGCGGGTTTTTGCTGTACTTTTCCAAGTGAGACACTGTTTAATTATCTGCTGATGATGACAACTTGGTTGTGGTAATACATATACAGAATACGAAAATTAATGTGGAAAGGGGTTATGTGATGAAGTTAATCAACCACAGGCTTCATCAAAATACCTTTCATTTTTCATACCGTTCAGCAATTTTTTGCATTCCGACGTTAAAGGAATCTGATATGACTGCAGTTTAAAATTCTTCTTTGTTGTTGAACCGCTCACAAAGAAATTCCTTCAAGTACCGAAACAGTAAAAATCGCAGGGTGTAGGGTCTGTACTGTAAGGTAGATGATCCAGTCGTTCCCATCCAAAAGACTTGATTAGACATCGTGTTTGTAGAGAAGAATGTGGCCTTACATTGATTTTGGAAGACAGTAGACAACGTCGTAGTTTTCTCAAGGTCTCATAATCAGAATTAATTGCTGTCTTTCGCCATAAAATCCACTAGCAAAGTCTCTTTAATGTCTCAAAAGACAGCTGCCGTGACCTTTCGTACTGAAATTGTCTGGTTGACTACGATGTGTGTCGCCATTCTATTTACTGTCGTTTTGATGCAGAAGTCGGGTCAGACACCCTCTTGTAACGATGTGATCCAGAAAGTTATTTGCTTACTGATCGTATTGAGTTCAAAATAATATACCGCAGCCCAACCTTTTTGTTTTGTGAGCATTAGAAAGCAGTTTGGAACTCACGGACGGCACAATTTTACATACTTCAGTTTCTTCGAAACAGTAGTGCATGAAACTAACATTTGGACAAACATCACCTAGTGCAAGGGTAATTTCTTCGAAGCACTGGTCTATGTTCAAACCACGCACGAAATTATAACTCAAAACTGCCCTTATCTCATTTCGTGATCACGATGCCATCGCAAGCACTTACGCTTTCGCTGCCAATAAACAACTGAGCCCATCGACATGGCGCGGCGGTTACTATGCACGTATAAACATATCTCAACATGCAGCAACAAGCAGCTTACTACGATGCATTGCATATTGCAAAACTTTCCTAGTACCCTTTGCATATTATAAGAATCTAAAGATACATTAGTATAAATATAATTATAAAGTTTTCAGTTTATTAAAAACTGGTATTTATGTCTTCACTTTTGCCAAATTCTGAAAAATGTTTCGGTTTCTTCAAAACACCTTGCTTGTATGCCCAAAGTATTTCAGGAACTTTGCTAAAATAACCCGTTTTTTCCTTAATCACCTGTTTGATCAATTGACCAAAGTTGAACGATGTTTTCTCCCTAACGTTCCGGAGAAACGAAGTAATATATTTCGACGTATGGACGTAACAATTGCTTTGTTTTTAAATCCGTCTGATGGCGCCGTTCACGCCCGCACACATTTTTCGTCTCCGCGCGGTCCGTTTGCCTGCCCCCAACTGCCTGTTCCTGTTGGCAAAGACCCGGAGGCAAGCTACAGCGTCGGAATGAAACGTTGAAATACGGTTGTCCATTTGTAAAATCAATTTCCAGTGCACGGGTCGGTCGTATCGGTAGCGCGTACACTTTCGGTTTAGAAAATAACAGATTGCCCCGGTTATTAAGTATCGGACTCGTATATTTTATTCCCAGACCAATATTAACTAAATGACACCCATAGAGTCGAGGCGCCGCCATAATAATGGTCCGATATTTCACAGACTGATGATTTACGACATTACAGTTTTTATTTAAACGCACACGGACACGCACACACAAGCACAGGGACATATAAATATATCTATATGAGGCGAGATTGAATTTGGATAAGAAGTTCTTCGTTAAACATTCAGAAGGTTGTCTTTTGTATTTTTCTATTTGATTTACGATCAATTATCGTTATCTGTTATATTTCGTCCAAACAGAAAAGTAGCGTGACATTAGTACGTTATTACTCAGTTCTATCAATGTGTATATTTTCAAAGCACGTGTTTTTATCAACGGGTATTCGAACAAATTACTTCAAAAAGCTAATTGCCAAATTGTGCCTTACGAAATCAGGTTTCATGAAGAGAAGGATGTAAAGTAGCTACCACAAAACGGTTAACGATGTACATGAGAATATATCTGTCGAATTCATGTAGAACGGTCTTTATAAAAATGGTATGTTGTTGTTTTAAATTCGTAAATATGGCTCCCGAAGCATCTGAAATGATTCAGCAAGCATTCTGCGAAAAATTAATCAACCGGACGGAAAATTTTGAGTGGTTTAACACTCATTAACGACGACTAACGAACAGGGTGGTCTTCGATATCTACTATGCCCAAACACACCGCAACAGTTCAACAATTCATTCATGAAGACCTGATCGGAACCTACTTGACATCTGCGATAAATTTGGAATCGCATATGGTAGATGGTAGCGAATTACAACTGAAGAATTAGGCATTATGTACTGTATTGCCGCGAAATTTATTCCGGGTCTTCTGGCTTAAGATCAAAAGCAGGAATGAATTGCTATTTGTACCTTGCTGCGGACGATGAAAACTTTTTGTCAAAAGTGATTACTGATGACAAGAGCTGAATTTGTAGTCGTTATCCAGAAACAATAGTCAAGCTAGAAAAAGAGCTCGAATTCGGCAAGACCCAAGAAACTTTTGTGCAAATGAAAAGCAATATGAAAAACATGCTCACTGTTTTTATTCGGCAGGAAAGGTACAGTTGGTGAGCAGGAAAGTGGTCACTGCAGCATGACAATGCTCCGTCTCAGTTTGTTTTCCACACATGCTCTTTTGGTGAAAATATCAGCGATTACCGTTCTCCACGCATACCTATGCGCCAGATTTAATTCTCTGCGACTTTAGTCTCTTCCCAAAAATGAAACTGCAGTTAAAAGGCTATTGAATAAATTCATGTGGAATCGTAAACAATACTCAACTTGTTCACAGAAAGCGACTTCTTGAATATCTTTCAGAATTGGAGAAAATGCTGAGACCAAGCTGCCCAAGGAGATTACTTCAAAAGTGACAGAAACTGCCAGAAGTAAAAGTTTTGATTCGAGTTTTGATACCCTCAGTGGTGCATATGCATTATATCTCGTATGATTATGTTTTATTCAAACTGGTTATGTTATACAAAAACATATTTTCTTAATAATAATCGCTATCGAACCTCCACTACTTATTAGAACAGTAAGAATATATTACGTTTTCTATATAATTTATCGTCCCTTTCATATAACGGCGAAATATCGTAACTTAAAATCAAATTAGTCATCTTTAACGCCAAAACAAATACCACCGTCTAGTAATGAATTTGGGGCATAAAAAATGGCGATCGACTTTCTCCACGGACGAAGTATAATTTTTCCCCTAGCGCAGCGAACAAAGAGAACATTCATGCACTCCAAATTTTGTAATTAATTTCGCCGAAGTTAACCCACGTCGATATCAATTAATATGTGGTGAACAGCTGGCGTTTCTCACCCCCCCATATACTGACGTTAGATGAATGTCCGTGGTGAAAATGCGGAAAAATCGGAAGCGATACGATCTAGATCTTTTAGAATTTGTTTTAGTATAATGGACGTGTCAAAATTATCTTTTAATATTTTATTTTCCGACGCAGTGGTTTATAGAAGATGTAACACTGTACACATGGCGCTATTAATTTTGCTTACTTTGCTATTAATTAATTTATTATGACGCAGAGATAATCGCAAAAGCTATTTAAAAGTTTTGAACAACATTAAACGCAATATTTTGTTATTCAGAATTGTTTTGGAAACTGATACGTAGTTCTTGTTTAAAAACGTTTCATTAACGTGAGTTTTTAACCTGAATTCGGTATTCCACAAGGACTAAATTTGGCTCCACAGCTATTTATTTATTATTACGCGAGTCTTTATGTGAATCTGGTGTTCCACCAGGACTGAATTGGCTCCACAACTATTTGTTTACTTTTATTGTATCTAAAATGTTATGATATTAAAAGTTTAGTAATAATAATAATAATAATTCTTTATTATACAACAAAATTAAACTCCAGTTACAGGATAAATACTCCATGCTAATGTAATATGTTAACGTAAATATGAAAAGCTGCTTTCTACATAGCATAATACACAGTCTATCTCAGAGCAAACGGAACTTTTTTGAAATAAAAACAAAAGCTTATTATTTTGGTAAAATTCGCTTATTTTATTCAAAGCAATCACCTTCGGCTTCAATACAATGTTTTGCACGGCCAATTAACATGTCGAATGAATTTTTAAGCTCATCTTTACAAATGTCCTTCAGGATCGTTGTCAACGCTTTTTTTAGTAGCTTCAACGTCGGTATAACGCTGTCCTTTCATCGGCAAATGTAAATTGGAGAAAAGATAGAAATTACAGGAGGCCAAATCCGGTGGATAGTTGATGCTATCTTTATGTCATGTTCATGTCCTTCACCATATGTTAGTACTAGGATAGTCAAACGCTTGTAGAGCTTAACTTTCACAGAGTCTAAGCTGAGGCTGTTGTGCGTTTCTCCCAATTGTCCGGGTAGACGTTTTTTTATTTACGTTTTCTTTGCTCAACTTGCGTAGGTTTTCTAGCTATGGTACCATGTTCCTTTCTATTTCGAGTGTTAATGAGTTTAAGATTATTTTCTTCGTCGAAACAAAGTAGATAGCATTCTATTGTTCTAATTTCAAATATAAATCATTCTGAAGATACTACAACATTTGCCTTTTCTATATTTAGTAATGTATTATTATATGAGCATGCCTGAAAGATGCACCTTCGACGATCAATTTCATTGCTAGAAAAGCTATTGATTATGTAGGGACATAAATACATAGTTTACATGATTTAAATTGTTAATTAATGGTATTTTCGAAAGAAGTTTAATGTAAAATTGACGAAATTTCGTGGAAAATTCTTCTTCTCGTTGTTAAGGTCTTCGTCCAGATGGCGTGCATGTATCGTTTGTCTTAAAGAAGCTATTAATTAATCTCATATACTTTCGCAATCTAGGGTACGATTGTTTTCACTGTTCAGTTCGCTTGTGGTCTTATAAATTTATGAATTTACTTTTGTTAAGGTTTTTTTCGAGTTTTTTTTAATATTTAGCCCTTCAGCTATCTTTACGACATTTTGATGTCCTCCATCACATGTCAACTTTTGCAGAATTTAGGCTATAGTATTGTCCCTTGTTTCTCTTATCTACGTCAATTTTCTTTTATTTAGAATAACTTTGCTTCACTTGTATAGATTTTCTAGCTATGGGACAAAGTTTCTTCCTATTGCAAGTAGTTTATGAGTTTAAGATTGTTTTCTTCTTTGAAAGAAAGTAGATGAAATCACTCCGTTGTATTAATTTCAAGTATATAGAATTCTGAAAACGCGAGATTTTCCTTTTCCATATTTAGTCATGTATTATTCCATGAACACGCAAGAAAGATCTATCGTCTAGGATCAAGTTCATTGTTACAAAAGCTATTGATTATATAGGGACATAAATACACTTAATTTACATCATTTAAATCGTTAATAAATATCCCCGGATCGAGTTGAACATAAAATTGAGGGAATATCGTGGAAAATCGACATAATTTTAACTGTCGTACCTCATTCCGTTCTTTACCTCTATCGAGTTAAAGTCAAGAAGACAACATTAAGTGTAATTTAATAATAAAGTTTGTATTTTCGTAAATTCTGCCTGCCGCATATAGAACTAACGAGGCAGTGTCAAAAACGGCACGCAACGTCGGGATATATAGGTGAAACTGTCACGCATTTTCATGTTCTATCGTGTTCCTTGCTAAAAATGCTGATATAACACGGTCGTAAATATTTTGCTATTGTGCTAGTGAATTATACAAAACAGTCGTTTACTTATAATTAACCGTATTATAATGGCATCCAACTTTGCTTCGCTCGCATCAACTTGACCCTTCACATATTCGGTGTTCATCTACTTCTTGAGTTCGTACATGGTGGAACGGAAATGATTATATATTGTTATGGTTAAAAAACACGAATATCTTTGCGAATTACTCTGGTAGTACAATAGATTCACTAAAATACCTACTTAATATCATACTACTTCCTAATTCATGGTATTCGGAGAATTTCTGGAAATTTGAATTCCCGCTTTCGAATAGAGTTTAATCACCCTCATTGTCCGATGCGATTAACGAATATTTCATACAAAAATAGTAATAAATTAGAACAGAAATTGATTTAATATTACTTTCTGATTTCATCGTACGAGAATAAATTCCAATCTCAATAGTAACTTGTTTACGACAACTGTCTTCAGGCAAGAATGAAAAAGCATTACCTCTTGTCAATAGGATAACTATGTTATCACGATGCATAATAGACGCGCTCTTTTAACTCGGCAACAAAAGAACCTTAGACTAAAGAATGAGAATAAATTCTAAAGTTAGTAATACTTTGTTTATGAAGCGTTTCGAATTATCAACTGTCTTCAGCAAAGAGTGAAAAAGCATTATCTCTTGCCTGAAGGGTAATTATGTTAGCACGATGCATAATAGACGCGCTCTTTTAACTTGGCAACAAAAAAGCAGTAGACGATCGTATGAGAATAAACTCTAAAGTTAGTAATACTTTGTTTACCACGCGTTTCGTGTTATCAACTCTCTTCAGGTAAACTAAGGTATTATTGGCAAATACTCGATGTACGTTTTCATAACGTTTGTCATACAGCAAAGAATTAAAAACATTACTTCACTCTCCTTCAAACGAAAGGCGATGTTCGTAGATTAAACATGGTTAGAATATATCAATGTATTTTAACTTGTTTGCCCAAGCTTCAATGTAATACTGTTAAGAGAGTAATATTACATAGTATAGGAAAATTAAATTTCATAGACATCTATAATACGAGAGCCGATTCTTTGGTCCGCCCCTAACTCATTTATAAAGCAAGACAATTATTTATCATTCATGTCGTATTATAACCTGCTATGTATAGACTAACGCTTCAAATTTATAAGTCTGAAACTGTTAAATGTGCCTGCAGTGGACGACCGAGGTCAAAAGAGTCACATTTCAGTATTAAAATAAATAGATCGTGTCGAGCATCCCCATCTCAAGTTTATCAAGATTTGGTGGATACATTAGGGGAATCTGCAGTACCATATGACATAGTTTAAAGGTAACGTCGTGAGTTTAAATGTGGTACACAGTCGTGTACAGACGAACATGCATCCATAACCGTCACTACCCAACAAAATGTTAAAAAGTTTCATGATTTCTTGCCGCAAGATCCACGTGTGACTATTAGACAACTAGTTGAAGATACTGGTCTCTTATACCATGTAGTATATAATATATTACTGCCGAATTAAACATAAAGGAATTGTCTGCAAAGCGGGTACCTAGAATGTTAACAGATACACACAAGGAAACTCGAAAAGACATCTGCAGTTGTCTTTTAACGAGGTACGGACACGACAAAGAAAATTTTCTTGCTAGATTTGTGACAATGGATGAGTCCTAAATTCACCGTTATGATATAGAGACCAAAATACAGAGTAAGGAGTGAATACATCGAGGTTCGCCACCAGCGAAAGAATTCAAGATCCAAACTACAGGGAAGGTCATGCTATCCATATGTTTTGGTGTCAAAGGCGTAATTTTAGTGGATTTGCTGCAGAAGGGAGACATAGTTAAGGGTGCTTATTATACCAAGTTAATTCCCAAATTACGTGACGAGATAAAAGGAAAACGTGATGGGAAGTTGCGCAAAGATTTTCTCTTGTATCAGGATAACGCACCCAGTCACAGGTCCGCTTGCGACAGCTGCAATAGTTCAGACAGGTTTCGAATCAGTTGAATATCCGCCATATTCGCCAGATTTGGCCTCCAGTGATTACTAACTGTTTCCAATACTTAAAGATCACTTGCGTGGTAAACAATTTCCATCAAATAATAATGTGATATGTGCGATTAATCAGTGGTTTGCAGAGGTTGAAAAATTTTCTTTTTCGAGAAGCATTAAAAGTGCTAAAACATCGATGGGAAGAATGTGTTAACCTTAATGGAGACTATGTAGAAAAATGCTCTCCACAAATATCTAATAACGTTTTTCACCTTAATGGAATAGATCGTACTAGCAAGTGGAACATTTAATAAAATGCACAAAAACAGTTGAAATAAAACACGTATTTGAATTTATAAAATACATTAGAAATATTGTCCAGTATATAAAATGCTAAAAACTCAGATAGTTGGAGGTTAGGTATTTTAACAATTATTTATATTACATAATTAATAGGGGCTGTCTATAATAATAGGTGACAAGCATAATACTTGGGAGTTAGATACCTCTAATTGGTTACTTAATAATAAGTCTGTGTCTTTGAATTAATTAATTTTTAACGCTTCTAGATTATTTAATAGGACACTGTTATCCTGTGTGTAAAATTTTGAAGTCAAGATCGAAATCATGTTCATGTTCTAACAAATATTGTGCATAATGTGAATATATATTATTGTTATTAAAACACCTTACGTTCTTTGATTCTAATTTTGAAAGAATTATATGCAGATCTGTTTGATTTGCATATAACCTTTTGCAACACTCATACTTCAACTTATAGATTTAGGGGATTTTTCATCTTTCCATGTTTTCCCTATATTATCTTTTATAGTCTTAATTATGTTATTATTCGTTTTAAAGTTATGTTGTTTTTAAAATCATTATGGATTTTCTTCGATGTAGTGCCTAAATAAGTAGTAGATAATTTGTGTTGTGTATTGTCTACGAAAATTTAGATTTATAGTCTGTTTTAGTTGCTTCTTCTTCAGCATGTTGTGAACTATCATGGGACCAATGGCTATTAACTGTTTTTTGTTTAATCAAATTTAATTCGATTTTGTAGATCTTTGTATGATGGGGTATGGTTACAAGTAGTCTGCGTATGGTGCTATGTAAGTCTGCTAGATCTTGTTATATAAATCAAAAAAAGGTAAAGAAAACCCCTTGCCATAACAATGTTTGTTTTCTCTATACGTATTTCGACAACTAAATTATCATCATCAGCAGATAGTTACCAAATACATTTATTTTATGCAATTTCATATGTTTCCAGACTTAAAAGTAATTCCTATACTAAATTACACCCCCGCTTTTACTTATGGACCTTTTTTAAAGGATATTCTTCCAGAAACTGAAAGGAGTAACAATATGTTATCAGATCTATGTTTAGCATATAATTTTTATTTTTCAAAATAAATATCGGTAACTGTCCAGTTTCCGGTAATTTATATTTTTGAATAAATGCAGACCAGACGCGGTTACAACACTGTGATTATCTTCTAGCACGTATTTCGCCAAACTGGATTTCTCAGGCCGATTAAACTTGATGTGTTGAAATATATTCTTTATATTGCGTTCCTACTGCGCGTTTAGTTTGTCCGATGTATTGTTTATTACAATTACATTTTATTTTGTAAATCCCTGGTTTCTGATGTAACTCGACTTTATCTTTCGCATTCCCTATGAGGAATTTAATGCAGTTTCTTGAGCTGTGTCGATTTTTTATAACTTGGTGAAACAGTAGCACTTAAATTACGCGTGTCGATTGTTTTGAAGTGATAAACAAGTGGTATCGGTGTCTTTTTTTAATGTCAGCTTTCCTAATTAATCTAATTATTATTTTCGAATCAAAATCTGTATCTCACGATGTTCTTAATAAAATTTAATTCTCTTTCGTATCTCACATTTGTTAATGGGAAACTAAGCAAACGATTGATAAGAAAGTTGAAAGGAATCATCTTTTGTTGCATGCTATGATTTGAATTCGCCCCGATGAACCTATTAACAATAGTTTCTTTCCGGAAAACGAATTCTATTGTATAATTGTTTCTAATTATTAGGGTATCTAAGAACGGTAAGGTGTCATCGTTTTCTTTTTCTACCGGAAATTTTATCATCAAGAATTTTGAATTTAATGGCTTAACGGAATCGTCCTTGTCTCTGTTCAAAGAATTAGTAGTAAGGTCAACGAACTGAAACAAGGAACAGTAAATTTTATGGACATACATACATAAAATAATGATGCATACCTTTTCCCAAACTTCAATCGTGAGGTTTTATGTTATTTCGCCCGTTGTAATCTCATTTTCTTCATCCTCTCGGTCAATAAAAGGTTTTCGCTAGCCGACGACTAAAAATTTTCTCTTCATATAATCGAGATTCGAAAGTTTGTCTCGATGTTTTGATGTTATCTGTTAGTAAGACGCGTAGCACCTCGCCGATAGATCTCTGTCGATCCTGAAATGACCTTTTAACAATTAATCTGTCTCCACGATTTGTTATTTTTCTGCTTCTTCTACAACGAATAGGACAACGCGAAGTGAATGGTAAGTTTTCTGCCATTAATTTTGTCGGCCTCTGCACTGCTTGACGAGAAACTTGTTATCGTCTAGCTATTTCTCGATGAGAATTTTTCTCAATTTTTAATAGAGCTCTATTGCTACCTTTTCTGCACTGGTTGTGCCTTTGCGTTTCACCATTGTTCAAATACCGCGATCCCCCCTCCCCACAATTCATTAAATTTAAAGACAAATTACTATTCGAAAAATTATATATTTGCAATAAGACTTTCATTTTACACATGCAACGCTACGCTCAGAATGACGAGAAAGAGACATATCCACCCTAATTGTGCTTAAATCACGAGAAGGGTGTTTAGTGGTGGTTAGAATGCTGAGAATTATATGGTTTTTAAGGGATTATTGTAAGGTATTATTATAAAAGGAGATAAAGGGTATTTCAAATTCCGCGGTTTTTTTCAAGAATAAATAAAACACATAATTTGCATTCACTTTCAAAAACGTTTTATTGGAAATTGAAGTATGGATTATGACATTTATATGCGAAAAATAATAAAATTTTCAATGACATAATTGCGGCTCTATCTCATCAATGACACGAATAATTTATCTTTCAAAGCAGGCATTGATTGTGGATTATTTTTATAAATCTGGCTTTTCACATAACCCCAAAGAAAATAGTCTAACGGTGTCAAATCACATGATCTTGGTGGCCAATTCACATCACCGTTTCTTGAGATTACACGTCCAGGAAATTTTCTCTCAATAAATCAATGGATTCGTGTGCAAAGTGAGGTGTAGCGCCATCCTGTTGAAACCACATATCCTCTAGATCAATATTCATTAATTCAGGCCACAAAAATTCGGTTATCATCCGACGATATCGATCACCATTGACAGTTACTGTTTCACGAGCAGCATTTTCAAAGAAATAAGGTTCAATTGCACCACTTGACCATAATGCACCCCAAACAGTAACTCGTCTAGGACGCATAGGTTTCTCATGAATAATTCGTGGATTTTCCTAACCCCTGTTATGACAATTTTGTTTATTATCATAGCCACCAAATTCAAAATGTGCCTCATCGGAAAACATTATTTTTTGAGAGAAATCAGCTGGTTGTTCATTGATGAAATTGACAAATCGACGACGTTTTAAATGATCTAATGGCTTCAGTTTCTGTGTTATTTTAACCTTATATGCCTTGAGAGCTAAATCGTTGTGTAAAATACGCCATGTTGTTTATCCACTAAGTTCAAGTTGTTGTGAACGTCATCTAATGGACATTTCAGGATCTTCAGCAACACTTTCACGAACCAAACCAATATTTTCTTGTGGACGACCACTACGACTGTATTTTGCACTTTTTTGATCTTCCACGGAACCGGTCTCTTGAAATTTTTTAATAATTCGACCAACAGTGCTTTCAGATGGACAATTATGTAAACCACAAAATTCACGTAATTTTCTAAAAACTCTTTTCACAGAACGCTGATTTTCATCAAATAATTCAACAATTTGAACGCGCTGTTGTACCCTGTACGAAGCCATTTTTATAAATGTCATACATCGCACTTTTTAACTGTCCACATATCCCGACAAATTCAGTGCGCCATCTATATTTTATTTATTCTTAAAAAAACCGCTCAATTTGAAACAGCCTTTATTTTAATAACAGAAAATATGATACTTTCTCTGCTTACTAAATAGCTCTCAGTATTTCTAGTACGTTCATATGGCTCTAAGTAAATTGCGCAGTATTGCTTATAATATATATACACAGCTTAAACTGCTATTACTCAGTCCTAAGAAACATTTCTATTGGATTCAAATTATAACATTATTGCTATTAAGATACTATTATTATTACAGTAAGATATTTATTATCCATTTTGTTTCCAAAAAGTCGTTCGTTTTCAATATCTATTCAGATCGGAGGTAATCATAATCTTTACTAAGCCGCATCAACTTTAGAAACTTCAAAATTACAATCCCAAAACGTAACGGAATAATATCTTTTCGCCTGACGTTATTCGAAATTCAAATTTGCAGTAAATTTAGACGCGAGTATCGTAAAATCAAGTCGCGATTAACAAAAACACAAATTGCCCCGTTTACATTGTCACTGCGAAATCACCAGCGAATAAAACAAAAGATAAATTGCTCGTCTGCCCGAAACGATGAGTTAGATTAAATGAAACAAAACCGGGTGAAGTGGCCTTTATGTTTGTTGGTGCATTAAGATTACATTTCAGATAAGGTGAATCGAAATTAATGCTGACCGTAGCACATGAACTGTTAATAGTATTACAAACCCCATAGGTTTTTGGTGTGAAATGCTTCTAAATGTCTGTATTATGAGAACGGTTTTATTTATAAAATGGCGATGAGAAATTTTTATGAAGAGTTAATAACAAACTATGTAATTAGAATAATTTTGCTTACTAGTTCACATTAATCACTAAGAAAAATAAAAAAATTTAGAAGAAAGGCAACACGTCTCTTACAGCTTAATTAATGGATATAAATGCGTTCACCTTGTGCATTGTTTTGGAAAATTCTCCGTCCCTTTTCTCTATAATTCTCGCAATATTGCAATTTATTCTCTCGAAATCTTTTCTCAGTTCCAATATTTCTAATTGACATTCCATTATGCTACTATACTTCGCATATACTGTGCAAAACAAAGAAGCACCTTCTTGAATTTTCCAAGAAACCATTATAAAAGGATAAATAATACTCTTACACAAGTTGAAATTCTTTGTAATGTATAAAAACAAACTCGTATCGATATCTAAACATAAACAACTTAAATTTTCAATATTTTGTATGACCACCTTTATTTTTTATGGTATCCTTTACATTAATGAATTAATGAAATTTTCAGGAATATTGTACCACTCCTTCTGTAGTATATTCCACAGTTTATTTTTGTTCTTTGGCCCCTTTTCACACTTTTTTCTATCAAGATAATCCCACAGATACTCAATAATACTTAAGTCAGAACTTTGAGGTGGCCATATCATATCATCATACACTTCACGCAACATGAATAGGACCACCCGACTTGTTGCAAGCTTTCGGTGGTTTGAAAAACAATTCATTTACTAAAAATACAATGCAAGTTTGTAATGGTATGATATGGCAAATAATACGCATTTTTGCGCAATAGTGCCTAACGTTATGCATTGGGTGACGTAAGTACCACATACATATAAAATGCACCGCGCCGGTTGGATACGACCAGTATTTAATAGTAAGCTACCGGATGAGTGTCTGTCGAGTTACAACGTGTATCCGGATAAACAAACATCTGTAATTAAGGGTATTGTGCAACGATGGGACGACAGAAGTGCTTAAGTATGGAAGAAATTGGAAAAATTAAAGCGTTCCATCAAGAAGGGTATTCCTCAAGGGCTACTGCAAAGAAAATAAGTTGATCACACCAGGTTGTGAACAATTTTATTAGGGATCCCGAGAATTATGGAAAACGTTTTAAAGGGCGAACAACATCCGTTACAACTAAGAGAGAACGTCGAGCCATATTACGCGAAGCATCGAATTCGGCATTAACGGCAAGACAAATCGCGAATAACGTTGGAACGAATGCATCGGTAAGAACTGTACAGAAGTTACTGAAGACCTGTCCGCATTTAAAACGTTTGAAAATTAAACGACGGCCTCCTTTAAGGGAATTTCAGCGCACTGCACGTCTTCAGTTTGCTCAAGCAAAAATGGGGTGGACAAGAGAATGGCAAACTGTTATTTTCAGTGACGAGAAGAAGTTTAATTTAGATGGCCCGGATGGGTTTTCTTATTATTTCCACGATTTACGTAAAGATGAAGTGATTCAGTCACGAAGGCGAGCCGATGTTAGTTCAGTCATGGTATGGGGAGCTGTTTCCTATAACGGACCTGTTGATTTAGTAATAGTGAAGGGCAGACAGAATTCGGTAAAGTACGTCCAGCTGCTGCAACAGGTGAAAGACAAATTTTCCAACGTTATGGCAGGTGGGCCATTTATTTTCCAACAGGATAATGCCAGTATTCACACCGCGCGCATTGTTCGACGCTGATTTCAAGAACAAGGCATGGAGGTTCTCGATTGGCCATCGCTCTCCCCCGACCTGAACATCATAGAAAATGTTTGGGGATGGTTGTCGCGTAAATTGTACTCCAATGCTACCCAATTCAGTTGCGCTGACGAACTAGAGCAGGCGCTGAAACGAAGTTGGGCGGAACTTCCCGTTGACTACTTGAGAACCCTGTATAATTCCATTCCATCCCGACTATTTGAGGTTATAAGAAATAATGGCAAAAGTACTCATTATTGAACAATAAAGTATTTTGTTATTGCAAACGAATCTTTTATTTTGTAGATTGGTCGTATTCAAGTGGCGTTTAATTACTCTACTTATTGTCATTAGTAACGTACATTTGCACTGACTTTTACAAAAATTATATTTGGTACCTACATACATCTTTTTATCGATCCTCTTATTTTCGAAAATAACAATTCCAGCGCGCTACCATGTTTATACCAACTACAAATGTTATATATGCAGTTGGTCCTATTCATGTTGCGCGGAGTGTATCAGTCTGCAATACTCCATTTGTTTTCTGCTGTGTTAAATATGTTTTCACAAGTTTTAAGGTATGCTTGAGATCATTATCTTGCTGTAGAATGAAATTATTGCCAATAAGCCACTGCCCTTATCGTATAGCATGTTCTTTTAATAGTGGTATTTCTCGCCAGTTAATTTACCTTCTATTTTTACAATTTCGCCCACACCTGCGGCCGAAATGTAATCCCAAACTTAGATATTGCCTCCTCCATGCTTCATGACAGTGTGTAAACATGGTTCCAATAACGATTCACCAGGGCGTCGTCTAACATACTGACGTCTACTCGTTCGTCAATCCATAGTACTAGTCGACACTCATTAAATTCCCAAGTTTCGTAGCTTCTGGCATATTTTAATCGTTTCCCTCTATTACCTCGTCGTGGTAAGGGTTTTCTCACGGTCACGCATCCCCTCAAGCCTGATCTGAGCAAATATCGCCTTCCTGTTGAAGCATGTACCGAAGTACCAGGTGTTCGCGCAAGATCTTGATCTAGCTCTGCGCTAGCTTCCTTGCGATTTCTTAAGGAACTAACTTTTAAAAACTGGGCATCAGCTTTACTGAGCTCTTTGGTCTATCACCCACACTGCTGGTTTTAGTCATTCTTTTTATTGTTTGTTGCACGGCATACCGAGAACATTTCACTATCTTTGATATTTTCACTTGACTATAACCCTCTTGGTGTAAAACAATAATTTAGTTTCTGTCTAGTAATGCTATTCTATGCATTTTATATCTGCTATAATAATTTACTGTTCACAATTTCTTTTTAATATGAAAATTTCACTCATAGGCGCGTTTTCTAAGAATCTAAATAAATTCTGTTGTGGAACCGCTCTCTATCGTTTCTGCCATTGAATTAAAAACAAAATCTTATAGATAAATAACTCTCCCTTGAAATTCTATTACAGAGCATTGTGGTGCAATGAAATTGATTACTTTAATCCTCTTATCAGGCGGTCGATCTCACCCCTACGCGGAAGTATGATGTTATAAACTTGAAAATGTCCAGTTCTAACAATAAGTGAACCGTTCTTGGAAAGATGTATTAAGTATTATAAATTAATTTAACCCAATAATTATTAGTAAAGAAGTTTTAGTAAATAAATTTTGGAGAATATTGTTAGGTGCTTCTTTCTTCTGCACAATACTGTACATACGAGGGAGCGTTTTTATATTCGTGGAATGGGGGACAAGGGGTGGAAATAAAAAAACCAAATTATTTTTCTTTTTCAATATATTCAGCTGCAAGACGGATACATTTTTCACATATTTCAATTAATTTATTTATACCCTCATAAAAAAATTATTTCTCTTTATCTGCAAAATACGCCGAAACTGCCTCCTTGATTTCATCATCGGCAGTAAATTTTTTACCCCGCAGCTCTTTTTTCATTTTCGGAAACAGGTAATAATCACTCGGGGCCAGGTCTGGGGTGATTCACAATTTCGAAGCCCACCTTATGCAGGGCAGCTAACGCAACGCGGCTCTTGTGGACGGGCGCGTTGTCGTGCAAAAGCAGAACACCTTTTGTCAATTTTCCCCGTCTTTTCTCTTCAATGGCTTCTTTTAGTCGCTCTAATATTGAAGCGTAATATTCTCCGGTTATAGAAACACCTTTATCTTTATAATCAATCAACAGTATTCCTTCCGAGTCCCAAAATACCGTTGCCATGAGTTTCCCAGCTGATTGCGACACTTTAAATTCCTTGGGAGGTGCTGTGCCCTTTTTATGCCACTGCATGGAGTCTTGTTTGGACTCAGGTTCATAATGATGAACCCAAGTTTCGTCTCCAGTAACAATTCCACTCAATACAACATCCTTGTCTTCATTACAGAGGTCCAAAAATGCACGCGAACATTCTACGCGCTGTTGTTTTTGCGGCGGCGTGAGCATTCTCGGCACCCATCTTGCGCTGGCCTTAGACATGCCGAGATGATCGTGTAGGATTTTAAAAATTGTTGTATCGGATACTCCAACCATTTCTGCGAGTTGTTTCTTCTTTAGTCGAGCATCTTCGAGTACAATTTGTTCAACTTTTTGGATAAGTGCTGGCGTGGTCACCTCAATGCTCCTACCCGGCCTCGGGTCGTCTTCAAGGGATTCCTTTCCTTGTTTAAATAAACTATGCCACTTGTACACCATGGTTTTTCCTGGACAAGAGTCGCCGTAAACCAATGACATCTCATTCGTTATGGTCGCGACTGATTTTCCTTGCCTGGTAAGGAACTTTATAACGGCACGATATTCGATTTTTTCCATATTTCACTTTTCACTCCTGATTATGTTACTTGGTTGACGATAGCTCAAAGACTAACTGTCTAATAACAATGAAACTTCGTATTTATACTAATCATGAGTCGCTGCACAGGCTACGCCCCCAATGCGCCTACTCACCCCTCTACAACCCGCTCATTCCGCGAATATAAAACGCCCCCTCGTACAAGATCATTTTTTTATATTAAATAATGACTTTTTTCGTGTTTCTAAATTATTTTATGTTGCGCGGAAATTATTTTCAGAAGCTACCATTTGTTTTTGATGATAAAATAATTTGAAATTTCGATTGAATTTAGTTTCGAGAGAGATTAGTTTCAAACCGTCTCGTACATGAAGAAGTAATTTGTAAGGCTTGCCAAAGAAAATGTTTGTTGCTGAAAAATTTCTTATACTCAACGCTTCTGCATTCCACTGTAATTCCCAGTTACAACTGGTTGACTTCAAATACGATTTTCGACTTCGATGAAGGTGTACTAATATTTGGTAACCTGGAAAAACTACAAGCAATTATTTACGAGTATTCTCTTCCTAATATTTAATAACATAATTGCATTCCGGGATCGACATTTAAGGGAGTATATGTACTTTGGCTGGAGTTTTATTGCGTTTTTCAATTGTTTTATTTTAACAAAACTATTTCAAAAGGTTCCTTAAATAAACTCGTGTATATTTGCAATGAGAAATTTAACTACTGAGTATTTGTCACACCATGATAGAATCAATAAGGTGAAAAGCTCCTTATACATTGACACGACTTCGATAATAAATTTGTTATCAATCAGTGTTAAATATGGGCTCATTACACAGAAAGAACTGCATTACATACTTATTGTACGCACAAATACTCATGATGCAACAAATAATAAAGATTTCTTCTTATTCACTCCAGTAGATGGCATGGAATACATGCACTTGTAATTGAAACTTGAGATAGTCCGGATAAGATTTTTGAAATTCCCTGCATTTAAAATTACTGGTAATCGCTCTAACTTAGGCGTGAATTACTTAGTGTTAAATTTTTAATAAAAGTTGTCAATAACACAATTGCCTCAACCTCGACTTCATTTCAGATATACTTTCGCATTCATTGAGGTTTAAGTTGATCGAATGATGCATTTCTGATTCTTAACACAAGAGCGAACGCTTTATAGTGTATAAAGCTTATCTTTCGCAAATGAATCAGAATTCTAACGCTCTAACAGTCGAACTGAAAAGTCCCCGGCCTACCATAGTAAAACACAGTTTTTTGGCAAAATTCGATTATGTTATTCAACATAGTTGCCTTCGAGGGCGATACACCGATTATAGCGTTCTTCCAACTTTTCGATATCATTTTTGTAGTACGAATTGTCTTTAGCCTCGAAATAGGCCTCAGTTTCGGCGATCACCTCCTCATCCCTGCTAAATTTCTTCCCGGCGAGCATTCTCTTGAGGTCTGCAAACAGGAAATAGTCGCTGGGGGCCACATCTGGAGAATACCGTGGATGGGGAAGTAATTCGAAACACAATTCACTTAATTTGGCCATTGTTTTCATTGATTTGTGACAGGGTGCATTGTCTTGGTGAAACAGCACTTTCTTCTTCTTCATATGGGGCCGTTTTTTTGCGATTTCGTTCTTCAAACGGTCCAATAACGCTGTATAATAGTCACTGTTGATGGACTGGCCATTTCTAAGATAATCTATGAAAATTATTCCATGGGCATCCCAAAAAACTGACGCCATAACTTTTCCAGCTGACTGTTGCGTCTTTTCACGCTTTGGAGCTGGTTCATCGCGTGCAGTCCACTCGGCTGACTGTCGATTGGACTCTGGAGTATAGTGATGAATCCATGTTTCCATTGTCACATATCGACGCAAAAACTCGGTTTTATTACGATTTAACAGCTTCAAACACAGCTCAGAATCATCAACCCGTTGTTGGTTTTGATCGAATATGAGCTCGCGCGGCACCCATTTTGCACAGAGCTTCCGCATCCCCAAATATTCATACACGATGTGTCCAACCCGTTCCTTTGATATCTTTAGGATGTCAGCTATCTCGATCAACTTTACTTTACGGTGATTTAAAATGATTTTGCGAACTTTTTTGATGTTTTCGTCGGTGACAGCCTCTTTTGGTCGCCCACTGCGTTCGCCGTCTTCGGTGCTCATTTCACCACGTTTAAACTTACCATACCAATCAATTATGGTTGATTTTCCTAGCGCAGAGTCCGGAAACTCCTCATCAAGCCATGCTTTTGCTTCAACGGTATTTTTTCCCTTCAAAAAGCAGTACTTTATTAGCACACGAAATTCTTTTTTTTCCATTTTTTTAAATAACAAAAGTAGCTTCACTCTTAACGCAATATTTCAGTAACTAATGGTCGGATTGGTGTCAAGTTTTGACACGTTTCGTTTGAAGGTTAGTACTATCTAAAAACATATGGATTTAATAACAGTGACGCCATCTATGTGTCAGACCGGGGACTTTTCAGCCGACCTGGTACACATAGTTATTATTGAAGAACCAATTATACTGATATACTACACTCTGCAAAATATTAAAAAAGACCACGACAGTAAACTGGTAAATAAGTTATTTTCTAGAAGTAAGGTAATATAAAATATACATTGATATGAACTATATTATGAATAAAATAAGAGAAATAGTATTAAGATATATACAAAACTTGAGCATGACACTAGTGTTCATGTTTAATATTAACCAACATAACTAAAGGCTGTTTCAATTGCGCGGTTTTTATTAAGAATAAATAAAATATAGATGGCGCACTGAATTTGTCTAGGTATGCGGCCATCTAAAAGTGTAACGTATGACATTTATAAAAATGGCTTTGTACACGGTACAACAACGCGTTCAATTTGTTGAATTATTTTATGATAATCAGCGTTCTGTGAAAAGGGTTTTTAGAAAATTACGTGAATTTAAGCTGAAAGCATTACTAGTTGAATTATTAAAAAATTTCAAGAGACCGGTCCCGTGCAAGAACAAAAAAGTGAAAAATACAGTCGTACTGGTCGTTCACAAGCAAATATTGGTTTGGTTCGCGAAAGTGTTGCTGAAGATCCTGAAATGTCCATTAGACGACGTTCACAACAACTTGGACTTAGTGGATCAACAATATGGCGTATTTTACAAGTATTTAGCTCTGAAGTCATATAAGGTTCAAATAACACAGGAACTGAAGCCATTAGATCATTTAAAACGTCGTTCATTTGTCAATTTCATCAATGAACGACCAGCTGATTTTTCTCAAAAAATAATGTTTTCCGATGAGGCACATTTTGAACTTGGTGACTATGTTAATAAACAAACTTTCCGTATCTGGGGTGAGGAAAACATACGAATTATTCATGAGAAACCTATGCATCGAGTTACTGTTTGGTGTGCATTATGGTCAGGTGGTGTAATTGGACCTTGCTTCTTTGAAAATGCTGCTGGTGAAGCTGTAGCTGTCAACGGTGATCAAGATCGTCGGACGGTAACCGAAATTTTGTGGCCAGAATTAACGAATATTGATCTAGGGGATATATGGTTTAAACAGGATGGTGCTACACCTCACTTTGCATACGAATCAATTGCTTTATTGAGAGAAGAATTTCCTGGACGTGTAATCTCAAGAAACGGTGATGTTAATTGGCTACCAAGATCATGTGATTTGACACAGTTAGACTATTTTCTTTGGGGTTATGTGAAAAGTCAGACTTATAAAAACAATCCACAATCAATTCGTGCTTTGAAAGATGAAATTGTTCGTGTTAGTGGTGAGATAGAGCCTCAATTATGTTAAAATGTCATTAAAAATTTTAACAAAAGAGTGGACGTCTGTGGAGCTGCAAGAGGAGGCCATTTGGCAGATATTATTTTTCGCATATAAATGCCATAACTGATACTTCAATTACCAATAAAAGTTTTTGAAAGTAAATGGAAATTATGTATTTTATGTATTCTTTAAAAAAACCGCGAAATTTGAAACAGCCTTTATATTTCTAAATTTTAAAGAATAGCAGTATATGTATAACCATATTAATACAATAAATTTATCGCTTTTCCCCAAACATGTCACAATATTCTCATTTATTTTGCAAAAAGCAAGTGACAAAAGGAAGAATGCAGTAATTTTAAAGCTTTTTCAGGTATGAAAATGTAAACCAAACTCTTGCGCTATTAGAATTTTATATAACGTACACCATTGTTCGTTTGTTTCTTTCAATGAAACATACAATAGCTGTTTCCAGTTTAATATCATCACGGCCTCACCTAAAGATATTTAACAATTGAAATTTTGTTCATAATTCATTTTGTGGTTGTGATTGTGCTTCTGCAAAGTTGAATTTTCTACGGCGGTTTTTAAGATAAAATATAGATTTCAACTCAGTGTCAAATTCAGTTATTTTCGAATAATTTTGCCCTGGGAGACAGGCCCAAAGGTCACCTATAGTTATTAAATTTGTCTGCATTTATGTCAGAAAGTATATTATTGTTTTTCTTTCAGCAAATTAAATAATTTTCAAAAAAAAAAGTTAATATTTTTCGATAGGCTTGCAACTCCGTGTAGTGTTATCGCGCTGCCTATAAGGATTGCCCCGAAATTGGGAATAACTATTTTAACTTCAGTTGCGTTAATTTTTGTTTCTATTTTTTGTCATTTTGAAAAGTTATATATTTTGTTCTCATCTCCATAATAAATTGTTGTTTATTTCCAACATCGTCTTCTAATAATTTCTCCTTTTGAATGCTGATTGATGAAACTACGATGATTCGCTTATAATGGTAACAATTCCCTCCGCATTAGGCTCGTTTATTTAGAAAGCTTTATTATTATTTTCTGTGTCTATATACTGATAAGTGCAAAAATATATACCAACATTAGGTCAAAACATAAACGAAGACAAGGCAAACGAAGCCTTTATCAACCAATAAAATTTACTTCAGATACATTCAGAAAGCGACGTCTCCTGTGCCATAAACCGACAAATACTTAAACTCCTGTAGCATTTCTCCCAACATTAAACATTTTCATCCCTAAAAAACCGATATTGTCAATGGCATTTGGGGAGAAAGTAATTAGGGTAAAGCGATCCTTAGGGAGGAGGTATTATTAACAGCTGTTTTACTAAATATGTTTGTAAGTTGTTGTGGGGGGGTGGCTCCTTTTTTTTGTGTTATTGTCGCTACTGCTGTTTCGTCGTTCGCGTCCTTGTCGCATTTACTCTAATAAAAAGGGGCAGACGATGCGATAGGTCGGGGCTGTTTTATATCGCTCCCTATTACTTGCCGCCATTTATTCGTTAAAAACGTTCATCGTAATTAACAATTTCTTTTTACGACGTAAATAGAAACGTGTCCGAAATGTATTTTTTTGCCAAAATACGACCGTTCTTTCTTCGGACCGAAAATTATTTAACATTTAATAAAAAACAAACGACGGTCTTGTTAAAATTAACATTCGTATGTAATTTTCGTTATTTCTTTTGTTCTACTGCCATTGTGTTTTTATTTAAATTTTTAATATAGGGCATTCACCACTAAAGGACTTTGTTAGTATCATTCGAAAAGAACGGGTTAACGAAATTACATAATAAACTATGAATACTTACAGCGGTTATAAAACAATTTCAAAGTTCTTTTATAGCTTCTTAATCGACGTCGAAAGTATGGCCGGTACGATAGTTGTTGAGCCAGAATTCATAAACGTAAGGAATTTTACGTAATTTACTGTAATAAACCGTATTCGATGCATGACATTTACGGAGGTTTTTCTTATTTCCTGTCCTGTGAGAAACTCAATCACCAGAAATGAAGCGAATGATCCAACGTCGCCTTTTTGTAAAAGAAGGATCTTTTAATCTATGTGCTTTTGTTCCTTGTACAATATAATAGTAATAACAGGGAAGTCTTATATAATTCAATAATACAGGTTGGTAGAAAAGTTTTGAAAGCGACACCTATTAAGCAATAGAGGAATCTAAATTCATACCCCATTTTAATATTTCCTGTGTCATGCAATTATAAATTCCAGGCTGGAATCGCGTCACTGTTATAACTGTCGACATTTCGTACCCACTCATATGGGACATCTTGAGGGCTCAACTACTGAAACGCACGTCTGTCGCATTGAAACTGGTTTCAGTGCGACAGACAGTAGCAGTAGCTGAGCCTTGAAGATGACTGATATGAGTGGATACGAAATATCGGCAGTTATATCAGTGACGCGGTTCCAGCCCGGAATCCCAGAAGCAGATAGTGTGGACCACAACCGCGGAGGTCTACATATCAGATTATTTCTATTGAATCAAATGCGTATTATTTTATGTTCTACCAAGTTGAGTAATAAATAATTACAGATTAAGAGAAATAATTTTGTTCATCAATGAAACAAACATATCTCCATATTCTACTATTTTTGGTGCAGAATGTATCTGGTATAATTTTTTAAAATATTTTCAAAACTAAATACAACTCACTTGATTTAACATTTTACTTTACCCAGAATTTATTTGTTAAAAAGTGCTATTTAGTGATAGTAAGTATTGTTGTGCAAATGGTGCCACATACTTACATAGCTACATTTGGTTACAATCTCTCTTATGCGTTCCATATTTTTCAACAATCAATACAAGACACACACACGTCAAACTATAAAGACGGCATTATTTACATGGAAGGACGTCGGGTTTTCCGTGTAATTGTATGTACACACAGATGTCTTAAAAGTGGGACAACTTGTCTTTTGTAGCCTACATCAAAGGCACTTTAGACATTTATCTTTGTTCTCTTGGAGACAATCCGCAGACGAAGGTACTTGTCTGAATGTCTGAACAATCCGTGCTCTGACCTGAAATGCTTGCTTGTTACGCTGTCGGGCATTCGCATCGGAAAATGGGAAACCTTATCAATTTCCCGCTTTCAGTTTACGTAATCCATATTAATTGAGAGGCAGAGTCGACAATTATTCTGATAAGGAGTGCGTGTTTATTAGAAGTTGTATAATGATATTTTAAGCCAAGAAATAGTTGTTTCAGAAATTAGATAATATGGTATGTTAATGGACTGTATTGTTGGAAATGAATACTTAATTTCCAGCGAGTATTTTCAAGTACTTGTACTTTAGGGCAATCGTAAATATATCTGAGTTTTAAATTTGTATTGCTTATATATTGTTTCTAAGAGAATTAATAAAAAAAACCATCTTGAACTGTGTATAGGGCACATTAATGAATCGAAATGTTTATATGGAACAACACTGAAATATTCCAGTCAACCATGTATAGCGAAGGTGGCGTGTCTGGTATCTCCTAGGTTGGTGCGTTGGCATGGTAGTTGTTTTGTTAACCTACAAGACATAGGCAATGATTTGCAGAGTATTTTAGCAAGGTGTCAAGATGTACATTTATGTCAGATACATTTCATCTCAAAATCGTATATAGATTTTGCCCATTCCTTCCTGTTCTTTACCTTTTCCTTTCCGTCATTCTGATTCATTTTCATTTTGCTCATGTTTTCAGCTACTTGAGTTTCCCAGCTTTTTGTCGGTCTGCCCTTCTCTCTTCTCTATATTGTTCGTATTTCCCATACAGTTTTTGCTTGTTGGTTGGCTTCCATTCTCACTAAATGGTCAAACTATCTCAGTTGGTTCCTTTTTATCGGTTTTTAGCGGTTCTACTCGCGATTGTTCTCTCACCTTGATGTTTCTAATTCTGTCTCTCTTCGTAATGCCTATTACTGCTCTAAGGTAGTTCAAGTTAATTACCTGAAGTTTACTGATCGTTCTTTCAATTTTTACTGCCATATATTAGAATAGGTCTAAATATGGGTTTATAGGCCATAATTTTTGTATTTGTAGAGACCTTTTTTTTCGTATAAACGTACTGTTGAGATTGTAGAATACTCTTAGTGCATTCTCTATTCTATCATTTATTTCCGCATCCGTTACTTTCTGCCCTATATATCTTCATTCCTAGGTGTTTGTAAGATTCTACTTGTTCTATAGCTCCACCTATAATCGTTGTCTGTATTTATTACTATTTACTAGATTATCAGATAGTTCTGTTAATCTCATGTTCTTATAGCCTACCCTGTATTTCTTTACTTTTGTCTTCATCTCCTTTATTACGTCGTCCATTATGTTTGACTCAAGACTCCCCTTGTCTAAGTCCCTCTCCTGTTGTAAACTCCTCAGATGTATATTTTTCTATTCTTACATAGCATCTTGTCTTCTGGTATAAATTTTGAATGACTCTATGTAAATGTGTATTTATCCGTCTTGCTCTTAAGGTGCAGGTTGTCTTGGGAGACTATCAATAATATCAATAATAATTTATTAGAGTATAATTATAATAGTAATGATTCAGTAAATGATAAATAAATAGATAAAATCTGGTAGTGGAGAAGAAACAATATAATTACAATAGTTGTACGTTCCATCAAATACCCTTATAAAAGCATATTTATAAATGTTAATGCCAAGGCAAATCCAGCCCAAGGAAATTGAAATTCAGTATCTATTGTCTCACAAGCGCCTTTAGCAAAATTCTAGTACTTGCTTCAGGGATATTCGAGCATGATCCCAGACGTGGTACGAGAAAACCAACATTCAACGTTTCTGGTGAATCAAATTTACCAATATCAACATTCACCATAAATACAACTCTAAGAGTCTTTGTCCTTTCGCAGAGTGAACTTGACAGGATATCGTCCAGTCTATTTAAAAAAAAAAGACTCGCCTTAAGAGGTTAGTCCGAACATCATAGCAGGACTACAAAGTTATGGATGTATTTTCGATATCAAAAATGACGTAAGCAATAATGGCATCAATATTGTCAAGATATCTGCGTATATGAACTATAAATCCAAGAGATCTGAAAACCGCGCCCATCATATTGAGGACATGATCAAAAATAGTAAATTTTTCATCATACGTAACATGCAAGTCTTCATTCTAAGGCCTGCGAGAAATTCCAACATTGTCAATAGCGATAGCTACCATTAATATCACCAGTAAGCACTTGCGTGTGTTTCGCTTTATGCTACTGCACGAGCACCAGTTATAGATTTGTTTGCAATAAGTTATCGTGTTAATTCTGAGTTAAATCTTAGTGTCTTCGGTGTAGGTCACGATAATGAATGTATTGAATGAGGTGATCTATGAAAATATTAAATAACAGTGGTCTCAGGTTTTACCTTTGTGGTAATCTCGTAGTGGAACAGAAAACCCGAGATCTGAACCTATTACAATGTACATAATTGATTCTGTTAGACAAGCAAGATTGAAACAGTTTCAGCTACTAGTCTGGAGCTACTAAAAAAAGATGATATCTGCTTTAGATTGACTACCTAATTTCATGATTGGATATTTTAATTTCTCTCTTTAAATGTAATCGCCAACAGCTCTATATAATCTAGCTTTGACTACCGCTAATTTTTTCGCAATATGGAAGATTGCGACGATTTGTCCAGTATTCAAGTTTGAGTTGTTCTTATATTGTTAATTTAATTTATTAATAGGAATTCTAACAGGGTCAGCTAAGGTGGTTGGGTCATATAATGAGAAGGGGCGAGGAGAGGTTGATTAGGCAGGTGTTTGAGGCCAGGGAGATTGGAAAGAGGAAGAGGGGTAGACCGAGAAGAACGTGGAGGGATAAAGTGCGGGCGGCGGCGGAGAAGAAGTTTGTAAAATGGGAGAACATAAAGGCTTTGGCGAGCAACAGAGGAAAGTGGAGGGAGATATGTAGAGGGGAAGCGGTGGACTCGACTCTAGCATGACTCGACACCGAAAGGTAAAAGAGTCTATAGGATTAAGTAAGTAAGTAAATAAGAAATTCTAAATGAAAACACTAATTGAGGGACACACCCAACAACTATTCTGATTATAATATACATCTTCAATGATCGTTCAGTAAACAATGTAAGCACTCTCTACAAAGTAAATAATTAATTGGGCAGGTACACATAATTCGTTTTTTAAAACGTAATATCCACGTACATATAAAGCAAATTAGAAGTGAATACGCGGTGGGCATACAACTCGAGTATTAACGTGAATAACAAGAGGATTTATTCCGTTCTCAAAAATTTAATTACTTCTCCCAATTTAAATAATAAATTCTCTTACTAAGTACGCCTCATAACTAAATTAAATTTAGAATATCATTAATCTGGTTGTTGACAGTAAGATTCGCAAGAAAAAGCTATACTTAATTAAATATTACTAATTTATATAACATGGCACCGTAATGCAAATCCATAAATTAGTAAAGAAAATGAATAGCCACTTTGAAGGAAAAGGATCTACTCAGCTGCTTTTTTTGGATGTATCACAGGTTTTTGAGCGTGTTGCACGAGGGACGACTTCACAAACCAAAAAACTTCTACCATATCCTGAGTAGAACTCCTAGAATCCTATCTTCCCCACAGACATTTCCAAATTACCAGTATTTATACAGACCTACAGCCCATCAACTCAGGAGGTCCACAGGTAAGCGCCCTAGGATCCATTCCAAACCTGAATTACACGTCTGACCTTCCAACAATACACACTTCGGCTACAGCAATGTTCGCCGACAACACCACAGTGCCGGTAACACTCACCAAGTCGGTAATAACATCGAGAATTTGCAATCGAACTTGACAAATATCTAAACTTAGCTCAAAAAGTGACGCATTCAAGTCAACGAATCCAAGTCAATACATATCACATTCACACGGTGAAAAGGAACATTTCCGCCCGTCAGAAATAAAAGCACCCAGCTGCCTTAATTAGACTTGGTCAAATACCTGGGAATTCCCTTGGATAGAAGGCGAAAACATACATTTACAAAAATAAAACAAACCGAAACTGCACCAACTATATTAGATCCTAGGGCGGCAATCACAACTACCTTTTGAAAGTAGGCTCCTCGTATATAAAACAATCAGATTCAGGCGCACGACGTCCAGCTATGGGGAACAGTCAGCGATTCGAATACAGAGATTATCCAAAGATACCAGAACAAGATAATGCAAACTATTGTCGTTGCTCTATAGTATGTGCCAAACAATATTATTATACGAGACATTCCCATCGCTGCAGTCAAGGGTATAATCAAGTTGTACAACAAATATTAGAGCAGAATATCAATTCACCCAAGTAACAGTCTGATAGCTATGTAAAGCGAACGGTGCAGTGTACTATTTGAAAAAAGTAGAGGTTTCCGATCTGGGAAATAGACTAATCTAAGATGACATTTGTATAGTATATAGGCTAATAGCAACAGGTTTATAACTAGTTCGAGTTCGATGGAGCTAATCCATCATATATTGTCAATATAAATAGCTTATTGCCTCTGGACAGATTGCTGAATAGAGCAGTTAAAAAACAGTCCTCAAGATGGTTTATTAAAAAATATTTCGCCAGAAGACATTTCAAGGCAATTTTTCTTATTATAAGTTTATCTACTTTGTTCAGTAAGTAACTTGCTTTGTTTTAAAGTACTTACTATGGAAAAAACTTATGCTGAGGGCAATAAAGTCTTCAAAATCGAGTAACTAAGTAAAAATTGCGTAATCTATGTATAGTAATTTACTATTAGAGACGATGCATTTGCAAATTAAGATTTCATTCTGGTAGTAGCTCTATTACGTTCATTTTCTGGTATTAGTGATTGTCTGTGCCTATTCCTTCATCATAAAACTACACATGCTTCAACGTTTAGTAATTATTCAAATGTTCCATCAAAATTCACATTGGGTCGCGATTGTATGTCAGAATATTCATGAAGATCCGTAAGTGATAAGTCGGTGGTAATTGGTAAATATTGCTAAAAGATTTTGGCCTACGTGTTTACAAAATTACTGTAACTCAATCGCAGAATCAAATGAGCATTTTCTCGTGGAAAATTCAGTAATCGAACTATGAAAACAAAATCATTTTCAGCAGTGAAACTTACTTTTAGCTTAATGGTTATGTAAATAGGTAAAAGTGTCGTATCTGTACCAACAATTATCTAAAATTAATGCATGAAGAAGCCCTTCAAAGTATCTGGTTTCCATTTTATACTGAAACACTCGGCTTTTAATTCAACGATGCTCGTAAACTAGTTACTGTGGATGGAATTCACTATAGCTTACTGTTGACTTGAATAACAAAGTACTTGAACCCTTTTTTTTCATCAATGTTGGTAACCCCATTACTGGTAATATAAAACTCAATCGCTCAATGTTGATTTTTTTAACCAGAATAGAATTCCCTCGATTTGAAAGGTTTGTAGTTTCGAGAAGAACCTGTCAAACCACCGGAACCGAAACTTATTTTTAACTACAATGACACAATCTAATCAAAAAGTTTCATATCATGAGGCAACGTGGACAAACCAAATCGGTATCCTTTGAATCAATCGTTATATAATGCATTTGTCGTTTTCAAAGAAATCAAGGAACGAAATACAAAATCCTTTTCGAAATTTAGAATGGAAGCTTCTGAAAAGATAATTGAAAAATATGCACGAACCATAAGACGACAAACTCACATAAAAAAACCAATGTAATACGACTAACAGCACGTTGCATTTTACGTATTCCCCAACTGCTATCAAAAAGAACATTGTAGATGCATCGTGTGCTGTTTCAAAGGGAGTGCAATAACATTAAAATAAAAATTTTGAGAATTCTTATTGATATTTTGTATTTTAAATGTACAAAAATGTCTCCTGTAATTTATGCAAAATTTGCTCGTGCATATACGAGGATAGTTTGACAAGTAGTGAGAATGACACATAGGTGGCGCTCTAATTGGTAAAGCAAATACACTGTAATTTAGGTTGGCTATTTATATGTTTACATTCCGATATTTAGATAATCCGTTGGATTAGTTTATTTTTGACAGCTGATTGAAGAAGAAGCAAACGTCGTTTTGTTAAAATGGAAAAAGCAGAGTATCGTGCGGTGATAAAATACTTCGTAATTAAGGTTATGAAAGCTGCCGAAATAAAAGATGAATTACGGGAAACATTAGGTGAATCTGCGCCACAATAAGTAGATGGGTAAATCGATTTAAACGTGGTAGAATAAGCTGTGTTGATGAAGCGCGCTCTGGAGCACCTAAAATCGTGACTTCTAAAGAAATGATTATAAAAATCTATAATATTATTACGTAAGATCGACGACTCAAAGTGAGAGAGATAGCAGACATGGTAAAAATTGAGCCTTTCCAAGCTTTCGGCAAGATGGGTCCGCGATTGCTTACCACTGATCAAAAGTTCACTCGTTTGCGCATTTCCAATGAGTGTCTGGACCTTAATAAGCGAAATCTGGTTGATTATTGTAGGCGATTTTTGTAACTTGTGATGAAACTTGGATATACTACAGTACACCCGAAACTAAACAACAGTCGAAACAATGGTTAGAACGTGGCTCTGCACCTCCAAAGAAAGCGAAAACCACTTTATCGGCCAAACAAGGTGATGGCATCAATTTTTTGGGATTCCAAAGGCATTTTGCTCATTGATTACCTTTAGAGAGGTGCCACAATAAACGGACAGTATTATGCAGAACTTCTACAAAAATTAGATGTTGAGATTCGTGCTAAATGGGCAGGAATGGCAAAGAAAAACATTCTGTTTCACCAAGACAACCCTCCCTCGCATACCAGCACAGTTGCGATGTCCAAAATCAACGAGCTGTATTTCCAATTAGTACCGCATGCGCCTTATTCGCCGTATCTAGCCTCTTCCGACTTCCGCCTTTTTCCAAAATTGAAAACGGCACTAGGTGGAAAGAAATTTTCGTCTGACGACGAGCTCATCATCTTCGTAAATGAGTATTTTGCAAGCCTTCCGGAATCGCATTTTAGAGATGGCATAACGGCATTGGAGCACCGTTGGAATAAATGTATTGCTCTTTTAGGAGAACATATTGAAAAATAAAAATTACTTTGTATTTAAAAAATTCGTTTTTCTTTTCCATTCACACTACATATCAAACTACCCTCGTAAGTTAATTCAAAACTTTTACCAAACTTATCGGATGCAGATTATTCTAGAAAACTATCTCTCAACCTCTGTCGCATTAATGCATCAGTAAATTAAGAGGAAATTGATACGTTTGACCCAATATACTGATAACTAACTTTGTCTATTGATGTTCCGTTATGGTGAACACAATACAACTGAACACATTCCTTAATTCCCCTCGCTAATTGGATTACTGCTTTCGAATTAATACAGTGTATTAACTGCCTACGTATCACATACATATGTAAATTAGTTTGTCGTGTATAGCATGTATTGTCGAATTATACTCGGCTTTGTGTAAATTATAACTAAAATTTCATAATCAATTGTTTATTGTCTTTTGAATAATACGCAAACATCGAGTAAAACAATGCGTGGTTATTATTTAATATCTCGTAAAAACCACAAGAGGCGTAATTGCAATTAATAGAGTTTTAGTTGAGTAACTAAAGAGTGTTTCAAATTTCACGTTTTTTTTAAAGAATAAATAAAACACATAAATTGCATTCGCTTTCAAAAACTTTTATTGGTAATTGAAGTATCAGTTATGACATTTATATGCGAAAAATTATATTTGCCAAATGGTCTTCTCTTGCAGCTCCACAGACGTACATTCTTTTGTTAAAATTTTCAATAACATTTTGATATAACTGTGGCTCTATCTCGCCAATGACACGAATAATTTCATCTTTCAAAACAGGAATTGATTGTGGATTGTTTTTATAAACCTGACCTTTCACATAACCCCAAAGGAAATAGTCCAACGGTGTCAAATCACATGATCATGGTGGCCAATTAACATCACCATTTCTTGAGGTTACACGTCCAGAAAATTTTTCTCTCAATAAATCAATTGATTCGTGTGCAAAGTGGGTTGTAGCGCCATCCTGTTGAAACCACATATCCTCTAGATCAATATTCATTGATTCAGGCCACAAAAATTCGGTTGTCATCCGGCGATTTCGATCACTATTAACAGTTACAGCTCACCAGCAGTATTTTCAATGAATTAGTGTCCAATTACAACACCTGAGCATAATACACACCAAACAGTAATTCGTTTAGGAAGCCTAGGTTTCTCATGAATAATTCGTGGATTTTCCTCAGCCCAGATACGGCAATTTTGTTTATTAACATAGCCACTAATTTCAAAATGTGCCTCATCGGAAAGCACTATTTTTGGAGAAAAATCAGCTGGTTGTTCATTGATGAAATTGACAAATCAACGACGTTTTAAATGATCTAATGGCTTCAGTTCATGTATTATTTGAAACTTATATGCCTTCAGAGATAAATCCTTGTGTAAAATACGCCACGTTGTTGATCCACTAAGTCCAAGTTGTTGTGAGCGTCGTCTAATGGACATTGCAGGATCTCCAACAACACTTTAACGAACCAAACCAATATATTCTTGTGAATGGCCACTACAATTATATGCTTCACGCACGGAACGTGTTTTCGTACAGGTATTTTTCGCCGTGGTTTACCAGGTGCGACACTTTGCGGTTACCTGCTGATGATGACAACTTGGTTGTCGAAATGCGTATACAGAATTACAAAAGTTAATGTGGAAAGGGTTTATATATCAACCTTAGTGATTAAATTGAAATAAATTAATTTAAAAACGATATAAAAAATTATTATATATACGAAGCTTATCAATATACTTTTTTCCATTGACGAATGTCTCAATTTAGGTTTATTTTTGCATGTAATTAAGAAGATGTAATATCAAATTATAATATCTCATGAAAAGAAGGATTTTTTCATCTTTTAATGCGACTTTTCTTCTGTTATTTTTATGTAAATTTCCCAAGCAAAGACGTTGCAATGTAACAATAAAGAAACTAAAAACTTCTCCCTGAGGAATATTAGAATTAGAAGAAGAAAAATGAACTGAATTAAAATTAAAAGAAAAACCTATATGTCTTGCACGGTCCAAAAATATCTTAATAGTATAAAAGCAAATTCGAATAAAGAATATAAAGACATCACTATCGCTTTCTGTCCTTCGATTCGATTTAGTCCTGCAAAAGATCCAATTTAGGAATTCAAAACTCCCCGAATATCCCTTTTTTTTCCTTTTGTGTAACAATATAGGAACGAATATCTCTTTACCAGTGTATATGTTCTCTTAGTCTATTATGAATATCCAACACCTCAATAACACATCGCGTATCGATTTGTATAAAATCCCGGTCTGTCTTTCTCCATTCTTGAGCGGCGAGCGTGTGTGCATGTATGTGTGTCTATGTATGTGCGCCAAGCAAGAAGCAGGCAATTTCCTCTTATCTTTCGGTCACGTGACCCCGAAGCCGCACCACACCATCTCCAGTAAAATGGCTTGAGCGTGAGGCATGCTGTGGCATCGGCGGGACGCTATCTAGGCACTGCAGCTTGAGGGCATGCTTCCATGACTAATTTTTTTTGCTCCCGCAACCCGATTTTTATATGTTCGACGTACATTGTTCCACGTAAGGATGAAGACGTCTTTTAGATAGTGGTTATATTCGTGCCATATGTCGACTTTGTTATTATACTTTTGCATGTAATTTCGTGCAATGATATAACTACAATCTTACTGATAGAATGAGTATGCAGATTTCCAAGGCGATTCTATTAATTCGAAAATATTTATGGTTATTTGCAGAATATAAATAAATTCATTTCCTGAGTAAAGAACCGATTATTTTGCACCTTAATTTATGATTTTTATAGAAAGAAATTGAAGTATTTTTTTTCCAAATTTAATGTATCAGGTTGTTACATATGAAATGTCCAATTTTGTAAGGAATAAAAAAAGTTAAAAAAAATATAAATATTTATTCTGTAAAATAGTCTCCATTTACATCAATAGTTTGTTGCCAACGGCCTGGAAGCTGAAAAATTGCCTTTGAAAAGAAATCTAGGTTTTGACGGCTCACATATTGCTCAAACACTGCTATTACAGACTCCCGGTCAGGGAAGTCTCTATTTTTTAAGAGATTGTCTAAACTTCGGAAAAAATGAAAACCAGTTGGCGAAATGTCAGGTGAATAAGGTGGGTGAGGGAGAATTTCGTAACCAAATTCCGAAAGTTTTTGGATTGTCTGTCGTGCAACATGAGGTTTTGCATTATCATGACGAAATATGGGACCATGTCTATTGACTAGTGAGGGCTGCAAACGGCTCAATTTTCCATGCATAGTTTCCAGTTCGGCACAATAGGACGCTGCCGTGATGGTTTCACCAGGTTGCAAAAATGAATAATGAATAATACCCTTACTGGTCCACCATACAGTCACCATAATCTTTCGCGGGTGAAGTGGTGCTCGTGTATGCTGTCTTGGTGCTTCACCTCGATCTAGCCATTGTCCTGACCGTCTCCGATTATCATAAAGTATCCACTTTTCGTCACACGTTACCACTCGATGAAAAAACGGTTCAACTTTCTGTCGATTAGCCAAAGAGGTAGCCACCTCTAATCGACGGAGCTTATTGGCTTCCGTTAATTGGTGCGGCACCCATCGAACGAGTTTCTTCACTTTGCCAATCGAAGAAAGGTGACGACTAATGGTGGCAATGGACACTTGAAATGTTTCTGCAAGGCTACGCCCTCGCGAGGCTCATTTTCCAAATCAAAATTTCCTTCGCTGAATTTTTTAAACCATCGCCGTAATGTGCGTTCATTACACGTGGTTTCACCGAACGTCTGATTAATTTCTCGCGTTGCTCCAGCTGAATTTAATCCCTTTTTAAATTGAAAGAGGTAAATTGCCGAATATCTCTTGCTAACAGCATTTCCATAGGCGAGACAAGGACAGGTGTATTAATCTTTCCAAGAAATGGAACAGGTATACACTTCAAAATAAATACCCTTATCTACAAATACAATATTAATTTTCACCAAAAACATACACGTCTTCACACAGGTGCGATTCAGTTCAGACTGGAGGAAAAAAAGGACATTACATTTGTAACAACCTGATAATATTAAGTAATTAGATTGCTAAAAAGGCGTGCAAAAAATATTAGTTCTGCTTGTCCAAAGTTAAATTTTTTATAATTACTAAACATATTATTGTAAATTTGAACCGTTCTCAGTGGAAATCTAACATTTATTTGTTATTTAAACAAGTTTTCTGCCTGTCCTTGTGTGATATTTACATACTGAGATATCAAAAAGTATCCTGGTCAGTTGAGTTCATGGTCAGGAAGCGTTTGTTATGAGCCAAATAGCTTACGCTTTGTTTGAATTACAATTCTCGTAACACAACTTCAAATTAACAACAACAAGAAATGGAAGGTGAAAGAAGTAAAGGAACGAGAATATTAGCAAGATCTCGGGAAAGAAAAGAAGAGAGAAAAATAGATATCGAACAACTTGATAATAAACCAGAAGGAAGAGAAGTACAACCCAAATAAAAATGACAATATTGATGCAATTTACGAGGAAGATGATGAAAGTTTAATAAGGGACAATCTCGGTAGATGAAAAACGTCATGACAGGTGACGAAACTTGACTGTGCTATTACGATGTGCCGACCAAAGCTTAAAACAAAATTTGGGTCTTTGATGATGAGGACACACCAGTAGTTGTCAGAAAATCCAGATCTGTAAAGAAGAAAATGATAGTTGTATTTTTCAAATCGATTGGAATTGTGGAACGCGTCGTGTCGGACAAACAGAGGGCAGTCACAGCTAAGTGGTGTACTGAACAATGCCTGCCTAAAGTTATTGGATCTATGAAGAACTTACGGCCAAAATCAAGAATGGACATCTGGTGCCTCCATCACGGTAATGCTCCAGCTGACCACGCCAAAGCCTGCACCGAATATTTGGCCACGACAGGATTCAAACTTCTCGAGCACCCTCCTTATAGTCCAGATCTTGCTCCCTGCGACATTGCTCTGTTCCCGCATGTGGGAATAAAGCTAAAAGGGAGGCGGTTTTCCAGTAATAAGGACCTTCCGCGGGCTGTGCTTTGCTCCCTAGTGAAACTTGGCAGAACTGGTTTAAAGATTAGTTTCGGAGGAAGGAGAGGTGTATTGAGTGTAGACGAAATTACTTAAAAAAATTAAATAAACAAAGCAGTATTGCAAAGCTTTCCTAGTACCCTTTATATTATAGAAAAATAGATATAAGAAAAGAAGGAGAAAATTAGAAAATGCAATATAGAAGTTTCATTGTGATTTGAAGAAATGGATAATGAAATATTACTAAATAAAAGGGAATTAAAACAAGAAATTAATAATAATAATAAAATTAAAATCTACAATAAGATAGATCAAGAAACAACAAAAGCTGACTTAATGAATTGATATCAACCTATCATAATTGCTTCGTGTTCTAACATGTATCTTTGCTGATTGATTTGTGTATCTACTATTTATGCACTTCTTGCTATACTGAAGTACGCTCTGTTGATGATGTTCTTTGCAAATTGCCCATTATACGAAATAGAGAGACTTATTTCTATTTCTACAGCTCCTTCCTGTTATAATCTGAACTTTTACGTTTTCGCTTGTACTTAATGTTCTAGTGCTGTCAAAATCGATTTTGCGCTCTATATTTAATGCACCATCACTAATGCAATATTTACTAAATACAGACTGTTCCAATAAATAGATTTAAAGAAGAAAATTGCGACTAAAGTTTCTCTTTCATCTTGCTAATAGAAGTTAAAATGTTTTTAAGAAATAATCCAAAGATAAAGAAAATATAATAAAGGGAAACGCAGTGCACAGGTCATGAAATTTTATAATTAAGATCTCAAGCAATTACCACACACATATAAGTATATTGCTCTATATATGAACGGTAATCAGAAGCAATTGTTTTAAGCACTGCGGGAAAGAAATTGCGTGGCTTTCATTCACGACAATATAGTAGGTATACCTAATAATAGAGAATTAATATTGATTAAGGGAGACGTTTACGAGAAACGTGCATTTTCAAAATTACCTGATTTCAAATCTCTTACTTTTGGTAATAGTTATTCCCCCGTTCACGTCTGAAGAGTTTAGAATTACAGGGAAAATATTAAACGGAATGATAGCTAATGGTGCCCAATATTTAAACCAAATTGATTGCGTGTGTACTAAGGAACAGCTATTTAGTTCAAGAAATCGTATATTGGCTTCATAATAATAATAATAATATTTATTGTATTTGTAAATTTTTACAAAAACGAAAGTCAAAACATTAATAATGAAACAAAGTAAATTAAAAGAAAAATAAAGCGAATATATTACTAATAATGAACGAATTATTTAAACAAAATTTTACAAGTTTAAATAGTCATTTAAAGAATATGGTTCAAGACCAACCAGGAAACAATGCAATCTATGCCACAGCAAACTAATAGGCTGTGTGGATTTAATAAACATTGGAAGTTTATTGTATACTTGCAAACTAGAGTAATGCAGGCCCTTTTCTGTAAGAGTGAGTCTATGGATGGGATACGAATAATTTGTATTGCTTGAGCGTGTATTATACTGATGTGCAATCTCGGAATTTTGGAAATATTGTTCGTTTTTTATGAGAAACGTTACACATTCGTTGATGTAAATACCATGCACAGTCAGGCTATTACTTTTCCTAAACATAGTTCGACAACTTTGATTAAAATTAAGGCCGGGAATCAATCTAATCATTCGTTTTTGTGCATAAATATCCTATTTATGTCACTGCTACGGCCCCATAGCACGATGCCATACTTCAATATGGCATCAAAAAGAGCATAATAAATGCTCATTTGAGTGGCGGAATCTAAAACAGGTATTAAGTTCCTAATGCGATAACAAAAAGTATTTAGTTATTTAGCCAAAGATTCAATGCGCCAGTTTAAATTTTGATCAATATGTACACCGAGAAATTTGGTAGAGTTAGCAATGTTATATACCTTATTGTTAAGCTCCAATTCTGATGATACACGAATACTATTGATTGTTCTAAATATCATGCAGACCGTTTTAGATTCATTTAGTAACAAGTTATTTGCATCGAACCAATTATTCATAGCCTCGAACTAGTATTGACATTCACTCGCTAAATGAAGTAAATTGTCTCCTCGTAATAGGAGATTTGTATCATCAGCATAATTTATTAACAAATGTTGCTCATTCTGAAGGATGTTATGGATATCATTTAGATAAATGTTAAAAAGCGAAGGTCCGAGTACGCTTCCTTGAGGTATTCCCCCATCAAGAAAATGGGAACACGAAAAAGCCGTCCCGCCATTACAAGAAATACTAACTATTTGTTATCTGCCTGACAAATAAAACGACAGCAATTCATTAGCAACTGCACGTACGCCGTAAAGTTCGAGTTTTGTCAATAGTATTTTATGGTCGACGCTGTCGAAGGCTTTACTTACATAGGTCTAGAAATGTACCACAAGCATATTTACGTTCTTCTAGTATAGTCAATTTCTATCTGTATAATTATGTTGGTTGTTGCGTGGTTATTCTAAGTTTACATTTATGATTGGTTGCGTTTTGCAGATAGTCAACATCTCTATGTGAAGTTTTAGGAAAATATGTATTTAAAAATACTTAAATTGCCTAAGTTGTGGATATTTGTTATTTGTTGTTCCACCAATACGGTCATGCATCCATCTCTTGGTTCTATTCCAGTTAATGCCTTAATTGCTCTTTTCTATATCCAAGACATTCTCTGAGCTTCAGAAGAAACACATAAGTGTATAAATGAGAAAGTACAATATATATATTCTGGTACTGCACAAATATAAACAAAAGGACATAATGATTCCATAAATAGACGATTGCGTGTTCTCTAATTAAGAAGAGAAGACTGTAAGTAGGATTTATATAATATTATTTAATAACAGGCTCGAAATGAAATTATTGTTGCGGAGACCTAGACAGAATGTGCAGATGCGCATCAACCATCCGACGAAAAAGACCTGGACACTAAAATTAAGTTGCATGCGGATTTAGATTTCCTGGAGTACATTCCTAAGTTTTATATAAAACATTTAATAGGTGACTTGAATGCTAAAGTATACCAGAGGCAGTGTGTAGAATTTAATGAAAAAGTTTCTAGTACGAAATATATAAGTATGGGTGTACCTCAAGGTTCTAATTGGGTCCACTGTTGTTCATCATTTATATAAACGACTTACCATATAATATAGGTGCCAAAATGTGTTTTTACGTGGACGATACAACCTTGATTGTTCGAGAAGTTGTCGAGACTGAAATAACAATGAAAGGAGATAGGATCTTGTATGAATTGAACAATTTGTTTAATAATAACAATTTATTGTTAAATACGAGTAAAACGCAAGCACTCACGTTAATAACAAAAACAGTCGATGAAAATACTTCCGTCCCCTTGCTGGACATGGTAATGGATAGGAAACTGCATTGGTCACAGCATATACCAGAAACTGAAAAAAAACTATACCCTGAAATTTACAGTTACAAGCGGTTCGTCTGACGTGTTTTGCGAATTTTCACGTTGTTGTAATTTATGGTATGATTTATAGGGGAATATCTGCAGACGCATGAATATTTCTTCTTTAGAAAACAGTACTCCCAATTACAGGAAGTATAAAGAAGCAAGACAAATAGGTTTATTAAATAAAATAAATTAACAATACGTTCTGAATATATATTTACGGCAGTCATATATGTAGAGTTGAAGAACCGGATCCGTACTGCCATAACATCAGTGATGAAGGACATGCTTGCCCGAATATGGGAGGAATTTGAGTATCGATGTGATATTGTTCGTGTCGCTGATGGAGGACATATCGAACATCTGTAATCTGAACCTAAGAGGTTCATAAATATGTGCGTAAAGTTTCATATTCGTATGTCTTAAAGTTTAAAAAATATATGCATTCGAAATACCTATATCCTTTTTGTATTTTTAATAATTTTTGCATCGAAGGCCTGTGTAACCTTCTGTAAAGCTCTTGACCAACGTTTATGATAAATTTAAGTTTTTCTCTCATGTATTTTATGCCATTTTATATATTATAACAACTAACAAATCGGCGTTGCAAAAATAAATTACGTTGACTATGGCGATGGTTGATTTTATTAGTCAAAGAGTGTTGGATACGTCATATTATATATAGATTCTAAATGATTGTCATCAATATATGTACGAGGGAGCGTTTTTATATTCGCGGAATGGGGGACAAGGGGTGGAAATAAAAAAAACAAATTATTTTTCTTTTTCAATATATTCACCTGCAAGACGGATACATTTTTCACATCTTTCAATTAATTTATTTATACCCTCATAAAAAAATGATTTCTCTTTATCTGCAAATTACGCCGAAACTACCCCCTTGACTTCATCATCGGCAGTAAATTTTTTACCCCGCTGCTCTTTTTTCATTTTCGGAAACAGGTAATAACCACTCGGGGCCAGGTCTGGGCTGTAGGGTGGGTGATTCACAATTTCGAAGCCCACCTTATGCAGGGCAGCTAACGCAACGCGGCTCATGTGAACGGGCGCGTTGTCGTGCAAAAGCAGAACACCTTTTGTCAATTTTCCCCGTCTTTTCTTTTTAATGGCTTCTTTTAGTCGCTCTAATATTGAAGCGTAATATTCTCCGGTTATAGAAACGCCTTTATCTTTATAATCAATCAACAATATTCCTTCCGAGTCCCAAAATACCGTTGCCATGAGTTTCCCAGCTGATTTTGACACTTTAAATTTCTTGGGAGGTGCTGTGCCCTTTTTATGCCACTGCATGGAGTCTTGTTTGGACTCAGGTTCATAATGATGAACCCAAGTTTCGTCTCCAGTAACAATTCCACTCAATACACCATCCTTGTCTTCATTACAGAGGTCCAAAAATGCACGCGAACACTCTACGCGCTGTTGTTTTTGCGGCGGCGTGAGCATTCTCGGCACCCATCTTGCGCTGACCTTAGACATGCCGAGATGATCGTGTAGGATTTTAAAAATTGTTGTATCGGATACTCCAACCATTTCTGCGAGTTGTTTCTTCTTTAGTCGAGCATCTTCGAGTACCATTTGTTCAACTTTTTGGATAAGTGCTGGCGTGGTCACCTCAACGCTCCTGCCCGGCCTCGGGTCGTCTTCAAGGGATTCCCTTCCTTGTTTAAATAAACTATGCCACTTGTACACCATGGTTTTTTCTGGACAAAAGTCGTCGTAAACCAATGACATCTCATTCATTATGGTCGCGACTGATTTTCCTTGCCTGGTAAGGAACTTTATAACGGCACGATATTCGATTTTTTCCATATTTCACTTTTCACTCCTGATTATGTTACTTGGTTGACGATAGCTCAAAGACTAACTGTCTAATAACAATGAAACTTCGTATTTATACTAATCGTGAGTCGCTCCACAGGCCACGCCCCCAATGCGCCTACTCACCCCTCTACAACCCGCTCATTCCGCGAATATAAAAACGCTCCCTCGTATATATTTAGGCATATAAACCAACCCTAAAATAATTGACAAAATATGTATGTCTTTTTTATTTAAATACGTCACCTAATCTGATCCTCCGAGCTATAATACTTTCTTAATAATATGTATTTACCTAGTCGTCTAAATCCGTACATTGATACACGTATGGCCCTTGAACATTTAGGGAGATTTAGTGTAATATTTGCCTAATAATCTAAATCTATTTATTGATACGTCCTCTAAACATGTAGAGAGATTTAGTATAATGCTATTAAATAATATAGAAATTAGCTAATGCGATCTCCAAAAAACACCTTTCGACGAAACACAATTTCATGCTAGGGCAAATTATTATAGGAAACTTGTTCATCAATTATTGCCGGCCACTCTGAACGCATTAATACCTAATTTGATCCGGCGGAAAATTAATTGAATTGCTCAAACTTCGTTTATTATGCGCAACATTTTATAACTCTCGTGTTCCGCAACAAGTTTTAAATGAAATATTTTGATTAATATAGGATATCGTAGGAGCAATTTGGCAATTTAACGTGGCGAATTTTAGATATTTAGTTGGAAAATTGCATGGCATGGGATGGTGACTTTATTCACAAATTAACTATTTCATAAATTTACGATGTTTGGTATAAATCAACATGAATGTTACATGCATACACTTCCGCCCAAAAGTATGTTCCTTTATATTTGTATATTTATATTCATACGTCTCTTAAGAATTATAAAGAGAATCTCTCTCTCTCTCTCTCTACATATAAATAAATATATATACAGGGTTCGTCAGTGAAGCCGAAAAATTTAAAAAATCATTTGACGTTTAGGTGAGGGCGTTGAAATTAATGATAAATTGTCAGTCATTTAACGCCATGTAGTAAACATGGAGCAGTGATTAGGTGCTCATCGTGCTCTCTATGTAAAAACGTTTTATAAAATAATTACTCCGCCATAACTGTGAGAAGGCTATTTCGCACTCAGTTCAATATTTCGCGTCATGGCGGGTGCCGTCTATTCACGCCATTAATGTATGTGTACAAACAAAAGTTCGAAAAACTGGATCTAATTTAAGTTTAAAACATAATGGAGCAGCAGGAAGTGTTAGAACGCCAGAAAACATTGATAATAATAACAATAATAATAATAATTTATTGATGTATATGATAGATAATCATATATAAATAAAAACACAAAAAAGAAAACATTTGTGGCTCACAATTAATACGCCACAAAACACCTTAAAATCCGCAAGATCTATACAAAACAAAACACCAGAGTAACAATGAAAACATAAAAACACAAAAATGGCAATGTCAAAATTTATACTTCAAAAAGTCATTTACTGAATAGAAACAGTTCTCCATCAGCACTGTTTTTATTAATCTTTTGAGACTAATCCATGGTAGGCTCCTAAACCTATAAGGCAAAGCACTGTATATCTTCACGGCCATCTAATTTAAACTTAGCTGACTTTTCCCAATGCGATGATACGGTATGACCAAACAGCTCTGGTTTCGTGTTTCATATTCGTGAAAATCACCATTTTTGCAGAACTTATCTGGTGACTTATGAACAAATTCCAGGCAAGCAAGTATATACAAGGATGGGAGAGTCAGTATTTTGTATTTTCTGAATAGGTTTACACAACTCGTGGTATTAGATACACCACTAAGGGCTCTGATTGCACTCTTTTCCATCCTGAAAACCACCTCAGCCGCGCCAGAAGCGCCCCACATCAATAGGCCATACATGGCTCTTCCCTGAAAATTTGCATAGTACACAGTCCTAGCCGCCTCGGGCGTAGCCACTAGTTTCACACATCGTATAGAGTATATTGCTGATGCCAGATTGCGGCACAAGTTATCAATGTGGCACTCCCAAGTCAGGTTGCCCGCAGTCAGCAGATAGGGTTTGAAATGCCACAAGAAGAAATCCAAAACGTTCTACGAAGAAACTTGCAGTAGCACTGAATATTAGCGAACTTTCTATACGTTGAATTTTACATAAAAAACTTTTAACCCTTATAAGTTTCTAATTGTTTAAAAATTACAAGACGCTGATTTGGTTTCTCGCATGAATTTTGGTCAAGAAACACTGCAGCGCTTGGATGGTGACGAAACTTAATCCACCATATGTTTATGTCAGATGTAGCCCATTTTCATCTAAACGGTTGTGTAAATAAACAAAATAGGCGACATTCTAGCGCTGAAAACCCGCTTCACTTACATGAGAAACCTTTGCATATTCCTAGGGTGATAGTATGGTGTGCCCTTTCATCATCTGGCGTTATTGGACCATTCTTTTTTTAAGATGAACTAGAAAATGCTGCAACCGTTACTGCAGTTCTTTACACAAACATGGTCACAACATTTTTGAGACAAAAGCTAGTTCGATTTCCAGAGACGTGTGTCTATTGCTGTTTTACAGGAAGGCCTTCCGAAGCATGTCATATCCAAAAATGGAGACATTATTTGGCCGGTTAGATTGCCAAATTTGCTCGCATGCGACTTTTTCTTTAGGGTTGGCTCAAGAGCAAGGCGTACGTTGAGCGACATCAAACGATAGCGGAACTAAAACTAAAAATTCAAGAAGAAGTTGCACGCATCACATTGGAAACTTTACGGCGAGTAATGGAAAATTTTCGAATAAGACTACAAGTGTGCGTGAATCGTAATGGTGCCCATCTGTCAAGTGTCGTTTTTAAAAAATAAAGTGGCAAATCTAACTTAACTTAAAAATATAAACTTATGTAGATGTAGTAGTTTTAAATTTTGCCACTTCACGGACGAATTCTGTATATTACGATATAAAAAAAGAGATGTGCATGTACAACTATAAATAAACCTCATGGTTTGTTCCAAATATGATGGTATTTTTATATTTATTTATGTTTCATTAATTTAACTTAAATTGAGTCATGTACTGCTTTGATAAGATATAGATTAAGATGAACATAAAAGAAATCAAGGTATCTACTGGCTACACCATTTAATAAATCCGCTTCCGAACAAATCAAAAATAAAGTTTGTACACGTTTTACATCTACCTTCGAATTTTATATATTATCTTTAATATGATATATTGCCTTTATTTAATATTGTCTTTATGACTATTATCTAAATGATTTATTATAAATATTAATTTACCATCCTGAAATATAAAAATTAAATTGATACTTTGAATCTTTTTATATTTTTACTGTTATATTAATATTACTGAACTTGTTTAAGTAAATTCCAAATTTGAAATAGAACCTTTTATCATTTAACAATTAACACAATTCTTATTATTTAAAAATAAACTTTAATTCAAAAAATTCCTCCAACAATTTTTTTCTTCTCCGCTCTCTTACCCCCTTTCTCGTACCTCCTCTCACCAACACCCCTTTGACACAATTTTCTAGTTCTTTACATTCCTACCAACTAAACAATGTCTGATCTTCTGTATAATTCTTTATTTCTTCTTCTGAATTCGTTCTGGACTTTAATTCTTCAAAAATATTTGTAATATTTTACGTCTCTAAAGTTTACGTATCTTCTTCGTTGCCATCGTCCACGTCTCAGACGCATAGTTAATCGTGTAGGTCTTAGAATTCTTTGATAGAATTTCTTTTACTGCTCTTGCTATCTTTTTTGTTTTTAGAATGTTTGAAAATTTTCCTGCGGTCTGATTTCCTTTTACTAGTCCTTTCTCAATTTCCATTCCTTCACATGTAAGCATTACCTTTGCATATTCAGTTTGCTGCATTTTTCCAGCATGTATTTTCTATTTTACACACAATTGATGAATAGACTAACCAAAAATTCTGTAGTACTTTCTTTCATTAGATGTATTTGGTTTCATTTTCATTAATTGTTAGGTCGTTTTCTTGCTTTATCTTTCAACAACTTAAATACACCTACTGCTTCTTCTTTAGATTCTGCCATCAATATAACTTCATCGGCATAAGCTAGGTATTAGTGTCTGATATCATATATCAACTACTTCCTGCACTAGATTCAATAAAACTGTGAATGTGAGCTCCCTTAACTCAATACTTTCTTTACAGATAAATAGAATCTCTCATTGTTAAAACTTGATTCAACCTCAGTATTTCTTGTCTTAGATGCGTATCCACTTTCAACTGATGGCAACCGATTTTACATTGACATTTTACCAATTACTTCTATTCTATTCAACTATAAATTTCTACAGCACATTTTAAATTGTCTTTCTTTTTGTTGAGTTGTATGACCCTCTATAATCTATATAAAGCATAAATCATGTGCACATCTTCATTTTGTGGAGATTTGTTATTTTGTACTCGTTTGACTGTAATTGTTATAACACTATCCACTCTAACATTTAATTTTAATATCTTTCGATTTCCCCATTACTTTGAAGCGAGTCTATATTTATTTATCAAAGTCAAAACCTTAAAACTTACAATTACCACATACTTTTGTTTAAATTTCTTATAAATGAAAGGTATTGCTAATATTTTTCACTACTTTAGCTTACCCTCTTATCTTTCTATATTCTTTGCCTTAATAGAAAGATATACTACTGTGGGCAAAAAATAGTAAGACTTTTTAATTTAAATTTCGCGCGAAAACCCATTCGTCGAAATATTTTTTTTCTAGGTTGGTATGACTGTCAGTGACATCTGTGCCAAATGTCACATCAAAATAATCATTAGTGTTTAGTATACGCTTGTCTTTCTGAAGTACAAAAAATGCATTCGGCGATTTTTACAATGAGTGAAATTATTCAACAAAGAAGTTCCATTAAATTTTGTGTACGGAATCAAATTTCTGATGCCGGAACGTTCAGAATGTTGCAAAAGGCCTTCGGTGATAATTGTTTGTCGCGAGCAAGTGTTTTCGATTGGTACAAATTATTCAAAGGGGGTTGAGAACGCGTTGATGACGAACCACGTCCAGGACGGCCATCAACATCAACTGATGATCAACGCGTCAATAGAAGCAAGGAATTGGTGCTTGAGAATCGACGATTAACAGTCAGAGACCTTACTGGCATCGTTGGAATATCGGAAGGATCAGCGAAAACCATTTTGAAAGATCATTTGGGCCTAAGAAAAGTGAAAGCACGATTTGTTCCAAAATCACTCAATTTTTTCGAAAAACAGCGTCGCGTTGACGTCTGTGAAACAATGCTTTCCGACTATCAAGACAAAATGAAAGGAGATGAAACTTGGATCTACGCTTATGACTCAGAAACAGACGATCAATCGGCCGAATATCGTATCAAAGGTGAGCCGAAGCCCAAAAAAACACCTCAAAGCAAGTCAAAAATCAAGGTTATGTTGACAGTTTTCTTCGATATCGTGGTGCTCTCCGAATTCCTTCCTATCGGCCAAACTGTCAACAAAGAATACTATTTGAGTATTATGCGTCGTTTGCGCAATGCTATTCATAAAAAGAGGCCAGAATTATGGGCCGACAACTCTTGGTTTTTGCACTACGATAATGCACCGTCGCATACTGCATTAATTCTTCGTGAGCTTTTCGCCAAATTTTCAACCAATATCGTGCCGCAACCACCGTATTCGCCTGATTTAGCTCCGTGTGACTTCTGGCTATTCAGCAAACTCAAACGACCGCTTCGGGGAAACCGTTTTGAGTCAATTGAAGACATTAAACGTGAATCGCTACGCGCATTGAAGGCTATTCCAGAATTCCTGAAATTGACTGTTTCGAGAATTGGAAGAATCGTTGGCACACGTGTATTGGGACCAGGGGGGATTACTTTGAAGGGGACGAAATAGATTTGGAAGAATAAATTAAGAATTTAAAAATTATGAACAAAATCTTACTATTTTTTTGCCCACGGTAGTAAATTTCACGTAGCTTCTAAATTTTGTGACTACTTGCTGCATTGGTTCATCTGTTACCTTTCACACTTCTTGTAAAGCTAGATCTGCATCCTCGTTTCTCTTTTCTTTATAAGTTTACTTAGAGTCAAGTAATTTCTTAAAATATTCTGTCCGATAAATTAGTTTTAGTTAAGGATCTCAACGTCCCATTTGTTGCCTGATATTTGATACAAATTTCTAATTTCGTTTTTGGCGAAGTAATTTATTTCTAATCGGGTAATATTAGCGGATGATAGAATGTTTATTCGGACCGTAACTATAAAACTGATTTTATAATGCAGATTATAATTAATATATGCAAATTTGCTAATATCACCTATGCTTATACCATCAGTAATTGTACAAATATTTGCGAAATTGATTGATGTATCTACCATTAGTTAATTAAGTCGGAGCTCTGTAAATTATGAAATTAATGTATTAATTTATTATATGAGTTCGATCGATACGGAACATGCATCGCAGGTCTTTGAGTTGCTAGAGCACTTGTTCCAACTTCAGTCCATTGTTTCTATTGCTGGTTCATATCCGAGTTTCATCAATGTTATTGCTCGTCCACAAAAAGTTTTTCAGTTGATGTCTTAATCCTGCTTAGTCGAGGGTGAAGACGTGTTGTAATTTTCGATCTGACAAAGATTGAATGCTGTTATTCCTGTAATATATTTTCTCAACTACTCTATCTGGATAGACATTTTGTACTATAAAAATTTAAAAAATCTGCATTGAACTTTTCTATAGTCAATCTGTGAGTATCGTGAAAAGGATGTCGTAAAAAGGATACCACCATTAGATCCAGTATCGAGCTTGCTTCAACCAAAGGCAGAACATTATATTTTGAGTATATCTGTATTGCTAAGAAACTTGCTATAGTGCAAAACAAATTGAGACACGTCTTTTGAAGTTCTAGTAATTAACAAAGAGTACTTCAAGATGCTTATTGGCTTCTGAGCTGGAACAGCGTCCCTGGTATAACTGCCCACTTGTAGGAGACATCTTCAGGGCTCAACTACTACTATCGTCTGTCACACTGAAACTGACGCGGTTCCAACCCGGAAGCCCAGAAGCACATAGTATGGACCACGACCGCGGAAGTTTACGTACCAGTGCATCAAGATTTTTCACTGAATCAGTTTTCAAAAGTATTCATCCATTGATAGAATAAATGGAAGGAAAAAGTTTTAATTTTTCTAGTAGAAGACAACGAAACATTTATTAATATTGAAAGGTAAACGATTAACGATAGACCAATCCATAATAAAGTAAATCTTCTGCTTCATGACATCTGCATTAGACAATGCTATATAACAGTTGCGGCAAAAAGTATCACCCTATTGGAAAGGGCTGCCATTTTTGAAAATGGCATCGTATGTCAGTTTGGTTTGGACGTTCGTGAAATAGCGAAATTTATAATGAATAACAGTGAATCGATATATGCTTCAAGAACGCGCTATAATTGTGGGAATGTTTGCGCGCAATAATTCGTCTGTGGAGTTAACACAACATGAATGTCGGCAGAAATATCCCAATAGTGCAGAATTCTCGGTTCTTAGGGACGGTAAATCCACGTACTATTCATGAAATACCATTACACCCTCTCAAAGTTACCGTGTAGTGTGCACTTACTTCAGAAAAGGTGATTAGACCTTATTTTTCGAAGGAACCGACGGTAATGCCATTCCGGTGAACGGCGACCACTATAGAGTTATGCTGGCTGAATCTTTCTTACCGGAAGTTGACGATTTGCATTTGGAGGACATGTGGTTCCAATAGGACAGGGCCACTTGTCATACTGCACGCGACACAATGCGTATTTTGAAGGACCTTCCCAGCGCGTGTAATCTCGCATTTCGGTGTTTTGGCTTGGCCCAGGACTTCTTCTGCTGAGAATATTTGAAGTCGTTGGCGTACGCGAACAAGTCCCGCGTCTTGGAGGAGTTAAAGAACAACATTTGAGTCGAAATTGACAACGTGACACCACAAATGCTACGCACAGTTATGCAAAATTTAATCAAAAGAGCCCAGAGCCGGCCATTTATCGGGCATAATTTTCCACAATTAATTGAAACAAAATTTATAAGTACGAACAAACTATCAGTTGAAAACCAAATGAGTTTTCCCTTTAAACAAAAGTTATAGCGAAAGAAAATCAGATTATGGTTTTTGCTTCACCCTGTATAAGATTAACTGCATAAGCAATAACTAATATATTTCAATTACTAACTTTTAAAGAGTATATTTTACTAATAAATAAACGCTGATTATATTCTAAATAGTGTTGATTCTACCCAACGATTGATCGCTAATTATAATGCATCAACTTCAACATCGTTTGTCTTCCGGACGTGTAACGGTGGCATTTCATTGTTTATTCGCCCCGATAAGGATCCCAAATAACAATTTCTATGTATGTACCGTCGGACACGAATGCGTTATTATACACGGAGGCCAATGAAGATATTTAAATGGCATGACATTTTCGATAAGAATCGGGGCGCAATTTATTTACAGAAACTCCAATTGGACTCGATGTTGAATAAAATATGTAGCTATTCAGTCGTGCGTTTAATACGGCTGTTTTGGGGATTTGCAAAACGGTCAAGTTAAATAAGCTGGCGGTGCTTTCGCAATTCTCCTAAAATATCATATAAACTATTGATAATACGTATTCAGACCGGCGCCTCCACCATTTTTCTTCTCTTTGATGATGGGTATTATCCTGTTATGTGATAGCCAAATTAGTCATGTTCTATATATTAGATCCTGTGTAATGCAAAATGCAATATACACATATATGTATATACACACTTAAACACACACACACAAACATACGTACGAGGGAGCGTTTTTATATTCGCGGAATGGGGGACAAGGGGTGGAAATAAAAAAACCAAATTATTTTTCTTTTTCAATATATTCACCCGCAAGACGGATACATTTTTCACATCTTTCAATTAATTTATTTATACCCTCATAAAAAAATGATTTCTCTTTATCTGCAAAATACGCCGAAACTGCCTCCTTGACTTCATCATCGGCAGTAAATTTTTTATCCCGCAGCTCTTTTTTCATTTTCGGGAACAGGTAATAATCACTCGGGGCCAGGTCTGGGCTGTAGGGTGGATGATTCACAATTTCGAAGCCCACCTTATGCAGGGCAGCTAACGCAACGCGGCTCTTGTGGACGGGCGCGTTGTCGTGCAAAAGCAGAACACCTTTTGTCAATTTTCCCCGTCTTTTCTCTTTAGTGGCTTCTTTTAGTCGCTCTAATATTGAAGCGTAATATTCTCCGGTTATAGAAACACCTTTATTTTTATAATCAATCAACAATATTCCTTCCGAGTCCCAAAATACCGTTGCCATGAGTTTCCCAGCTAATTGTGACACTTTAAATTTCTTGGGAGGTGCTGTGCCCTTTTTATGCCACTGCATGGAGTCTTGTTTGGACTCAGGTTCATAATAATGAACCCAAGTTTCGTCTCCAGTAACAATTCCACTCAATACACCATCCTTGTCTTCATTACAGAGGTCCAAAAATGCACGCGAACACTCTACGCGCTGTTGTTTTTGCGGCGGCGTGAGCATTCTCGGCACCCATCTTGCGCTGACCTTAGACGTGCCGAGATATCGTGTAGGATTTTAAAAATTGTTGTATCGGATACTCCAACCATTTCTGCGAGTTGTTTCTCCTTTAGTCGAGCATCTTCGAGTACAATTTGTTCAACTTTTTGGATAAGTGCTGGCGTGGTCACCTCAATGCTCCTGCCCGGCCTCGGGTCGTCTTCAAGGGATTCCCTTCCTTGTTTAAATAAACTATGCCACTTGTACACCATGGTTTTTCCTGGACAAGAGTCGCCGTAAACCAATGACATCTCATTCATTATGGTCGCGACTGATTTTCCTTGCCTGGTAAGGAACTTTATAACGGCACGACATTCGATTTTTTCCATATTTCACTTTTCACTCCTGATTATGTTACTTGGTTGACGATAGCTCAAAGACTAACTGTCTAATAACAATGAAACTTCGTATTTATACTAATCATGAGTCGCTGCACAGGCCACGCCCCCAATGCGCCTGTTCACCCCTCTACAACCCGCTCATTCCGCGAATATAAAAACGCTCCCTCGTATGTATACAGAGTATCTCACGGTGTCCGTTCATAGTATTTCAGAGACTATTTCGATTTAAATTCTGAAAATATAGGCAATAGTGTTTTTGAGCACGCATTCTTCATATAAGGTAATGGCACTCATGTAACAGTTCCGGTTATACAGGAAGTTGGCGTCACCTTCCTTAGTTTAAATACACAATCTATCGCAGAGAAAACCGTGCTTTTATAAAATAGTAATTCCTACTGGTGCCATCTATTAAAAAAATATGCGTCGATTAGGTAGATCTTTCTCCAATATTATGTCAAAATATCATGACATTTGCATCATTAGAAGCGGAGAAATTTCACATAAAGTAACAGTACGTATTTGGCATTGGTCGAAAAATTAATTTTGAACGAAGAGCAAATATCTAAGTTCTGTTTTAAACAATATTTATGTTTTAAACTAATCATATTTCGATATTAATAGAACGTGTGATGTATTCAATCGTATTTTAACTCATTTCAAAACTGTCTTCGCTTTGCGTTTTTGTAAACTTATACACTATCTGTCGCAGAGAAAACCGAACTTTTTTAAAGTGGTAATTCTGAGTAGCGCCATCCATTATAAAAGATATGCGTCGATAAGGTAGATCTTTCCCAAATGTCATGTCAAAGTATCATGACATTTGCATCATCAGGAGCAGAGAAATTGCACATAAAACAACAGTGTTTATTAAGCTTTGATCGACAAATCAATTTTGAACAAAGAGGAAATATCAGGTTCTGCTTTAAATTCGGTAAATCGTTCATTGAAACGTTTAGTTTGATGAAACAAGTGTATGGTGATGCGTGTTTATCACGCATGAGTGTGTATGAGTGGTATAAACGATTTAAAGACGGTTGTACGGATATAAATGACGACAAAAATCTATGGTTTCAGAAAGTAACATTGAATTTCTATGTGAATTTATCAGAAATGAGCCGAAATCCTTATTGCGATACGTGGGAATTAAGTATTTCCAAAGATTCAATTTATTACATCTGAGAAAGATTTGTACAAAGTTTCTACCACACAAGCTAACTAAATTCAACATTGTACAGACTGGATTAAATACTCAAACATGGACGAAAACCGCAGATACTATATAACGGGACGTGATGTTTTCAATGTGATTCAGAGACCAAGCATCAAAGCTCTGAATGGAAGCATCCAAGTGAAAAAAGACCGAAAAAATGACGTTTGCAGAAGTCAAAAGTGAAGACAATGTTGATCAGTTTTTATGATTCGATAATTCACAAAGACTTTGCACCAACTAGTCGAACAGTTGATACTGTATACGATCCTCTTGTTATGAAGCCCCTTTTGGCGGGTATTCATCATATGCGTCCTCAATATAATGCTGACGTTTGTTACATGATAATGCACCGTCTCATCGGTCGATGCTTATCACTGATTTTCTAACTACGAATAGCATTTTAACCATCAACGATTCACTACATTCACTGGATTTGTCCCCCTGTGATTTCTGTCTATTCTCCAGACTATATTTGTCAATGAAAGGATAGCGTTGTGCAGACAACAAAGCCATTAAAAAGCCTTGATATCTATCTTGACGGACATCTTTAAAGATTAACTTAAAAATTCATTCGGCCTGTTAATTGACCGTGCGAATCGTTATATTGAAGCCGAATGTGACTAATTAAATAAAATAATTGAATTTTACTAAAATAGTAAGCCTTTGTTTTTATTTTAAAAAGGTTCGGTATTTTCTGAGACAGACTATGTATATAACATTAACTTGTAGTTTGTATCGTTCAGAAGAAAATGTTAAAATGTTAAAGTTAAATGAAGACTGTCTTGGTAGAAATATGAATGGCTTTAAATACGTATGGTGTATAGCACGAAAACTGCCATAATCTAATTCATTGCTCTAGACCATTTCTAAAGCACAAAACCAGAAGACTACCCCCAGTTTTCTTAACTATTATTGTTGGTTTAACGGAAGGCGAAGCTGTAACATTTTCTATGCGAAGTTAAATTCGATAATCATCAAGGGATGCCCGGGGAAATATATTCCATGCAAACTAAATATACGGCGAGCATCGAGGCTCATACAAAAACTAATTATCGAACGAAAATGACATAAAATCAATCATGTCGTAGGGAAATACATGTCGTAAAACCAATATCATGTTTGTTTGTACAGTTAATGGAAAACGTTTATAACTACGCCGGTTTATTTACATATACGAACGAAAGTTATTTAAATAAGAGAGAAGTAATTTTAATACACACGAAATTTTCATGTTTTTCATGAAACTGAGGAAATGTACCTTTGACTCGTGCATATTCATGAGGTTTGCAGTTTTATCGAAACAATCCCGCTTTTTTTTTCTTCGTTACTCTCCTGTACAGAGAGAGTCGCCCCGGCATACATACATTAATGGAAATGTGGACATTTTGATGCCCGCCTTTTTTTTTATAGTTCGGTCCGAATTTTGCGCTTTGTATTCCCATTTATTTTTTGTTTTTTTCGCCGCACCTATCGCACCTTATCGTTTTTCACGAATTTTAATCTAAAGTGTTATTTTATGATATACCGGTTATTATGTATGGGTAGGAATTAAGGTCGTAAGCTCACTTTAAATTGAAAATGGAGGAATTTCACGCAATTTTCCGCTGTTTTTTTTTTTTATAAATTCATACGCGTTATTTATGTCTTTCTTAAAAAAAGAAAACAGTGATCGCTGTTTCGATTCATGCAAAAGAGGTAGCTAAAGTAATGCTTGTTAATATTGTTGCGAAGAACAACCAGAGAGAGCTACTTTTAATTTTTTTATTCGCTATAATAGTTTTTTATTGTAGACTCGTTCTGGAGTGCCCTGGGCACCTAACTTGAGTCCTCGCTTACTCAATATCTATAAGGGAGGTAAATTTGAATGGAAACTGTAATCGATTGAAGTAATTAAAAAGGTAAATAAAACTCCTTAGTACATCAACGTTCGAATTCTATATACGTCTTTCGACAACTAAGTTGCCATTATCAGTATATAGTTATCCACAGTGTCTTGATTCATGCAGAATCATTGTGCATAGAAACTAAATACAGAGTGATTTAAATTTCACACAGTTTAATATATTATTTTTAATATCAAAGCCCTTCAACTACGATAAACCCCCTCTTCGACTTATGGGCCCTTTGTTAACGGTCACTTTTTTCTAGGAAGTCAAAGAAATAAGAATATGTAACCGGACCCTTATCCTTTAACACATGCTTCATATTCTTTGTAATACATAAGCTTTCACAGTGAACCAATTCACGGTAATTATTTATATTACTGATTAGATGTAGGCCATTGGCCGTTACACCATGAGTATTTTCTATAACGTGTTTCTCTAAACTTGATTTCTCAGGTCGACGAAACTGCACATGGTCTTTATACCGGGTTCCTACCGAAGGTATATATATATATATATATATATATATATATATATATATATATATATATACATTATATATATATATATATATATAAGCCTACAAAGAAACACCTTAACAGTCAGACAAAGGAACACGATGGAAATTAATTAAATTAAAGCAATTTTAAATGAAAATTATTGTAGGAAGGGGTTATATTAACTTTAGTTGATTAACTGATCTATTTCACATATTTTAAAATATTTCTTAATCTTAAAATTAACACTTTAACTAATGAAATCCTCCCGTTCCACTTGTAGATCCTGTTCTTTAACGATCATCTGTTTCTAGGAAGACGAAGAGTCTGAATATGTTATCCAATCTTTATCTATATTTAACACATGGTTTTTGTTCTTCGCAATATACAATGTATATATATATATATATATAGAGAGAGAGAGAGAGGATATTTGTTTAAGAGTTTGAGAACTTAAAATAACTTTGTTACTAATGACGATAGGAGAAAAAAATTCGTTTCGTCTTGGTATTTTCCATTTAATTTTTGAAAACAATGAAACATTTAATGTTTCACATAGTAAGCATTTATTTTATATTTTCTTGTTTTCTTCAGGGATTTTGTTTTTTTTTATTATTTAATATATACTTACTTCTAATCAATTCCATTAATGTGAATGTATATACTCACCATCTTATGTTCAGCGAGTTCCTCTTTTTCATTTGATAATGTAACCTTGACTTGAGCTTGGTAAGCTTCTGTTCTTGACAAAGCATTATCACCTACAATTTGCTTTTTCAAAAGTAATTTGGACGAGTTGCTTAATGCGATTCCTTTCTTTTTTCTATACTTAAAATGTTAATCGAAGTTCAGTTTAGATATAATCAGTATTTAAATGTTTTATATGAGCTGGTGTAATTATATAAATAAAAGTACTTCTGTTGAATTTCTTCTTTTAATCTAACTACACCGATAAAATTGAAACTTAAATTCGTGTCGTAAATAGAGCTACATGTAAACATGCTGGATGAATAGGCAGAAAAAGAAAAAAACATGTTCTTGTACCAAAATTTTTTGAAGAAAAATGAAAGACAAAAATTAAGAAAACAGTTTAGATTACAAACTGTCATTAGACTAATGCATTTTTGATTATTTAAAATATGCGTGTCTTGCATATTTTTGTTTGTTTGCATTTTTTATTTATTACTAATTAATTTATGAATTGACAACATAAGCATTATTTTAAATATTATATTATAATCTGGTAGATAATTACATGGAATTTATTTTTTAACTATGCTTTTCGGCATATGTCAGAGTTACATGGTCCATTCGATCAGTCTAATTTTCGACTACTTTTTCCAATAAATGTGCCCGTATGGCGTCAATGGCGGCTTGAATATTAGCTTCCAATGCTTCAAGACTTGCTGGTTTGTCGGCGTGAACCAATGACTTAACATAGCACCATAAAAAGTAATCCAGACGCGTTAAATCACACCAACGAGGGGGCCAGTGAACAGGGCCACTTCTGGAAATAAAGTTGTCACCAAATTGATTTTACCATAAATCGATTGTTAAGCGCGCTTTATAGTTGAGCCGTCTTGCTGGAACCAAATGTCGTTGATGTTTAGCTGATTAATTTTTGGAAACAAAAATTCAGTCAGCATGTCTCGATAGTGCTCGTTAATCACCGTAACGGTAGCTTCTTCCTAATTTGGAAAGAAATAAGGGCCGACGATGCCGCCAACGTGTAAACCGCATCAAACTGTCAATTTTAGTGGATGTAATGGTGATTCTTTAACAGCTAGAGAATTATCTTCGCTCCGAATACGGCAATTTTGCTTATTGACGTAGCCATTTACCCAGAAATGGGCTTCATCAATAAACACAATTCTTTGATAAAAATGCTCATCTTCGGTCAGTTTCGAATGACCCCAATCAGCAAAAATGCGACGCGAATGATGGTCGTTTGGCATCAATTCTTAAGCGAGCTGTATCTTACAGGCAAGTAAGCCAAGATACTTACGTAAAATTTTCCACGTAGTAGGAGGACAAAGGCCAACAAGTTGAGAACGACGACGACTCGACATTTCGGTGCCTTCTTCAATACTTCTGCAATATTCTCTTCGGTGCGCACATTTCTTTGTCTAGTTGATGGTTTTGAATCGAGAAGAGTAAAATTAGTGCGAAAACGGTCAACAACTGCACGCTTGCTTACTCACTAGGCCGATTATGTTGACCGTAAAATGGACGAAGTGCTCTATGAACTACGCGAACAGATTTATTTTTTTAAAGTAAATTTCCACAATTTGAAAACATTGTTTTGGCGTTAAACGATTCATGATCCTTTTCCAAATTTTAATGAACAGAAATATCAATACAGTTTAACATTATCAGCCGTCAAACCATAGTTATTGATATCAATAGTTCTCATACAGTTTAGAAAACACCCATTATATATTTTAAAATATGTGAAATAAATCTGTTAATTTAACTCCTTTCTACGATAATTTTCATTTAAAAATATTTTAATTTAGTTAATTAATTTCCATCGTGTTCCTCTTTCTGGCTTTTAAGGTGGTTTTTTTGGTAGGCTTATTTCACGTATATTAAAAAGTATGTGCATAGCCACGAAAGGACCGAAAGTAATCGCCCATCCATCGCATTTTGTACTCGCACTCAGGCTGATATGCATTTGCTATCATTGCTTGCAATAAAGTTACGTCATCCGTGTAATTTTCCACTAGACTTATTATTAAAACTAGAAAGAGCAACTTCATATTAATTACTTTTAAGAGTCATTGGAAATTTTTAATTAAAAGTGCTCGCTAACACTATCGAATCCAATTCTTTGCCAACATATTTAAATGAAGTGGGAACTTTACTATTGGATTTTAATTAAAGAAAATTGGTTTCGGGTCTATAATGCAACTTTATTTTATGAAATGACTTGGTAGTAGTCGATATAACGGTGGATTTAGTTCCTCTTGATTATACCTTGCCTAGTTAAAGCTTTTTCTTATACGCAGGTTTTAATTTTATGTCTTTTAATGAAAAAGTCGAGAATTAATTGGAATTCTTAAAATTATCTGAACCTCTGTAATTACAAATTGATATTATTTAATAGTTTGCGTAATATAGAACTGAATTTTAATAAATTATTATGTAAATATACACATTTTGGATTGCAGGAAATGATACGGTGAATTTTTTCAATTTCTCATGATGTATACTAAATGCTTCTGCAATGCTCTAATCCATACTCTTATGTTCTAGTTATCTACAAAGGATACTAGGAAAGTTTTGCAATGCAGCTTTGTTTATTTAATTTTTTTAACGTAGTTTCCTCTACACTCAATACATCTCTCCATCTTCCGAAACCAATCTTTAAACAAGTTTTGCCAAGTTTCACTAGGGAGTAAAGCACGCTCGTTGTCCCAAGCCCGCGGAAGATTCTCATCATTGGAAAACCGCCTCCTTTTAGCTTCATTTTCACATGCGGGACAGTGCAAAGTCGTAGGGAGCAAGATCTGGAGGTGAGGGTACTCCCGAAATTTCAATCCTGACGTGGTCAAATATTCGGTGCAGGCTTTGGCGCGGTGAGCTGGAGCATTATCGTGATCGAGGAACCTGGTGTCCATTCTTGACTTTGGCCGCAGGTTCTTCATAGATCCAATGACTTTAGGCAGGTACTGTTTAGTATAGCACTTAGTTGTGACTGTCTTCTACGTATGTGTCCAAAACGACGCGTTCCACAATTCCACTCGACTTGAAAAATACAGCTATCATTTTCTTCTTTACAGATCGTGATTTTCTGACAACTACGGGTGTGTCCTCATTATCGAAGATCCAAATTTTATTTTGAGCTTTAGTCGGCACATCGTAATAGTACAGCCAAGTCTCGTCACCTATCACGATGTTGTTCACATACGGAGATTGTCCCTTATTAAACTTTTTTAGCATCTCCCGGCACCAACTCACACGTCGTGTCATCTGCTCTTCAGTCAGTCGATGCGGCACCCAGAGAGAACAAAGTTTCTTCACGTGCAAATCATCAAGTGGAATCGAAGGAATTGCAGTTGCATTTAGGTCTGAAGTACCCTCTATCAGTTGCTAGGTTACTTGCCTATCCTAGCCAAGCATTTTCGTCACAGTGGTAACGTTTTCCTCCGTAACTGACGTTCGTAGCCTTCCCGGCTTTTCAGCATCCTCCATAGTGAAATTTCCCCTTTGGAATTCTCTGTACCACCTGCATATCGTTGTGCGATGTGGACAAACAGCACCCGGTGCAAGAGTCATTTCTTCGAAGCACTGGTCTATGTTTAAACCACGCACGAAATTATAACGCAAAACTGCCCTTATCTCACTTCGTGACCACGATGCCATCGCAAACACTTTACGCTCTCACTGCTATTGAATAACTGAGCCTATCGGCATGGCGCGGCGGCTGCTATGCACGTATGAACATGTCTCAACATGCAGCAACAAGCAGCTTCCTACTATTCATTGTTGCGTTATATTGAAAAGCTTTCCTAGTACCCTTTGTATCTCAGTAGGCTTCCTTAATCAATGATTAGTAAAATTAAAATAATCTGTCAATTTCGTAAAGCATTGACATTGATGTTTGAGTAGTGTACTATCGCCGAGCTTAACCCAAATGAAAGCAATAAGAAAAACTGCTGACTGTGCACTGTGGTAAATAAACACAGAGAATGTAGATGTGAGTGCAACGCGCATCTAAATGGAATGATTAGTAACAGATTGACTAAACGTGTAGCGGCGGAAGCCGCACGTTACAAGACCTTCCAGAAAGATAATTGAACCTGTGGTATGACAGCTGGCAATTAATATCAGAGGAAGGGTAACAGAATAATAATCCATTTGAAACACATATGTAAAAACGGAAGGAGGAAAAGATTGTTTCGAAAACCGAACAGTCCTCCAAAGAAGCGATGATTTGTATAATCTTGAGATCTTTTGCATAATCTAGCTTTATATCATTCCATAAAAGCCCTAAAAGTTCATTTAGGAAGATATTATATGACAGGTCTCTCAAGTTGGAAGTTCGAGGTACACTACTCGTAACCAAAGAATGTAGGAGATCCGAAGAAGTTACAATGAATTTAATAAAACTACTCAAGATGGGATTCCAAATATTCTACATAACTTATACCACGACGATCGAAAAACAGTGGACAACATTGTACTGACATCTCACGGAGCAACTAGAGAACTGACCGAATAAGAGGTGTGTGGAGTTTAACTCTTCTAAAGAACCAATAACACAAATAAACCTCAATTTTGCCACATGTCGTTAGTGCTTTTTGCTAATACGAAAATTTATCAGAACTTTTACACTACCCGTCCATTTTGTGCCATGAAAATTAAAACTGTTGATATATTTAGTTGGTACGTTTATCAATACAATGTAGCAAACTAAAATGTGTTCCTTATTTTGATTAAAGAATTATATTTTAACAAAATTCTACTATATTTATTGTAATGTAAACAAAGTGGTAAAGAAAGTTTATGCAACCAAGGACGTCACCACAAATTACTCATCTACTACATGTCACCTCATGAATATTATGGTTTAAAATAGCACGTTTATTCCGTTAGTACATAGGTAGCCTTCACGGAGCAAGCATCAATACAGTTTTCTTACATTTCTATTAACAGTGATTTATAACAAGTGTTCGAAGTGTAATAGTGCCAATAGTTTCTCTTGGGTGTGCAGTGTGTTAACTTTCAAGTCTCAGAAACGAAACTATACTTCCTTTATTCAAAATATTATGAACTTTAGTTTGGTTGTAAATTAGGTGACTAGAATAAAAGCTGGGCCCTTCACATTTGTTGTTTATATTATGTTAGGTTGTTCATTGGATAGATAGTGGATTTTGTCATTTCTCTTTCGTTGTACTTATGATTTGGCGGTAACCAACAGATTATTTGGTAGATCGTTACTTGTGTTTAAGAGATATAACCTTGAATAAACATTGTAGAATAATATAATTTCCATCATTGTTTATGACTTCTTACTAGCGTGATGGCAATTTGTATATTCCATTTTTAAGAAATGCCTTATCCCTAGAAGCGCGAAATTGAACCAGTGCTTGTCTGATATCTTCGTTTTTGAATCTTTTGCAATTACAAAAAATATTATAAGGAAAGAAACAAGTTATAATCCGAGGGTGCTAGTTCCGGGGAGTATTGCGGATACGACGGAATTTCCCAGAGTAGCTCTGCGAGTTTCTGACAAATCCCCAACCAGTATGTGCAAGTACAAAGAACAAATTGAGAAGATTATACGCGATATGATAGCAATGAAGGTATAACTCCCATTAAGAGTAAATTACTTTAGCTCAAGAGAGATGTGATATAAATTTACAGTCATCCGATCGTTTCCGGGTTTGAAGTGGGTATCTTATCTGCCCTGATGTCCATTCGGGTGATTAGGATAGGAACTTAGTATGTGGCTAATGGCTAGTAGCTAAGGCCAGTAATAATAATAATAATAATAATAACAACCAGTATGTGGCTTGGTATTATGATATAGCAATATGATGTGTTTCCTATTGAACATCGCCGGCCTTCTCTGTCTTCTTGGAGCGCTGTCTCCCAATTTAGCTTTTCGTTCAGTTTCAACAGCTCAAAATGTATTGCTAATCGAACGTCCCACAATATACACAACATTCACTTATTCAGGCTCAATTTCGTCTTTTAGATGAAAGGATCAGGTTTTCCGGATTCACAATATGCCCTTTTCCTTGCGATACCTTCATAGACAATCCATTTTTTATCCCGTTATCATCAGGTCCAGGAAGTGTTGGATGTTGTCCCGTGCGAGAGGAGATGTGCATGCGACGACTCGATAATTCAAATTCTTCTCACTTAGAATATGGCACCCAATAGGGTTTGAAATGATTTCCGTTGACCTGAATCAAGCTTTTCTGCAATCTTCGATGTTGTCTAGAAATGATTTTGCTCTAACATAATCTTAAAAGTGTCATCGTCGATCGAAGGTGGTCGCCTAGAGCGTGGCTTATCAAAAAGGTCAAAATCCCCTATTCGAAACTTTCTGAACCATCTTCTGCATATTCTATCAGAAACTGTACGTTCACTAAACACTTTCAATAAATTTCTACACGCTTCTGTAGCATTTCTTTCTTGTAAAAATTCGTACAAGGTGCAGTGGTGTTAATGAACTTTATCAGTAGTCATGGGTATAGGATCGTGTCTCACTTAATACTAACGTGAATCACCTTTGAGTTAGTTCATTTGCTAGGTTAGTATGTAAACAGTCAGTGATAAAAAGAGAGAGCCAAATATGCGTTAAATGAATACGTGCATTCTTGTTGAAACTCGTAACCGGAACGGGCAGAATTTTCCGGTACACTTAATATTTTAACTTGTGTGATAAAAAATATTCTTTTTGTAAACTAGTGTAATTAGTTAGCTTTGCGAAAAAGGAAAGTACTAATTAAAAGTCCTGTTTGTTCGGCAATTTTGTAATTCGTCAAAACATAGCTGTTGTAATTTTCGTTAATTTCCATTGTAAGGAGTAGTAAACAGTGATACTGAAGGAGGCGTCTTGGTTTTAATTCATATTATTTTCCTACTAAATGCAACGATGAATGAAATTGGAGATTCTAAGCTCTTTCCACAATCCTATTTCATACAGCTATATAATGTTATTGGCTTGCTTCGTGTGTTAAACATACTGAGGCTGATTACAAGTACCAATTTCACTTTCTAGAATCAATTACAGAAATTGAACGCGCGGATCTACGCAAAGCGAAAAAAACACGAAACGCAAACACTCTGCTAATCACTAATTACGTTTACATGTCGGCTGATGTTTGCGAAAAGCATTTGTATTATGACCGAATGCATATGTACGTTGTCTGTAGTGCGGAGCTTTCGTGCTGGATTTCAGTGCAATTTGCGCTTCCATTCAATCGGTAACGCCGAGCCGGAGCATCAATTTCAATGCCATACTGATATTCAGTTGTTGCTGCACACGGTTTGTAAACATTGTCGACCTATGTATTTCAACTTGGGTAACGAAAACAATGTTATTTATGTCGACGCTGATATCTACATGTGACTAAATCGGTTTATATCTCGCAATCATCTGTAAATTATATCTACACACACGCATGCACATTTTAATACATGCATTATAGGTAAACACTTCCATATACACCTACAAACGATACTGTCCTATGACAAAATTAATTTTTTTTGTTCCATTCTGTGACAAGACTACGTGTGACTTGGCAGATTAATGCAATCATTAAGAATACTTCTATGTCTTGAACGGCTTTTTGATTCATATGCCAAATTATTTAATAAGCTAGTGTACCATTTTGCTGATTAAATTACATGTAGATGACATCAACATCTTAATGAAGTTCAAGGATATATTGAAATTAAAGAACTAAAGGGTATGGTTTCACCGTACTAACTTTCGCATCATTCAGTTCTTTACTACTGTATACTATGGTCAGAAATTTACGAATAATCGTCAGATAAGAATTCTATCCTTAATTCTGAGTCGGCAATCCTAATACTATAACATCCATTGTATTGTTATTAATTAAGCCATATGAATTGCTTATGAGGGTGGTCCCAGAAGTACCCGACCCAACAAAATAAACACACATTTTGGAGAGAAATGTATTTATTTTTCAACATAATCTCCTTTCAGCTCTATGCACTTTTCACAGTTCGTTACCCTTTTTATAATAAGAACTGTCTTGCTCCTCAAAATATCCATTAACTGCCGACATCACTTCTTTATCGTTGGAAAATCTTTGACCACTGGTACATATTTTCAAGTTTGGGAATAGAAAATTATCCGCAGGGGTGAATAAGGTAGCAATTCAAACTTTAATTCATTAATTTTGACCATTGCAATAACGGCTTTGTGAGATGATGCATTGTCTTGATGAAACAACACTTTCTTCTTAGCCAAATCCAGCCGTTTTTGCTTGATTTCTTCGCTCAAACGTTGCAATTAGTTCGCAGAATACTTTCCGTTGATAATTTTTCCTTTTTCAAGACAGTCAATGAAAATTATTACACGCGCATCCCAAAAAAGAGATGCCATGACCTTGCCTGCAGATGAAACAGTCTTCGCCTTCTCTGGAGCCGGTTCTCCTTTTTGAGTCAGTTGTTTTGATTATTCTTTCGTCTCAGGTGTGAAGTGATGGACCCGTGTTTTATTCATGGTTATGAAACGGCGTAAAAATTATGCTCTGTTGCTGTGAAACTTCGCTAAACACTCAATTGAAACATCTTCACGACCCTGTTTTCACTCGAGTGCGAGTAAACGCGGCATCCATCTTTCACATAGCTTTCTCATGTCAAAATTTTCAGATAATATGCGATGTACTGCACTTTTTGAAATGCCTACTATGTCTACTAGCTCGTGCACTTTCATTCTTTGAGCAAAACCATTTATCAAGCCATTTTCTTACTTCTTCGAAATTGGCGAAGTGGTGCTACTGTGCAAGCGCGTTCCCCATTGACAGGAATGGTGATGGGGATAGTCGAATGGGGCAACGTCTGGCGAGTACAGCGGCGTGATTTTATTTCCATTCAAGTGCTTTCAACGTTTCTTTGATTGGTTTTGCTGTATAAGACGGTGCGTTATCGTGCTGTAAAGTCACTTTACCGGTTGACCCATTCTGGACTCTTTTCTATCAATACATAGTTCAAATTAATAATTTGTTGTCGGTAGCGATCACTATTAACTGCTTCAACAGGTTTAAACAGTTCGTGAGACACCACGCCACTCTCGTCCCATCAAACACAGAGCATTGTCTTTTGGTCAAAACGATTTGGTCTTGGGATCGTTGGATGGTAACCATGATTTTTTGCGCTTAAGGTTTTCGAAATAAATCCATTTTTTATTATCCGTCACTATTTGATGCAGAAATGACTTCCGATCATACCTTTGAAGCAGCATTTCGCAGACGGTTTGTCGGTGTTTCATTTTCCTGTCATTCAATTGATGTCGTACCCATTTTCCCATGTTTCGGTTTTTTCCCATTGCTCGTCCAATTATTTGTGAATTTGGATTGGGTCTTCATCCAATAACTCCTGGAGTTTGGCATCTTCAAACTTTTTCGGTCTACCAGAACAATCTTTGTCTTGCACGTCATCACCACTTTTAAATTATCGAAGCCACCACACCTCACATGTTTTTATGGTCGGGCATGCTCACTGTAAATTTCTACCAGCAAATGATGACTTTCATGCTTTTTTCTTTTGATTAAATACACTTTTTTAGGCACGAAACTCGATATTTTCAATGAGGTATAAATCTATGTCGGTGTTAGTGTCGCAAAATGTACCATGCGAGGCTTTGAAGCTTGATGTCAGTAGAATAAAATGATATATGTGTCTAATCATAACATAGCATACTTAAATCTAGCGACATATGTTGGAAAAACCGGTAATGACTTTCCGGTACACCTGGTAATTAAAAGCTTATTCGCGAAAAGCACTTTATGTTGAAACACTGTACAACTTACTTGTATATAATAGTTAAATAATAAAATAAATCGTAAGACGAACCCAAGAGCTATCTGATACGTGTAACACTTAAATGCAATATCATATAAAAATCCCATTACCGAAGAATGATACTACTGAAAATCCAATATTATTCCTTATAGCACGGTAAAGTAACTGAAAAGAAAATTCGAAATGTTATTTTTCGCCTTTGAGATCGATTTATTAGTATACAATTACTTCGGTAGATTAACTTTATTCAAAAGTTTTAAAGGGGGCGACTCGTTGCCGTTGGTGTTGGTGAATTTAAATTGTTTAGAGAGAACCAAACAAAATACACAAAGCCGGAGAGTTGAGACTCGTATAATAGCCGTCGTAAGCTCGAGCCAAGACAACAATTTAAAAGTCGTTACCGCTGGATTTTCGGGACACATTAGGCGCAACTGTTCCTATCGATCCACTGAAAAACAAATTATAGTAAAAGTTGAGGCGTACTATAGCACCGTTTCCTTATGTGACCATTTAGAATTTTTTTCTGCACCCATTCAGTGAGTGTTTGGCAATGATTTTATTGTGATATAAGCTGTAACAATAGTCGTTGTTTTTCTAATAAAAAAAAGACGACAACCAGAATTTCCAATATCGCGTTCCACAAAATTCTTATTTCATGTTATTGTTTTCAACAGTCGATATAAGAATATATAAATTTTGAAATATGATGTTGTAATATGAACTTTTTAAACGCAAAAGTCGGTTTTATTTAATAATATATTTATATTTTCTGTAGGTAAAAATAGTTACTGTTACAGTGATTATAATTACTATATCACTGTCTATGTACAGTTGCTACCACAAAAAGCTTTACGAACAAAGTCGTAAGTTTGGTCTAGATTTTTAGATCGTTCTATAACGGTATCCAACTAGAAAGAAAGCTTTTATAGGTGTCATTGAAGAAACCGAATAATGGTGTAGGTAGTATGAAATAGAAGCTCGTTTCCATTTTCGAACTGATACCAAAAACTTCTGTATTAATGCATCCTCTCTCTCGCATTTAGTTCCAGACATAAATATGTTGAAATATTTAAATTTAACTTTAACACTAACTAACTATAACTTGTTCTTGAAGTAACCTTTTGTTGCAACATTTCTTAAATAATTGGTAAACTAGATCAATGCATTACAATTATGTGACTAAAAACGGTAATCAAAGGAATACATTTGCATGGACTGAATGCATTAATGTAAATTATTAGTTAATATTTGATGTACGAGGGTAGTCCCACAAATACCAAGCCTGATCTAGAGATGACGGCAGTTGTTCGAAATATATCACTGTATTAGAAAGTAGACAATCTATAAAGCATACGTGTCAAGTTTGAAGATGCCACGTTGTTTAGTATTTATTTATTTATTAGTATTTCAGTTGTTACTGCACACGGTTTGTAAACATTCTATAAAGCATACGTGTCAAGTTTGAAGATGCCACGTTGTTTAGTATTTATTTATTTATTAGTATTTCAGTTGTTACTGCACACGGTTTGTAAACATTCTATAAAGCATACGTGTCAAGTTTGAAGATGCCACGTTGTTTAGTATTTATTTGGTAGCCATCAATAGTGAACGCTTTCAGTGAATTTGTAAAAACGGAGAAAATAGGTCATCATTACGTGATACAATACTTTTATTTGAAAGGCCTCAGCCCAATCGATATAAAAGTTGGACTGGATTCTACTCTGGGTGAGCCTGCTCCTTCGTTTACAACAGTGAAATATTCGGTAGCAGAGTTTGAAAGAGGCCATACGAGTTGCCAAGACGAGTATCCCAGTGGTCAACCAAATAAGGTGACGACTTCAGAAATGGTGAAGAAAATTCACAAAGCGGTACTGGATGATAGTCGACTGAAAGTGCGCGAACTAGCAGACATATTATCTGAAAATTTGGACATGAGAAAGCTGTGTGCAAGATGGGTGCCGCGTATGATAACAGCAAAGTTTCACAGCAACAAAGCAGAATTTTTGCACCGTTTCACAACCACGGATAAAACATAGATCCATCACTTTACACCTGAGACGAAAAAGCAATCAAAACAATGGAAGACCGTTCATCTGCAGGCAAGTTCATGGCATCGGTTTTTTTGGGATGCGCGTGAAATAATTTTCATTGACTGTCTTGAAAAAGAAAAAACTATCAGCGACGAGTATTATGCGAACGTATTGCAACATCTGAGCGAAGAAACGAAGCAAAAACGACCACATTTGGCTAAGAAGGAAGTGATGTTTCATCAAACCAATGAACCAGAATCCGTTATCGCAATGGGCAAAATTAATGAATTAAACTTTGATTTGCTATCTCACGCACACTCTTCGCCAGATTTAGCCCCCTCGGATAATTTTCTATTCCCAAACTTGAAAAGTGGCTCAGCCGTCAAAGATTTTCCAACGATGAAGAAGTCATGAAGACAGCTAATGGCTATTTTGAGCAGCAAAACAGTTTTTATTATAAAATGGGTATCGAACTTATTGAATATCGCTGGGAAAAGTGTATAGAGCTGAAGGGAGATTATATTATAAAATAAATATACATAATTCCTTCCAAAATTTTTTCGTTTTCTTTGTTGGGTCGGTTATTTCTGAGACCACCCTCGTACAATACTAGGCACGGTCTAAAATATGAATATCCTCGTCATAGGTTGTTATTTTAGCGTAAATCATACTACTCTTGTATGAAATTGTATGAGGAATTGCTCAAGGAAATAAAATCTATGGAAAATTACATTCTAGTGAAGAATGAATTATTGTGCAACGTAGAGCCATACAAAGAAGACTATGATAATTATTTAATGCCATAATGGTATAGTAGATTTAAATGTGTTTTGTAACTCTTACCTTGACCTATCTTCGTGTACCGACTGACCTTAGAATTTAGAAGACTTCATTGTTGGTTCACTGAAAATGAATAAATGACTTTGACTATGGTTGTTCATAGAAAAACTACTACTGTGAATGTAGTTACTAAAACGATCCTATAATACGCGTTTTAAATAAATATTAATACAGCAACGGAATATTCAAATATGTATATAAAACCTAAACTATCAATGGAACGTACCACAAATATTGATAATAGTATTTTATCATGCTACCAGATTCTCGAACACTATTTTTCATGATTTTGTAAAAATAAAATCGCAAACCGCACATATCGAATCCATTCATTGGGACGAAATGGATTCCATGCCCGCAATGACATTTATAATATGCAAACATATTAATTTATATCGCGACCGCACATAATTTTCGGGCCACTACATGCCCCATAAATATTTTATTGCTCTACATTAACCGCACACTCAATAAACGAAAATGGAGAGACCGAAAAACCGTTGTGATTCCGACGATATTTAAAACGATGAGAGAGTGTACGGGAGAAAAAAAAAGAGGACAAAGATTGAATCACTCACACCCTCAATTGAACATTCTATTAAATTATGTAAATTTCGACAAAGCGAGACTTTCTACTGGATCAAGTGTAGGCGACTTGTCATTGCTCAGCTCCCTCTATCGATTTAATTAATAACGATATTACAGTGTTGTTCTTGTGTGCAATACAGATGTGTTAATCTTTTTTATATCTATTCATATGATAATTCTATATAATTGTAATTTATTTAGTATTTAGTTCAAACATTATTTTGTAACTAATTAAAATTTGGGTTCATATTTTGTTAAGTATTCACTATATATATGGTATAATAGTTTTATAATCTGTTAGAATATTATATATATTAAGGACAAGTTTTTTAATTGTAAAGTTATGTTGAAATCATTTGTACTCGGCTTAAGCAATGCTTAAGCTTCATTGATACCAGGTGTACCGGGGAAAGTCATTACCGGTCTTTTGAGCAAAACCATTCATCGAGCCATTTTCTAACTTCTTCAAAATTGGCGAAGTGTTACCCTTTGCAACACCACACACTTAACCCAACTCTATTCAAGTTTTCCTATACATTTCGCACAGTAAAATCGTTCGAGACTCACAAAATAAGTATCAATTTCAGATATTACCTTGAAATTTGTATGAGTCAAATAGCTTTTCAAGTAGCCAAATAGTTTTATTAACTTAGAAAATAAGCATAACTAGGGAGAAGTATCGAGGAGTACAATGACTGTGATAGCATTTGGAAGATCAAATTATGGATTTCTTACTTGGTAATTTAATAATGATTCAACAGCATTCCACTCTTTGCAATGTATGATTGAATACTTTTGATTTTGGTATTCATAGCCATTCATAACCATTACCGGCCTATTCGTAAAAAACTACATAGTCTTCAAGAACACGGAAAAATTTATTTATTCAAAAAATTGGCCATTTGATTCTACATATCTTGATCATCTTTCAGGAAATTTATAGATACCATCCCAAAAAAACTGTTTGTCCTTTTTGCAAAAAAAATTCATTGACTCATTTTCTAACTTCTTCGAAATTGACGTGTTGCTCTTCGCAAAACTACACACTTAACCCAACTCTGTTCAAGCTTTCCTACACATTTTGCACAGTAATATCGTTGGAGACTCTTAAAATAAATATCAAGTTCAGATATTACCTTGATAATTGTATGAGTCAAATATCTTCTCAAGTAGCTAAATAGTTTTGTTAACTTAGAATGTAAGAGTAACTAGGGAGAAGTATCGATGAGTAGAATGAATGTGGTAGCATTTGGGAGGTTAAATTATGGATTTCATACTGGGGTATTTAATAATGAATAAACAGCATTCCATTCTTTGCTATGTATGATTGAATATTTTTGATTTTATTATGCAACTTACCTAGAAATGCTACCAGGTGTACTAAAAAGCCATTACCGGTTTTTTTCGTAAAAAACTACATAATTTTCTAGAAAATGGAAAAATATATTTATTCAAAGTATTGGCCATTTGATTCTACACATTTTGTCCATCTTTCAGGCAATTTATGGATGCCATCTTAAAGAAACTGTTTATGCTTTGGGCAAAACCACTCACCGAGCCATTTTCTAACTTTTTCGAAATTAGCGTAGCGCTGCTCTGTAAGCACGTGTCCCATTGATGCCAAAATGTGATAGTCAGACGAGGCAAGGTCTGGAGAGTACGGCGGATGTGATATTATGTTTTTTTTTATTATGTTGGTTTTGCTGCTTTAGATGGCGCGTTATTGTGCTGTAAAAACACTTTTACCGTATATACGAGCCCATACTGGACATTTTTCTGTCAATGCTTGATTCAAATTTATAATTTGTGATCGGTAGCCATCAGTATTAACTGTTTCATTAGATTTCAGTAGTCTGTAATGAACCACGCCACTCTGGTCCCACTAAATATAGAGAATTGTCCTGCGACGAAAACTATTTGACCTTGGAGTCGATGAGCCGATTTCGCCAGATGATAACCATGAATTTTTACTCTTAGGGTTTTCGAAATAAATTCAATTTTCATCACCTGTCACTATTCGATGCAGAAATAACTTTCAGTCATACCTTTGAGGCAGCATTTCACAGACGATTTTACGATTTTTCATTTGCCATTCAATTGATGTGGCACCCATTTCCCCATTTTTAAATTTTTCCCATTGCTCGTAATCGATCGCTAATTGTTTCTTGGGCCACATTTAACGCTTCTGCTAATTGTTTTTGAGTTCAGCTTGGGTTTTCATCTAATAACTTCTGCAGTTTTGCATCTTCAGGCTTTTTCGGTCTACCATAACGTTCTTCGCCTTGCACATCGAAATCACCATTTTTGAATTGTTGAAACCACAACTCACATGCTTTTATGGTTAGATCATCCCCACCGTAAGTTTCTACCAGCAAACTATGACTTTCAGCTGCTTTTTTTTTGTTTGACTATATAAGAAAAGTCATGCGTGCAGCTAATGCATTTTGCAAGGCACGAAACTCGACATTTTCAAGGAGGTATAAATCTATGAGGGTGTAACGTTCGCAAAGTATAACATATATGTCTTTGAAGCTTGATGTCAATAGAATAAAACGCTGTATGTATCAAATCATAACTTGCATACTTAAGCCTAGCGAGCCTAGCGACATTTGTTAGAAAAACCAGTAATAAACCAGTACACCTGGTAAAAGTAAGTATCATATTATTTTCATTATATTTAATTAATTGTAAAAATATTTTTTATTTTAAACTTACATTCATAAATCATATATATCGAAATCGTATTCATGTATATTTACCTCGTAAACATTATCTCATATTTTAACATCTATGTTATAATCCTCTGTCAGGGCATTAATGCGAAGTACCTGGAGACCTTCGCTTTGACGCCCATCGGTGTATTTCAAATTCCATTAATAAGTCACGCGATTAAGTGTCGGTTACATTTGCAGTTATTAATTCTTAATTAAGTAGTGACACCGTAAATGCACTCTGTGCAATTCCATTGTTCTAACACAATTAGCAAACTTGCACAATTAAGTACAAAGGCACATCGAATTAATCCATGAATATTTAATTTTGTTTACTGGAATAGATGTAGCTAGTCTCAGATTAAAGACTACTAAATGTGATAGAATACGAGTAGCTGCAAAACAGATAACTTCAATATGTAATAACTGTAATTTCTTGTGTCAGCAGTATGCACTAACATTTGCTAGCAGATGTTAAAATTAATATTCCAACTATCATGAGCATTTCAAAAATAAAGATTTAAACAAGACTTTAATATTTCTTATTTTAAATGGAGAATAATAAAAAGAAGATAAAATTCATCAATATTCGCATTCTGTATACGTATTTCGATAAGTAAGTTGTCATCGTCAGCGGATATTAATCACAGCTTCCCCGTAAATATAACAAAGAATAATCCGTGAATTACGTAATAAGTAGACGAAGCGGTGTTTTTCACAAGAAATATAAGGATCAATATTTTCTAGACTTAAATCAAATACGAGTACTAAAGCACGCCTTCACTTGCACTTAAAGCTCCACGCCCCCATTAACACTCGAAGCTCCGTTTTAAATACTCTATCTTTCAGGAACTCATAGAGGTCAGAATATGGTATAGGTTCTGTCAACCCTAAAAACAGTTTTTATTTCTCACGACGGAAATGCTCTGTTTCCTATCTACTTTTTAAGAATTGTCAATATTTTTGATTAAATATTGACAATGCGTGGTTACTCTATGATTATGTAATACATAACGAGGTTGAATTTAAGAATAAAGTTAAATATTTTCCAAAAGTATTGATTGGGTAAGCAGACGATATTTTCGCGATTTGCGACACGCACAAGTGTAACTTAGGCGGTTTCGTTGTGTAACAAAATTCAAAATTTCCGACGATCAGGCAAAGAAAGCAATAACAACTTACCTTTCTTAAACACCCTAGTAATTAGAAAAAGATAGCTTCTTTCAATTTCCTTATCAATCGTTTACTAAGCTGTCCATTAACAAAAGTGAGACATGAAAACCGTATAACATAGTATGTACATTTAATCAAAAATGTTTAATCGTAAATATTTAATCAAAAATATAAATAATTATCATGACTTCAGTTACGACAGCATATCTACTGTGAAAAATAAAAACTATGTGGTAAACTTAGGTAACTTAAGTTCGATAATATATTCTTGTTTCTTTGAGTTCCTGGACAATATGGTCATTAAAAAGGCTCCTTAAGTATAAGCAAAGGCATATACGAGGGTGGTCCCAGAAGTACCAGACCTATCAAAGAAAAAATAAAAACTTTGGACAGAAATATATTTATTTTTCAAGATAATCTCCTTTCAGCTCTATAAACTTTTCCCAGCGATGTTCAATGAGTTCGATACCCTTTTTATAATAAGAACAGCTTTGCTCTTCAAATTAGCCATTAACTGTCGACATCACTTTTTCATCGTTGGAAAATGTTTGACCACCGAGGCATTTTTGCAAGTTTGGAAAAAGAAAATAATCCGAGGGGGCTAAATCTTGCGAATAGAGTGCATGAAGTAGCAACTCAAACTTTAATTCATTAATTTTGGCCACTGCAATAACGAATTTGTGAGCTGGTGCATTATCTTGATGAAACAACACTTTCTTCTTAGTCAAATGCGGCCGTTTCTGCTTGATATCTTCACTCGAACGTTGCAATAACTTCGCGTAATACTCGGAGTTGATAGTTTTTCCTTTTTCAAGATAGTTAATGAAAATTTTTCCACGCGCTTCCCGAAAAACGATGCTATGACCTTACCTGCAGATGAAATGGTCTTCGCCTTCTTTGGAGCCGGTTCTCCCTTTTGTGTTCATTGTTTTGATTGTTCTTTTGTCTCGGGTGTGAAGTGATGGACCCATATTTCATCCATGGTTATGACACGGTGCAAAAATTCTGCTTTGTTGCTGCGAAACTTCGCTAAACACTCAATTAAAACATCTTCACGCCACTGTTTGCTTGAGTGTGAGCAAATGCGGCACCCATCTTACACACAGCTTTCTCATATCCAAATTTTGAGTTAATATGCGATATACCGCACTTTTTGAAATGCCTGCTATGTCTGCTAGCTCGCGCTCTTTCAGTCGACGATCATACAGTACCGCTTTGTGGAATTTCTTCACAATTTCTGGAGTCGTCATCTCATTTAGTCGACCACTGCGATGTTCCCCTTAGCAGCTCGTACGGCCTCGTTTAAATTCTGTTACCCAATATTTCATTGTTGTAAACGAAGGAGCAGACTCATCCATAATATAATCCACTTCAGCTTTTACATCGGTTGAACTGGGGCCTTTCAAATGAAAGTATTGTATCACGTAACGATAACTAATTTTCTCCATTTTTACAAATTCACTGAAAACGTTCAATATTGATGGCTGCCAAACAAATACTAAACAACGTGGCATATTCAAACTTGAAACGTAAGCTTTATATATTGTGTACTTTCTAATACAGTGATATTTTTCAAACAACTACCGCCATTTTCAGGTCAGGCCGGGTACTTATAGGATCACCCTCGTATTAGAACCAGTGTTAGTTTTAAATTTAGGAAATATTTACCGATATGTTTCTCGTGAAAGACAGTATGTGTTTAATATTAGCGCATAAAGTAGTTTGAGATTTTTTATGTGAGCTTTATAGTGGACGCGATACTGTGATTAATTTTTGATGATGATAACAACTTGTTTGTCGAAATGCCTATACAGGCTATGAACATTTGGGTTTCTTACCTTTATACCTTTAATACGTTTCTTTAATTAGCACAATTAACCTCAGTCTCCAGCAAAATTTTCTTGAACGGAGGTAATTAACAAGATCAAATAGACACATTATAGTCACCTTATATATCACATATTATTAATTCTTATTTTCAAATAGAAAGAGAGAGTTTTTTGAGTTGCCTTGTTAGATTTGGTACGTAGACTTCCGCGGTTGTGGTCCATGCTATCTGCTTCTGGGTTTCCGAGCTGGAACCGCGTCACTAGTATATCTGCCGACGTTTCGTACCCAAGGCTGAACTACTGCACTGAAACTGTTTCAGTGCAGTAGTTCAGCCCTGAAGATGTTCCATGCAAATGGGTACGAAATGTCGGCAGATATACTAGTGACGCGATTCCAGCCCGGAAACCCAGAAGCAGATAGCCTTGTTAGAGTTTAAAGTCGTTATGTTATGGCTTAAACAGATACTTGGAAATTTACTATACTTGGAATGTAGAACTTAGTTATTTTTCACATAACGTCTACTCGCCATCACATATCAGCATACATGTCCAGCTCTACCTGATTTGGGGTCAAAAATTTTTATGAATCAAGCAGTTGTAAATACATCAAAAGTGCTCAGTGTTCAGATTTGGAAGGTATGCTATAACAAGAATAAAAGTAATTCATTGCTTCATTGCGTTACGATTTCTTAGCTTGCAGAGGGTTCTTTCCAAAGTCTAAAACCAAAATATATTAAAAGGACTTAATTGCTTTACTGCATTACGATTTTTGAGCTAGTAGTTCCTTCTTTCCAAAGTTTAAGACTAAAATACATTAAAAGGAATTCATTGCTTTATTGCGATACATTCTTTGAGCTACCACTAAACAACCGAACTGAAAAGTCCCTGGTCTACCATAGTAAAACACAGTTTTTTGGTAAAATTCGATTTTATTATTCAACATAGTTGCCTTCGAGGGCGATACACCGATTAAAGCGTTCTTCCAACTTTTCGATACCATTTTTATAGTACGAATTGTCTTTAGCCTCGAAATAGGCCTCAGTTTCGGCGATCACCTCCTCATCCCTGCTAAATTTCTTCCCGGCGAGCATTCTCTTGAGGTCCGCAAACAGGAAATAGTAGCTGGGGGCCAAATTTGGAGAGTACGGTGGATAGGGAAGTAATTCGAAACCCAATTCACTTAATTTGGCCATTGTTTTCATTGGTTTGTGACACGGTGCATTGTCTTGGTGAAACAGCACTTTCTTCTTCTTCATATGGGGCCGTTTTTTTGCGATTTCGTTCTTCAAACGGTCCAATAACGCTGTATAATAATCGCTGTTGATGGACTGGCCGTTTCTAAGATAATCTATGAAAATTATTCCATGCGCATCCCAAAAAACTGACGCCATAACTTTTCCAGCTGACTGTTGCGTCTTTCCACGCTTTGGAGCCGGTTCATCGCGTGCAGTCCACTCGGCTGACTGTCGATTGGACCCTGGAGTGTAGTGATGAATCCATGTTTCATCCATTGTCACATATCGACGCAAAAACTCGGTTTTATTACGATCTAACAGCTTCAAACACAGCTCAGAATCATCAACTCGTTGTTGTTTTTGAACGTGAGCTCGCGCGGCACCCATTTTGCACAGAGCTTCCGCATGCCCAAATATTCATGCACGATGTGTCCAACACGTTCCTTTGATATCTTTAGGATGTTAGCTATCTCGATTAACTTTACTTTACGGTCATTTAAAATGATTTTGCGAACTTTTTTGATGTTTTCATCGGTGACAGCCTCTTTTGGTCGTCCACTGCGTTCGCCGTCTTCGGTGTTCATTTCACCACGTTTAAACTTAGCATATCAATCAATTATGGTTGATTTTCCTGGCGTAGAGTCCGGAAACTCCTCATCAAGCCATGCTTTTGCTTCAACGGTATTTTTTCCCTTCAAAAAGCAGTACTTTATCAGCACACGAAATTCTTTTTTTTCCATTTTTTTAAATAACAAAAGTAGCTTCACTCTTAACGCAATATCTCAGTAACTAATGGTCGGATTGCTGTCAAATTTTGACACGTTTCATTTGAAGGTTAGTACTATCTAAAAAATATATGTATTTAATAACAGTAACGCCATCTATGTGTCAGACCGGGGACTTTTCAGCCGACCTGGTAGTTCTTGCCAACGTTTAAAACTAAAATAGGGGATTAATTACTTCTTTAAATTACAATTTTTAAACTATTAGTTATTTCTATTCCAAGTTCGAAATCAAAATGTATTAAAAGGAATTGACTAAACCATTGCATTACAGTTTCTGAGCTAATAGAAAGTTCTTTCCAAAGTTTAAGATTAAAATATATGTATATTAAAAGGAATCAATTACACGTAATTTAAAAACCCTTAAAACTATCTTAGATATTGGACAATAGTACATTAAAGTAAGTGTTATGTAAATTAATGTTTGTAAACTACATGCTTGCGCTATAATAGCGCTGTTATGAGTGCTCCAAAGTACAAGGTATAAGTTGCTTTAGTTTTCTAACTATCTAAGAAGTTCCTTTGCAGATATATTCATTTCTGTAACTGCATTTTAACGACATTATTTTGTGCGCGCAAACAGCGAATGTACGTGAATCAACACTGAATGAAAATGTGAAAAACTTTCCGCTTTGAATTACTTTTTTAAGCTCATTTCAAAGGTCTGCCATAACTTTTAATTAATTCGCACGAAATAAATGAGTTATTATGCTCAATGTTGTTTTCTCAACTTTTTGTGTTCTGTTTTTGTTTATTTCAGTTTAGTTCTTTTTTTCGTTATTTTCTGCAATTCCTTCAATATTTTTGTGAGAAAAAATTTAAATATTGAGCAAAATATTGCTAATTTCCGTGGCTAAAGGCATGATGTTAACTGGACGATACATTCTATTAGACTGTATTTGTTATGAAAAGTTTAATTCAAATTTAAGTTTATTTTTAAGAAATAATTATATACGTGGGCAAGGTGAAAAGTTCTGGGCCTGACACAGAGATGGCGTTACAATTAACAGAAATTTATGTTTCCTGTGTGGCTACATGAGTCTTTAGTTCGTATGAAAACTTTCAACTTGTCCTCTCAAGTAGTTTGTTTGCAAAAATTTTTGTAGTAGAAGTCGTGCGTGTTATTTTTTTAAATGGATAAACTTGAATATCGTGCTGTTATAAAATTCTTTGTTTCGAATGGTTTAACCCTTATGGAAATTCATCCGAAGTTGACAAAAGTGAACGGGGACTCTGCTCCTTCGATGTCAACCGTTAAAAAGTGGACAGCTGAATTTAAAAAACGTGGTCGTATGTCCCTCGAAGATGACCCACGTGAAGGACGGCCAAAAACCTCAACCACACCAGAAATCATCGAAAAAGTACAAGAAGAAAGGGTGCGAAACATTTTGCACAAAGAATTAGAGATGAGAAAGCTCTGCACAAGATAGGTGCCGCATTTGCTGAATGTCGATCAAAAGCAAATGCGCAAGCCATTTTCGGAGCATCCTTTGGATCGATTTAACAAGAATCCGACCGATTTTGTGCGGCGATTTGTCACCATGGACGAGACATGAGTCCATCACTACACCCCAGAAACAGCAGTCGAAACGGTGGGTGGAAGCCGGTGGTTCAGCGCCAAAGAAAGTGAAGTCGATCGCATCTAACGGAAAAGTCATGGCCAGCTTGTTTTGGGATGTAAAAGGAATCTTGTTAATTGATTACCTTAAAAAAGGCGCATACTACTCTAACCTTCTTGACCAGCTGGATGCCAAAATTCCCGAAAAGAGGCCTGGTTTGAAGAAGAAAAAGATCATTTTTCATCAGGACAACGCACTCGCATACAAGAGTGCGTTGGCGATGGGAAAATTGCGTGATTTAGCGTACGATTTGCTCGACCATCCTCCCTAATTCTCCTGATTTGGCACCCTCAGACTTCCATCTATTCCCAAATTTGAAAAAATTTGTTTCTGAAAAACGATTCACATCCAACGAAGAAGTTGAAAGGACCGTAGAGGAATATTTTGGCAGCCTTCCAGACTCTCACTTCCGGAAAGGAATATTGATGTTATAAAAACGCTAGATCAAGAGTGTTGAACTCAAGGGAGATTATGTAGAAAAATAAAATCATTTTTTAAATTTAAATCGCAGTCTTTCATTGTCAGACCGAGAACTTTTCACCTTGCCCACGTATCTAATACATTTCGGCTTGGTCGATATTAGACTAGCATATTTTTCTTCAATATATTGGTACAATAAGAAGAACAAGCAAATAAGGAAATGTGAAAGATAAAGTTCTGAATAACAAGTGGGAGTCTTGGAAATTTGAATATCTTGAAAATCGGTAGGTTGAGATATTATCCGAAACAACTTGAGTATATTTCGGATACTTTTTGTTTCTTCCACTGTTTTCTATCCTTTCAAATTTCTGGGAATTTGTTTTATTTTTATTTCGTTGGAAGTCTCATTAACGTTTCTTGTGTAAAAAGCAGCATTACCAAGAATTTCCGAATGGAAAGTTAGAAAATATTTTTCATCATCCAAACGATGATTTTGTTTCCTACAAAATGAATATTTTAAAAAGCAGAAGGTTGAAAAATTACATAAAATAATCTTGGATGTAAAAGACAAGTAAGTAAGGAACTATGAAAGATGAAGTTCTGAATTGTACATGAGAGACTGGGAAATTTGAATATCTTAAAAACTGGAAGGTTGAGATATTATTTGAAGTAACTTGAGTATATCTTGGATACTTTTTGTCTTTTCCACAGTTTCATTTCCTTTCCTTTCAAATTTCTGGGAATTTGTTTTTCTTTTATTTCGTTCGAAGTCTCATTAACATTTCTTGTGTAGAGAGCAGCCTTACCAAGAATTTCCACATGGGAAGTTGGAAAATATTTTTTATATTCGATAACGATGATTTTGTTTCCAATAAAATGAATATCTTAAGAAGCAGAAGATTGAGAAATTATTTGAAATGAGCTTGCGTACATATATTTTGAATAATTTGTGTCTTTTTCTGTATTCTATTTCATTTCAAATTTTCGGGAATTTGTTTTTTTATACGAGGGTGGGCTGAAAAATTTCCGACCTAACAAAAGTACAAGACATTTTTGCTTAAAATTTATATTTATTTTTCTACATAGTGTCCTTGTAACTCTACTCACTTCTCCCAGCCTGCTCCCATCTCTTTAACCCGTTCAAATAGTACTCAGCGTTTTTCTCTGCATGTGATTGCCTCCTTATTTGACGAAAATCTCTGTCCTCCGCGCTCAATTTTTAGATGAGGGAACAAAAGGAAGTCGCTTGGGGTTAGATCTGGTGAGTAAGGTGGATGGTCAAGCTGTTCAAACAGTAATTCGTGGATTATGGCCAACGGTTTGAGACGGCGCGTTGTCTTGGTGAAACAAGATTTTCTTTTTCTGCAAATGTTTTTCCACAATTTCTGCCTTCAGCTTGTCAAGTAATGATGCGTAGTATGCCCCTGTAATAGTTTTTCTTTTGTGAAGATAATCGATTATGATAAATCCATGACTATCCCAAAAAACAATCGCCATCACTTTCGCAGCCGAAAAAACCGTTTTTACTTTTTTTTTGTGCCGTTTTCCCCTTTGCAGTCCACTGTTTTGACTGCATTTTTGTTTCGGGCATGTAATGGTGTATCCAAGTTTCATTTACAGTAATTAATCGGCGCCAAAACTTGGATTTTTCGTCTAATGTTAGCAAACGCGGCACCCAACTCGCGGACGGCTTTCTAATGCCTAAATCTTGATTTAATATGTGACAAACACCTTCCTAGGACATATTTATAACCTTGGCTATCTCTCTCACTTTAAATCGACGGTCGTCTGGCACCAACTAGTGAACTTTAGCGATGTTATCGTCAGTAGTTGCAGTGTTTGGACGTCTCGAACATTCATCGCCTTCCAAGCCCTTACGACCACGTTTAAATTCAACTGCCCAAAATTTCACTGTGGTAAATGAAGGTGCAGAGTCCCCGTACACAGAGTCCAACTCATCTTTGATATGCGTAGGCGTATTGCCTTTCAAAAACAAATATTTAATGACAGCTCGATACTCGACACTCACATCGATTCACTCAAAAGACTGCTAAATAACAACTGCGCGTTCAAAATGGCTGAACCTTTGGTGAGTACCTAACAATAGATACACAACTACACTCCCTAGCTTTTATTGGTGAGCGCTGCCGTCTTCACGTTGAGGTCAGAAACTTTTCAGACCACCCTCGTATTTCGCTGGAAGTCTCATTAACATTTCTTGTGTAAAGAGCAGCATTACCAAGAATTTCCACATGGAAAGTTGGACAATATTTGTTTCAAACAAAATGAATATCTCAAAAGCAGAAGATTGAGAAATTATTTGAAATGAACTTGGGTGTATACATATATTTAGAATACTGTTTGTCTTTTCCAGTGCTTTAATTCCTTAGATATTTCTGAAAATTTGTTTTCTTTTTATTTAGTTGGGAGTGTCATCAAAATTTCTTATGTAAAATATTGTACTTTACACTGGTTCGTCCAAAATTAGAATGTGTGTCGATTATTTGGTACCCTCATTACCTATACCAGAATTTACTGATTGAGTAGTTGCGCAGTAGGTTTTTGAAATATCTAACCTATAAATCTTCTGATAAACATTTTGTGAATTTCTGACATAAGTATGAGTCAAAAAATAGTCTCCAATCATGTTTATTGTATTATGTCCCGAATGTTTCTACTAACGTATGTTACAACAGAACACTAAATTACCGTCTTGTTCAAAATAAGCAAGTTTTTGTTCCCCTGTTCGGTGCCCACGATAGAATGTTCCTGGAGCCGACAAATTCTTTTCTCGCAACCTAAAACCCAGAAGCTTTGCCTTTATTTAAGTTAAACGCAAATCTCTCACTAGGTCATCTAGTTCGTATTTCACGCTTTCAAATTCACAGTCAGACTCAGCATCAGGTACCTCGCACTCAGATTCGCTACTAATCATGGAAAGATCTTGTAATCTGCTTCTTGTCTTCTGGGCTGGAACTGCGTCACTTGTATATCTTCAGGGTTCAACTACTGCACTGAAATTGGTGTAAGTCGACGGTGGACGGGTTTATATATGGGTAATGGGTTATGGGTCAATGGAGCGTTACGGTTGCGCTTGGGTAATTTGGGGATGTAGAATTGCCAGGCGTTGTGTAGGGGGTAGCCATCATCGTGGTTAAGATTATTGGGGTGCTTAAAGATCTCTATAGTTTCACGGATTTTGCGACCATAGTAATGGTTAGTGCGGGATAGGATCTTGGTTGAATTAAATTGGATACAGTGCCCGGTTTCCAGCCTATGCTCGGCAAGTGCAGAACCAGCTATGCGCAGCAATGCTCATGTTCAGAAACACGAGTGCCGACAGACCGCATATGAAATAACTTTTTTATTCATTCATTTTCTCAGCTTACTTTTTGTGGTGTATAGTTTCAATTAATACTCTATCTAGTTATCGCATTTTCTTCTTAATGAAGCAATCTATTGAACAATAAAAGCGATTATTATTATTATTATGTATTGGAGCATTTGGAATACTAAACAAGGGTTTAAAACAATTATAAAAGCGCTATATTTAAATCCTCCGGCGATAGTACAAAATTCACCACTGTAGAGCCCCTTCACTGCAAAATAAGAGGATAGTTTGACAAGTAGTGAGAATGACACATAGGTGGCGCTTTAATTGATAAAATAAATGCACTGTAATTTAGGTTGCCTATTTATAAGTTTACATTCCGATATTTACATAAATCGGTTGATTAGTTTATTTTTGACAGCTGATTGAAAAAGAAGCAACACGTCGTTTTGTTAAAATGGAAAAAGCAGAGTATCGTGCGGTGATTAAATATTTCGTAATTAAGATTATGAAAGCTACCGAAATAAAAGATGAGTCACGGGAAACATTAGGTGAATCTGCTCCATCATCCGCCACAATAAGTAGATGGGTAAATGAATTTAAACGTGGTAGAACAAGCTGTGTTGATGAAGCGCGCTCTGGAGCACCCAAAATCGTGACTTCTAAAGAAATTATTATAAAAATCCATAATATTGGGTCTGGGAAAAAGTTCGTGGCGTTTTTCCCGATAGATGGCATTGGTTGCCGATAACTAAAGAACAACAAGTCACAGCGAAACCACCGAGGGCTCGTTTTTTAGATGACCTTCCGAACGTTAGTTTGAGCGTAGAAACATTGTAATCGGTGCAGTGGTTGGAAAGTTATTCGCACTTGAAAATGGAGAAGAATAATGAGAAATTTCGCTATATTCTGCAATATTATTATGATAAGGGGAAGAACGCTGCGCAGCCTTGTGATAAAATTTGTGCTGTGTACGGTGAAGGTACTTTATCGAAATCTGTTGCGCGGAAATGGTTCGCTCGCTTTCGTTCTGGAAATTTCAATGTGAAAGATGAGTCAGGCTCCGGTCGTCCAATCACTGAAAAATCTGATGAAATTCTTGAAAAAGTCCAACAAGATAAGCATATCAGCAGTGTCGATATTGGCATGGAGCTAGGCATTGACCACAAAACTGTTTTGAACCATTTACACAAAGCTGGTTACAAAAAAAAGCTTGACGTATGAGTTCCTCATGAGTTGAGCGTGAAAAACATGATGGACCGAATTAACGTCTGCGATGCGCTGCTGAAACGGAATGAAATCGAGCCGTTTCTGAAACGTTTAATAACCGGAGATGAAAAATGGATTACGTACGATAATCGGAAGCGTAAAAGATCGTGGATAAAGGATGGTGAGCCGTCACAAGCGTTCGCTAAGCCAACATTGACGCCAAAAAAAGTGATGCTGTGTGTATGGTGGGACTGGAGGGGAATCGTCCACTACGAGCTACTTCCAACTGGTCAGACGATTGATTCTCAACTCTACTGTGCACAACTAGAGAGATTACGCCAGGCGATTGAAAGAAAACGGCCCGAATTGATTAATAGGAAAGGTGTTGTCTTCCATCATGACAACGCCCGACCACACACTTCTTTGATGACCCGTCAAAAATTGAGAGAGTTTGGTTGGGAAGTTTTGATGCACCCACCTTACAGTCCGGATATAGCACCCTCTGACTATCATCTGTTTCGATCTCTGCAGAACTCTCTCAATGGAATTAAGTTGGTTTCAAAAGAAGCCTGTGAAAACTACTTTATTCAGTTTTTCGACCAGAAACCACAGAAGTTTTTCACCGATGGGATCATGGATCTACCAAAAAAATGGCGAAACATTGTCGATAATAATGGAGCATATTCGGTTTAAATGAATTCGTCCACGCGCCATGCGGGGACCAGTTGAATTTTACTGAAAAAGCGCCACGAACTTTTTCCCAGACCCAATATTATTACGGAAGATCGACGACTCAAAGTGAGAGAGATAGCAGACATGGTAAAAATTGGGCCTTTCCAAGCTTTCGGCAAGATGGGTCCGCGATTGCTTACGACTGATCAATAGTTCACTCGTTTGCGCATTTTCAATGAGTGTTTGGACCTTTACAAGCGGAATCCAGTTGATTTTTGTAGGCGATTTGTTACTTGCGATGAAACTTGGACACACTACAGTACACCCGAAGCTAAACAACAGCCGAAACAATGGTTAGAACGTGGTTCTGCACCTCCAAAGAAAGCGGAAACCACTTTATCGGCAAACAATGTGATGGCATCAATTTTGTGGGATTCAAAGGACATTTTGCTCATTGATTACCTTCAGAAAAGTGCCGCAATAAACGAACAATATCATGCAGAACTTCTAGAAAAATTAAATGTTGAGATTCGTGCTAAACGACCAGGAATGGCAAAGAAAAAGTTTCTGTTTCACCAAGACAACGCTCCCTCGCATACCAGCACAGTTGCGATGTCCAAAACCCATGAGTTGCATTTCCAATTAGTACCGCATGCGCCTTATTCGCCGGATCTAGCCCCTTCTGACTTCCACTTTTTTCCAAAATTGAAAACGGCACTAGGTGGAAAGAAATTTTCGTCTAACAACCAGCTTATCATCTTCGTAAATGAGTATTTTGCAAGCCTCCCGGAATCGTATTTTAGAGATGGCATAAAGGCATTGGAGCACCGTTGGAATAAATGTATTGCTCTTTAGGAGAATATATTGAAAACTAAAAATCATTTTGTATTTAAAAAATTCGTTTTCTTTTCCATTCTCACTACTTGTCTAACTACCCTCGTAATCTGTTGAACAATAAAAGCGATTATTATTATTGTTATGTATTGGAGCATTTGGAATACCAAGTAAGGGTTTAAAACAATTACATATAAAAGCGCTATATTTAAATCCTCCAGCAATAGTACAAAATTCACCACTAAGGGACCTTCCATTGCAAAAAACCAATTATAATTTCAAATTCAAAACGACACTCGTTTTAACTGAAATTCTTTAGTGTTCGCATATTGCACGAAAATATTTCTTTAATAAATTTTAGTACTGATTAAAATTTTTAAAATTCTCTAATAATTACTAAAATTTGAGATACAAAAAAAAACAATAAAGGCATTACCAAGTTGAAAGAAAACAATTTCGAATAATGTTTACATGAGGCGAATTCTGTGTTTACGCCCGGTGCAGAGATTGACGTCAATCAAATACCCGTACAAAACCATACGCCGGCGTCGAAAAATCAATCTACCAAATTAATTCAGATTTTAATGTGTTTTCGACGTTTCAATTTGTTATTTCGGCGGAACGTCCCATAATTCAAAATAACTTTCGGTGAAAAATCACCGATAGCTCTATGGCTATGCCGGGAGGCTACAGTGAAATACGCGAAACAGTGATCAAAATGTAATTTATCTAGCGTTTGAACAAATGTTACCAATAGTAGCGTAAATGTAAATAATAAATGTAGAACATTTTTAAAAAATTGACAAAATTTATGGAAAAATACGTTGATAGAAAGGCATTTTAGTGTAAAATTTCTTTGAATAAAATAATAAAGGTAAAGTGGGGTAATAATAAAATATATTTATCTAAATTGGAGAGGGGCAACGACGTTTCGATGCTTCGCTGTTAGACTGCTACTGAACAGAAATCCTTGAAGTGAGTTGTCCAGGTCTTCTCAACAATAAAGAATGTCAAAACTTAATTTTCTGAAAAAAAGTAAAGGCAATAGTTTACTGGGTTGTCGAAATTGTCTAGCTCGTTAAAACACCAAACAAACTCTATACCAAAGCAAAACTATACATGAGGTATAGCAATTAAATGAAGAGACTGCGCTCCTTCCATCGGGCAGCCACCTCGGGGAGTGTGTAATTGGAATGTCATTTATTTCGATACTCCCCAAGCAACAACATATAGTTTCGTCTCTCTATCTGCTTCAGTTTACTTTCGAGCTTTAACTGTAGGGGACTCTGTTACTTAGTAGTGACGTGATAAAGGTTCACATAAAAATCGAGCAAGGAATTAATTTGAAATTCATTGTTTAATTAAAAGAATCGCCAACAGAATGTTTACAAATGTTAAAATAGGCGTTTGGTGATAATGTTATGTTTCGTGTGCGAACTTTTGAACGGCACCAACGGTTTTCTGAAGATTGGGAAGAGGTCGAAGATGATGAACGCCTTGGTCGATCTGTGACTGCAGAACTAACGAGCGTTCACAAAATTAACGAAATTGTGCGGAAAGACCGACGTCTGAGCATTCGGATGATTGCCGGTATACTAAATATTAATAAAGACACATTAAGGTACATTTTGCATGATGAATTAAACATAAAAGTTTGTGCAAAAATGGTGCTGAAAAACCTCACTCTGGAACAAAAAGACTATCGGATGAACATTTGCTCTGACATCATGGAACGACTCACAGATGAACCAGACTTATTGACAAAAATCATCACATGTGATGAAACTTGGATTTTTCAGTATGACTCGGAAGCAAAGCGTCAATCGATTCACTGGAAGGCCGCCGGATAGCCAAGACGGGAAATAGCGCGAATGAGCAAGTCGAAATTGAAGGCAATGCTGATCATTTTTTTTCGATATCAAGTGCGTCATCATGATTGGGAACCTGGGGATCAAACCATTAATCGGAAATACTACAACGCAGGACAACGCACCAGTTGACAATACCTTACCTGTAAAGCAATTTTTAGCGGATAAGCGCATTGCTGTGCTTTATTATCCTCCGTATTCATCAGATCTTGCACCATGTGACTTCTACCTGTTTCTAAAAGTGAAAAGCGCATTAAAGGGAACACATTTTCAGTATATAAAACAATTAAAGGAGACGTTTGGTAATGTTATATTACGTGCGTGAGCTTTTGAACGGCACAAACGGTTTTCTGAACGGTTTTCGGAACGAGTCCGAAGAAGACGAATGTCATGGTGGACCTGTGACTGCAAAGAACGGAAGGGAACGTTCAGAAAATTGATGACATTGTGTGGAAAGACCGACGTCTGAGCATTCAGATAATTGCCGATAAGTTAAATATTAACACAGGAACAGTAAGACACATTTTGCATGATGAATTAAACATGACAAAAGTTTGTGCAAAATTGGTGCCGAAAATCCTCATCCGTGAACCAGTTTTTAGCGGATAAGTGCATTACTGTGCTTGGTCATCCTTCGTATTATACAGATATCGCACCACGTGATTTCTAACTGTTATTAAAAGTGAAAAGTGCATTAAAGGGAAAGCATTTTCAGTCTACTGACCATGTAAAAGCAAAAATAGTAGAGTTATTGCAAGGATTACAATTGATGAACTACAGCATTGTTTTGAACAATGGATGTACGTGGGGAAGAGAAGCTTGATATAAGGTTATTTATAATAAATAACATTTCTCATATTAGCCTTGTTATTTAATTGCCACATCTCATAAACTATATTAAAAGTGATCAAATTATCGTTCTTTTGAGATTAATAATAAAGTCTCAATAGTACCGATATACATATATTTAGTTTCTTTAAAACTTTCGAAAAAAGCTTCTGTCATATTTCTGAAGAATGGTAGCACCTTCGAGCTGAGATTATTGCATTACAGGAGGACTATATTAGAAGTGATAAAAATATCGTTCTCTTGAGACTAATAAAGTTTTAGTACTACTAGCTTTTCTTTTCACTATATGGAATTCAGTAGATTGAAGAGCAAGTTTTACACGAAGCGAACTCATTCATAAGAAATAATTAAGTGAAAATATTCGACGAAGTAATTACTATAAAGATTCAAATATAATAATTCGTAATTCCACGAATTCCCGGAAAAGATTATTTAAATTATTAATTCCATATATTCAACTTTTATTGGCGAATTGATACATTAAAAATTGAACAACACGAAAGAAACAAACCCGCCGTTTCACATTTACGTTAGTACAGATCAATCAGTTCCAACCGATGCAATGTAAATTACACAGACGTTGTTGCGTGCGTTCTAGGGAGGTTGTCCCGTCGGTGAATTATTTAATCGTAAGCCGGCTACCATCATATTGCACGATATATGAAACAGATTGCTGCTGCTTGACAGTTAACGTTTGGTACGGTTAATTCGGATCCTGTTTCATTGACCATCTGAACAGTTACCGGAACACTATGATTTTCACGTATAGATGTATAGAAGTAACATCGATTCTATAAAAATTAATTATGCTAATGTACAAGCAAATGTCCTAGATTCACTAGTTCTTTAGTTAGTTTTTGTATGAAATAAAGAATCACCATAAAGGAAGTAATAATAGTAATACCAACAAAAATCATTAAAACAAATGTAAGTATTACCGGTAGACGGATTATCAACTGAAGAACGATTTATACATTAGCGATATCCACAGTGACTCAAAAACAATATGCAGTGCATATTCAATCACGTCTTGGGCTTGGTCACTTCCGTCTAGGTAGCGTCGACGTAAGAAAAGGTAGATTTACATCGGAAAAATTGGTTTTACAGTATTACCCGTGTAGTTGCCAAACTCCACTTCTACTCCATACCAAATTATTATTATTATTGCGAAGAAGACGCCAATAAAACATGTCGCGAACTTTCTGCCGATGGAATGTCTAGTTCAAGTTATCCCATATCAGAGCGTTTGATGGCCAATTTAAAACTCCAGGCGCCACACTAATGCACTTTTCTGAAATTCCAACGTGTTTTTGCTCGGAACTTGGAAAAGTCAGTCTACGGAATTGCGGTAATATAAAAGTACAATTTATTATTGTTTGTGACTTCGTAAACCTGATATAAAAGTAAAACTGGAAGAGATACACCCCTGACACTTGATTTATGAAAAATATTAAAATAATACACGAGCAAGCGGAGTGATAAATAGTTTTTTTTAGATGACGTTAATGTATGGCTATTTTTATAGAAAATAAAGTATGAAAAATCCTTTAAAATATTTTATGTATCAAGTATTTATGTGCAACAGAGATATTAGAGTGTCGATCAGAAAAAACAGGGTACGAGGATAGTTTGATAAGTAGTGAGAATGACACATAGGTGGCGCTCTAATTGGTAAAACAAATGCACTGTAATTTATGTTGCCTATTTATATGTTTACATTCCGATATTTAGATAAATCGGTTGATTAATTTATTTCTGACAGCTGATTGAAAAAGAAACAACACGTCGTTTTTATAAAATGGAAAAAGCAGAGTATCGTGCGGTGATTAAATACTTCGTAATTAAGGGTATGAAAGCTACCGAAATAAAAGATGAGTTACGGGAAACATTAGGTGAATCTGCTCCATCATCCGCCACAATAAGTAGATGGATAAATGAATTTAAATGTGGCAGAACAAGGTGTGTTGATGAAGCGCGCTCTGGAGCACCCAAAATGGAAATGATTATAAAAATCCATAATATTATTACGCAAGGTCGACGACCCAAAGTGAGAGACATAGCAGACATGGAAGACATTTCAACAGAAGGTGTACACCACATTTTAACGAAAGAATTGGGCCTTTCCAAGCTTTCGGCAAGATGGGTGCCGCAATTGCTTACGACTGATCAAAAGTTCACTCGTTTGCGCATTTCCGATGTTGTGTTTGGACCTTCATAAGCGGAATTAATGAAGTTTTTGACTAATGAATACTGATGTTTGGTCAATTTGGACCCTACAATGAGAGATAAACATCGTCTGGATTTGGTTGCGAAAAAGATTTGTTAGGCCTATCGGAATATTCTACTAACACATTAACTGTGAACTCGTCCAAAATTCAGCTAATCTTCTACGTTTTGTCCGCTTACAACAGTCAGAGAAAGCCTACTTGCGTTGTCCCAACGACGATGGCGACAGCTCCAACTGCACATTACCGCCGTTGTTTGTGCTTCCTCTTCAGAGGTTGAATTCTTCTTCTGTCTTTAATTAATCTGCATGTTTTTCTAAAAACTTTGCCTTCGTAGTGTAGTTCTTCTTCCACCATTCCGCAATTCTTCTGCAGGTGTAAGTTTTTGCAAACTGTCGATGTCCACATTTTCTACCTCGGACAGGGGCTCTAGCACTAAGTGAAACACATGGCGAGCCTTTTCCGCATCAGTAAACAACGTTAGAGGTGCTCATAGACAATATCGGTCACGAAAGTACCAACATGGCTGATATGTGTGAAAGAGTAGTGGAAAATTTTCTCCAAAGAATCAATCACTGCAAACGTGCTCACGGTGGTTATATGAACGAGATCGATTTCCATAATTAAATGTGACATGTGTGCTGCACCGGGAATAAATTTCAGTCCAATATCTCTATTATTGTGTTTTATTAAATACAAATTTGTTGTTTTTATTGAAAAAGTCGATATAAAATAATGCTGCTTGGTATTTTGGATTTATTGGGTTGGCAACTAAGTACCTTCGGTTTTGTAGTATAAAATAAAACACTTTTTTTTAAACAAAGAATAGTTTTTAATCTATTATATATTTTCCATTTTGCTCAATGACCTTTTGCCATCTTTCTTTCAGCTGCATGATTCCGCCCTCATAAAATTTCTGGTCCTTATCAGCAAAAAAGTGAGCCAGGTGCGAGTGAAGGTCATCGTCATTTGTGAAAGTTTTACCATTCAAAGAATTCTGCAAACTTCGAAATAAATGGTAATCAGATGGTGCTAGATCAGGGCTATATGGCGGATGTGGTTACACTTCCCAGCAAAGCTCCAATAGTTTCCCACGAGTTGCCAGAGATGTGTGAGGCCTTGTATTATCTTGGTGGAAAACAACACTTTTCCGATTTGACAATTCTGGCCGTTTTTCCTTGATTGCTTCATCCAGTTTTATTAATTGTTGACAGTAAACATCAGAATTGATCGTTTGGTTTCTTGGATGTAACTTAAAAAACACAACACCTTTGTAATCCCACCAAATTGACAGCATGATATTTTTTGGATGAATTCAGCTTTCAATGTGGTTTGATCTGGTTTATCGTGTTTGCTCCATGATCGTATTCGAACTATGTTACTGTACAGGACCCATTTTTATCACCTGTGATGATTCTTTTTAAGAAAGGGTCAGTTTCATTTCGTCTAAGGTGCATATCGCAAAAGCTGATTCTTTGTGTTAAATGAATTTCTTTCAATTCGTGAGGTACCAAAATATCAAGCTTCTTAACTAGCCCAAGACATTTTAAATGTTTTTCAATTGTTGTGTGCGATACATGTAGCCTCTCCGCAACCTCTCGAACAGTTATATGACGATCCTCTTCAATTATGACCTTGATTTAGTCATCATCAACTTCAGTAGGCCGACCAGAACGTTGCTCATCTTTGAGGGAAAAATCTCCAGAACGGAATTTTTTATACCTCTGTTAAGCAATTAGCAGCATAAACTTCACATATCTTTCTGTGAGCCGCAGCAGCTTTCTTTCCTTTACGGAAATAAAATAGTAAAATATGTCGAAAATGTTCGTTTCTGCACTCCATTTAAAATTAACCCACAACTAATAGCTTTAATAAAAATCACGCACTACTTGCTTCTGAAGTTACGTCAATGTGACTAGTATCACGCGACAAACGGTAAAGTACAGCACTAACATACGTTATACAAAAAATAAAGCAACGCTCTCTATCAGTAAAAACCGAAAGTACGTAGTTGCCAACCCAATACAATTGTTATTGTTCACGTTACTTAAAATAATTTTTTTTAATTTTTGGCAATTAATAACTTGATTTTAAGCTGCCCAAGCATACGGTTTACAATAGTTTTAATTTTCTCCTTTTCGCGTCTGCCCAACCTAGTAAATTTTTTGCGAATTACATGGAAAAGAATCGAGAAGCACGTTTCTTGTTCTTCTTTCAACTTAAATAATATTCTGAACGCTATATTATTTAGTAGACTTCAACGCGCAATTGATGTACAGTACTTTAGCGATATTTACAATTTCGCCACGTAAGCCGAGTTATTTTCTATAATTCTCGCGTCACTTAGCAGCGCGCTGATAATTTCAAAAATTCCTTTTTTTGTTCAGAATTTTCTTCGCGAATAAGTGACGGCACAAGGAAAAATAAAGTACCCGTATATCGTAATGGCTCGAGGAAAATTCCCCAGTATCGATCCTCCGACGAGGGCATTAGAAGAAACCGTGAAAAGAAATAAAAACATATAAGGAGCTATTAAAGGAAAAATAATGTACGCCATCGCATGAGAGTATATTATCGTTGGTGCTGCATCGCACCCTTAGCGCACACATTGTCATCATGCCACCGCGTAACTGCGCTGCATTTTCCGCAATAAGCGAAGCGAAGAATACGATGCACTCCTACGGTCGAACTACAAGAATGATTGCAGCTTCCGTTATCTCCACGGAGCGACCTAATTTTATTGCAGAAAAAAGATGGGGGGATGAGAAGGAGAAAATATTGTTTGTATACGATAAGGAATGCAGCAAAAAGTAACTAGTACGTGTGTAAACGGAATGTTTGAAAAGCTAAACAAGCGCGAGTGCTGAAGGAAATTGAAGATGTGTCGAAGCGCTCGTATATCGAAGTAAATTATACAATATTTACGAAATGCAGATGTATCTAAGAGCAAACTTCTTGTATCGTATGGAAAATTATTATACGCGAAATTATGGTTAACTAAAGTTTCATACGAAATTTTGGTAAATAATATATTCCATTAATCTGGTACGTAATGTAGACTTCCGCGGTCGTGGTCCATGCTATCCACTTCTGGGCTTCCGAGCTGGATCCGCGCCACTTGTATATCTGCCGACGTTTCAGTGCAGTAGTTCAGCCCTGAGAATGTCCCATACAAATGGGTACGAAACGTCGGCAGATATACAAGTGACGCGGTTCCAGCCTGCAAGCCCAGAAGCAGATAAGATAATTCATTATTCACTCAGTCCTTGTTCTTCATGTTATTTTGTAGGTTCTGGCCGTCAGTGTTACTGTCTTCCATTTTTTCCACTTCTTGTTCTAGTATATTGACCTACAAGCCAACATTCCCATCGCTCCTCAATCTTATACCAGAGCATCCCTCCGTTGCTTCCTCGATCTTTCTCCGTATCTAAGCCCTATTATAGATTCATTCTTTCTGATTTCACTAGATTATCCCCTTATTACGAGGGTGATCCCAGAAGTACCCGACCCAACAAAGGAAACACAAAAATTTTGGAAACACATATTTATTTTTCAATACAATCTCCTTTTAGCTCTATATACTTTTCGCATCGATGTTCAATAAATTCTATATCCTTTTTATAATAAGAATTGTCTTGCTTCTCAAAATAGCCATTAACTGCCGACAACACTTCTTCATCGTTGGAAAATCTTCGACCACTGAGCCACGTTTTCAAGTTTGGGAGCAGAAAATAATCCGAGGGAGCTAAATCTGGCGAATAGGGTGCATGAGATAGCAATTCAAACTTTAGTTCAATAATCTGGACATTATAGTAACGGATTTGTGAGCTGGTGCATTGTCTTGATGAAACAACACTTTCTTCTTAGCCAAATGCATCTGTTTTTTGCTTGATTTCTTCGCTTAAACGATGCAGCAAGTTCGCATAATACTCACCGTTGATAGTTTTTCCTTTTTCAAGATAGCCAACGATAATTATTCCAGGCGCATCCCAAAAAACCGATGCCATAACCTTGCATGCAGATGAAACGATCTTCACCTTCTTTGGAGCCGGTTCTCCCTTTCGAATCTATTGTTTTGATTGTTCCTTTGTCTCTCAAACGGTGAAATAGGTTCGCATAATACTCGTCGTTGATAGTTTTTCCTTTTTCAAGACAGTTAATGAAAATTATCCCACGCGCATCGCAAAAAACCGATGCCATGGCCTACATCTACTATATGTAACAAGAAGCTTTTTATTGAAAGTATTTCATTGGAGAATATGGTTATTGAATTAATCGAAAAATGTAAAAAAAAAACTCTTACCATTTCTGTGTTCGTATTCTGTATATATATTTTAACATCTAAGTTGTCGTCGTAGCAAAGGTTAAGTGTTGGTCCACCGTTGTCTCAAGTGCGACTGTAATTAATTTTTGCTACTGATGACAACTTAACTGTCAAAATATGTATGCAGAATACGAACATTGATATGGTAAGATGTTTTTTATCTTTTTCGTATTAGATTTTTTTATTAATTGGTATATTCAAAAGACAATAGGACGTTGAAAGGTATCGATTATAGAAATGTATAGTCATAGTTCATTCTGTTATATAAAAAATAAAAAACAGTCTTCAAAATGATTGATAGAATCCTATGCACACAGTTTTGATAACTTCGCCAATTTTTTCATCTAAACTTGTCAGTATAAATTGTACAAATGTCGTATAGAGAAATTTTAAAAATTTAAATTTTTTGAAGTATATTTCAAGTTTCGGTCAATACAACATCATTTAAACAATCAAGATAAATTATACTGTCGGTAAAGTCGACAATTAAGTTTATTTATATTAAGTGTACACATTCGTACAAACACCCAGTTGTATACAAAATGTTCGGGAAGTTTTGAAGGACGTAAACCAATTATTCTTCGTTTCGCGATTTAAGCAGGAAAAGTTTTACTGTTTTTCCTAACGTTTTAATTGCGGCGAGGCCGCATGATTCTGACATTATTTTGATTAAAAGTTATTCTTTTGTAAACAACGTGTACTTCATTCACTTCATTAATTATGCTACGAAACTGGGAGCAATTTAGTTCGAGTTTTCGTTAAAAACAATAAACACTGTTATTTCCCGTCGAACTTGGCTTTCTAAAAATCTAGTTTCGTCGTGAAAATAAAAATAAACTGGAAAACAAGTAGGAAAAACGATATTTGATTTTTAAATAAATCATATTTCGATACTAATAAAGCGTGTGACGCATTCAATCGTATTTTAATTCGTTTCAAAATTGTCTTCGCATTGCGTTTTTGTATTCTTACACATTATCTGTCGCAGAGAAAACCGAATTTTTTAAAAGTAGTAATTCTTAGTGGCTCTATCTATTAAAAAAACATGCGTCAGTAAGGTAGATCTTTCACCAATGTTATTTCAAAGTATCATGACATTTGCATCGTTAGAGCAGAGAAATTGCACATAAAGTAACGGTGTGCATTTAGCATTGGTCGAAAAATGAATTTTGAACAAAGAGCAAATATCAAGTTCCGTGTTAAACTGGCTAAATCGTTTACTGAAACGTTTAATTTGATAGAACAAGTGTATGGTGACGTTTGTTTATCACGTACGACTGTGTATGAGTGGTATACGCACGGTTATACGGACGTAAATGACGACGAACATCCTGGGGCAAAAAAAATCTGTGGTTACAGAAAGTAACATCGAATTTGTGCGTGAATTTGTCAGAAATGAAAAGAAATCCTCATTGCGATACCTGGGAATGGAATTAAATATTTTCAAAGATTCAATTCATCGCATTTTGACACAGCATTTGGAACTGAGAAAGATTTGTGGAAGGTTTGTACCATCGAAGTTAACTGAGTTCGACATTGTTCGGACTTTATTAAAGACTCAAAAAAGGACGAAAACTTCAGGTGCTCTATTGTAACGTGCTGCTTTCAATATGATCCAGAGGCCAAGCACAAAACTCTGAATGGAGCTTCCAAGCTTCCAAGCGAAGAAAGATCGAAGAAAAAGGCGTTTGGAGAAGTCGAAAGTGAAAACGATATTGATTTGTTTTTATGATTCGAAAGACATAGTGCACAAAGAGTTTGTACCAACTAGTCAAACAGTCAATACCGTATATTGTCTTGGTTTTATGAAGCGTGTTTTGGCGCGTATTCGTCGTGTGCGCCCTCAATATTCTGAAAATTGTAGCTGGTGTTTGTTACATGATAATACAGATGTTATCGCTCGAAGCTTATCCCTGATTTTTTAACTAGAAATGGCATTTTAACCATCAACCATTCACCGTGTTCATCGGTTTTTGGCTCCATGTGATTTTCATCTATTCTCCAAACCCGCTTATGAAATTAAATTTCTGAAAATGGTAGCTGATGTTTGTTACATGATAATGCAGTCAATGTTGTATATTGTATTGGTGTTATGAAGCGTCGTTTGCCGCGTGCTTCGCTCTCAATATCGTGAAAATGGTAGCTGACTTCTGTTACATGATAATGCATCATGTAACTATAAATGGCATTTAAACCATCAACCATTCACCGTATTCACCGGATTTAGCCCCCAGTGGTTTCTCCAATTTTTTCTCCAAACCATATTTGCCGATGACGGACAGCGTTATACCGACGTCGAAACCATAAAAAGGAGTCGACAGTGACCTTTAAGAACATCTCTAAAGATAAACTTAAAAATTCACTTGACATATTAATTGACCTTTTGTTTTTATTTCAAAGAAGTTCGTTTTTCCCTGCGACAGACTGTGTAAAAGAATTGCGCTTATGAAATTAAATTTCTGACCGCACTCAGCGTAAAATTCAATCAGATCAGGATTTGGCTCTCTATGATATCTATCTATTCTCCAAACTACATTTACCGATGAAACGACAGCGTTATGCCGATACCGGAGCCATTAAAAAGGCATAGACAGTGGTCTTGAAGGACATCTCTAAAGATAAATTTAAAAATATATTCGATATGTTAATCGATTGCACAAAACGTCGTATTGAAGCTGAAGGCGACTACTTTAATCAAAATAAATGAATTTTACCGAAATAGTAAGGTCTTGTTTTTATTTTGAAAAAGTTCGTTTTTCCCTGCGACAGACTGTGTATATATGTACATGCATCTAGTCTTTCCGGAAGATATACGGTACTCATAAAAGTACATTTGTATGGTACATATCTACCTGAAATATACAACCTTTCCCGTCGTTGTAAATCATCGATTGGCAATTTAGATATCTGGCGCGGAATTCCCGCTGCGACTTGAATAATCCCCGGTAGGTCAGAGACTTTCGTCTCCCCTCTACCTACCCCTTTATCCTCCTTCGGTTATTTATTTACGTTTCAAACTAAAAATATTGTCTTGACGTTTGATTGTAACAGCCGAATCACGTAAAGAAGATTTACTTATTCCCGAAAACACAAAACGAATTCGACAGAAACGTTCGATCGGTACAACGAGCGTTTGCAGATTTATCCGGATTGCAAGATAGACACATATGTATACCTATGTAGATATGACGTAAAAGGAACACGCGAATACGTGATGGAAGCTTTGCGAAAATATGTAGATACATGTGTACTTGGTCCGCGTACGTATGTTTTACATGGATTGGGCGCCAAGTACGTATATATATATATATATATATAGTTCTGGCAGTTGATGGCGTTCCAACGCATTTTTGATATCTCGCTTGAAACGAAACGGATTGAAGTTGACAGTGTTCTTTAGGGGATTGCTCGGAATGATGCTCAAAAATTGATACCTACAGAAACACGATATATGTATATATTTTATTATATTCTGTGCGCGTTGTGCTTTCGTGCGTGGATTATTTAATATTCTTTGATATAATTCGATATTCTATCTACATATCTCCTACAGTTAGATGTGAGATATGCAATTTGATTTTTCTTAATTGTTTGCAAATTTAGTTTCTTTTTAAACGATGAATGTCAGTTTAGACTTCAGTAAAATGGATTTTGTTTAGATTGATCTACTTTTGCTGATGCTTGAGGATGTTAATTTCGCATATAGTTAGTTTTGCAAAGCTTTGTCTGTTTCAAAGCTATGTACCTAAACGTAAACCTATGCGGTTTAACAGCTGAAAAATTTAAAATATTACATCACTATTTATTATTAAAGTTTAAAAGAAACAAGATAACATATCAGTAAGCCTGCAAAAACGTGTGCGCACTCATTGACGGCGACGATATATTTTGAAAGCGGTTGGATATACCCGAAGTCGAGATTCATATGCGTATGGTATGTGTATGAATGCCGGATTAGGTTGATGATGATGAATAGACGACGTTCTTTGTCAACATTTTACTACTTTTTTACTCTTATTTTCGTGTGTAAAAGACATGCTAATAGCAAACAAGACCGATTAAATATTATAAACTTCTATATGCCTCTATTTTTATGTTAAGCGTGTGCAACATTCTACAAAATATTATAGACAATGAAGAATTTCAATACATTTAGGGGTAATACCTTCCCGAATGGAGATTGCCATCAAGATGTCAATTACAGTACAGTTTTCTTCTGGTGAAAGACACCATTACGGATCCAATAAAAGCAGTGTTAAAAATTTAAAAAAATGGCAGACGGTAGATGAAACAACGGACCCAAAAAAGAAGAATATTTTAAATTTGTTAGTGCGCACTTTAAAAAGCAGTGATATTTCCTTGGTTCTTCTTTTACGTAGTAGACAGGATAGTAGAAACTATAAAACATATCTTTGGGAAGTTTAATATATCGGGAACCCAACTTATAATGTTGGTTACAGGTGGGGGTTCGAATATGGTTAAAGTTGGAAAGTTACTAAAACAATCTTGTCTTCAATTGGTCCATGTAACCTATTTGCTCCATGCATGTTATCTTGTAGCTGAATTTATTAGAAACAATTATCCAAAAGTAGACCAATTTATAGTTTCTACAAAAAAAGTTTTTATTAAATCTCCAAAATACACTCGTGGCTTCAAACAGGCTTGTCCGCACATTCCTCAGCCACCACAGCCGGTATTGACTAGATGGGGAACGTAGCTTATGAGAAATTTTTACACATTATTAAACTTTGTATCTTAAATTTAAATTCGCAATATGCTCAAGCAATTACAGTAAGTGAGCGGCTGGTTTAAAACACCCAAATCTATACTCAAATAGAGCAAATTTCCGAAAATTATTCAATTTTTTAGATACTATTTCCAAATTAGAGAACACCAAGCTGCCATTGCACGAAGCGCTAAAAATAGTATATTACCTTAAAGCCTCATTAGGAAATCTAGCACATAGTAAAGATTAACAACCGATAAATTGGTTGCGGTTACAGATAAGAATCCCAATTTTCAAACTATAGTGCGTATAGACAAGAGTTTAACTGAAAACCAAGAGTGCGAGTACGATGCGAGCGTCCTTTTTAAATTCGCGAACATCAATCACTTGACGCAGAAAGCTCCTTTTTCATATACACCACATATTTTACCTCGCCGTAGAAGTATGACTGAGCCAGCACTGAAAAGCATACTAATGACACAATACTACAGTGAATTTTTGCTTCACTCTACATGAAGAATACAAAAAAAAGTAAAATAATAAATAATTACATTAATTATTTCTAATGTTGACAGTAACTGAGCCGTACGCTACTGCGAAAGCACTCATTTTTGCAGCCTTACTTTTCAAACATGACCAAATATTGTATAAACAGCTTAAATCACAGATTAGGGAAGAGATAAAAAGAGCATACAAAATATTGAGCACTTAATTATATGTGACGCAAAGAACTTTTGGGCTTTCATTAAAAGAAAACGCAATAGTCCAGGATTCCATTGTCTCTGCATTATGGTGACATGGTATATAATGAGTATTGACAATGGTTTTTCTGACTTACTATAAAGTACAGCATTTGTGAATTTTTTACTCTATAGACTCGATGCAGATAATGACATCATAAAAGACGGCATGAAATCAGACTTCTTATATGAAAATCTTATTTCTCCTCTAACGATAGTCTTTAATTTAGTTTTAAAGACTTATCGGAATATCCCGAAACACGGAAGATATCGAAGGCATCCTCCTCTTGCCTTCTGATATTAAGAATTACTGTCCGAGATCTTTTTTATCCAACTTTGCTAATAATAAATAATATATAGAATATAGAATAAGTCCTTGAAGGAGCAGTTTATTCACGAATCTACCACTGCAAAGGAAACGTCAAAAAATCATTGCAAAAAAAACGCTTTATTGAATTGATTATTTAAAATGTCCAATCAGTTGCTGTATCCATAGCTTCTCTTAGATTTTAAAAGGTAATCCTTCTAACAGTCTCAGGACAAGCCCGACTAGTTTCTGCGGCATCTATAATTCTAGCAGAAAGTGTTCTGCTTTCAAGTTGTTCTCCATAAATGAAATTATTCAGCCTTCTCCATAAAAAATAATTTATGGGATTTAAGACTGGTGACCTTGGTGACCAAGCAACGGCGGAACCTCTTCCAATACACATTCATTAAGAAAATCTGTTTTATGCATACTAAAGTGCGAAGACGCACTATCGTTTCCTATCCACATTCATCGTCGTACATTAAGAAGAACATTATCTAGAAATGTAAGGTCATTTTCCAGGTAACGTAACTAACGAACTGCCTTTAAACGTTCTTCAATTATAGACGGACCAATGAGACTTTCGTCAATAATACCACATCAAACATTTACCGAAGCTCTATCTTCAAAATAAGATTTCCAAATTTCCCGTGGATTTTCAAGTGCCCAACAATGTAAATTTTGGTGTTATTGATGTGTCTGGTGAAGATTTCATCATTAAATAGTTTGCCACAAAGTTTTTAAATTTTAACTGACCGGCGACTAAATTCAAGTCTTGATGCGTAGTCGCCAGATTTTAAAGCTTGTAGAGGTAAGACATAGTACGGCTACAAACCAAAATTCTGTAAAATTCTCCGTCCCTCATGCAGTCGGACACTAGTGGAAGGCTGAGTGTCAACTATAAGTATTGGTTATTTTTGAGCAAGTTCTTGCTCGGGATGCTCAGAAATAGGGGCGGAAAAGTTGCCTTCTTCCCTTGAACAACGATGGATATTGCTGAAAATAGTTTTGCAAAGCCGGAAATTGTCGACGTTATTTCTCAGCGGCCGCTCGTCTATTTCCATTACGCAATTCATAAACAAGGTAAATATCGGCGCATTATTGTCACAATGTATAATAGCTGATGAATCACTTTTTAACAACAGCAATACGTAATACCTGCATTAACAGGGTTAATCTAAAACGTGAAATTCTTGTAGTTCGGTTACGATAGAATTTCGGGCATATATTAATTAGGCATTTTTAACTTGAAAGTACCTCAGTAACACATGTTTAAGCTACGGCAATTATATCATTGGACACCCGGTATATCGATGGCTTTGTTCGGGAGCTACGCGGTGTAGATTTCGTACAGTCCCAGAAAGGATTATTCTCTAGACGAGCTTTCGACTATCTCTCTGTTACTAGTAGTTTAAGGGTGGACTTGTAAAGTAATAATATCCAATGTACAATATATGGCTCAATTTAAGTCGTAGCCGCTTGATTGAGTGTGGTAAATATATATATTTTCTATGTCAAACATCAGTCCAATTGCATTCTGAGATATTTAGCATCTTCAGTTTGTGGAAGCTGGCAGTCGTAATCTTTACAGTAGGACATATTTCTTTTCATCTTGCAAATGTTACATGCGTGAATTTGCTTTCATACGCGTTGATGTACCACATTTTTAACCATTGCTGAATATGATTTATGTTCATTTGAAGGTTTCTTGAGACTAATGTTGGATCAGTGTCGGATGCCGAATTAGCAGTATCGTTTATGTTGCCACTGTTATGGTCCTTATTGGTGTTTTTTTTTTGTATATAAGAAGTAAAATATCGGTCCAAGTACGCTTTATTACCGAGCGCTTGCCTGTATATGATATGAGCCGGTATATTCATTAATGTGCTTCACTAGGAAGTGGCTGTCTGTTATGAATGAGGACGTAGCATTTTGAGTTTCATTTGTAAGCTTATGTCCTATATTTTATTAAATGCTTTAGATATATTTAGGACAGTTTCAGAGCAACATTTTTTGACTAGTCTATATGTACTTGTTTTATTATTGTGGAAACCAATATTGAGTTCTTAACGTATAAATTTTTGTTTAAATTAAAAGTCTCAACTTCCATACAGACACGATTCATTAATTTTACATATATAGCAAAATTACTTCTGTTCTGGTTTCTTCTATTAGTGAAATCTGTTTTTAAACATCTAATAAATTGATAAAATCAAAAAATAAATGAGATATTATTTGACTATGACCATATAAAAGTTGTATTAATATTATTTTCAATTCCGAAATTAATATTTTCAATTATTGTCAATTGCTTTATCGGGGTAATTACAAGCAAAAAATTCCGTTTTGGCTTATATTCGCATACTATTTATTTCATCAATAAAAAATGAAATAGAAATAAATAAATTCGAAACTCGATATTAAAATTAATTAGTGTGTATATGTAGCCCAACGTATAAAAATTATCAGTTATATTAGTTAAATTAATGACATTTATATAATCTATTAAAATGCGCAGATAAAACACAAGTTATTAGTTATTTCAAAACATCGATTATTAAAAACGTTTAATATTCTAATGTGATTTTAAATTTCAACGAGTTATTAGTCGTATTGTTAAAAATACCGGTACAAATTATAAAAAACAAATCTTTAGAATCTATATTTACAATACAGTATGATTCGTATATCAGAGCGAACATTAGTTAAATAATCATTCCCTTACAATTTATTAAAATTCGTATGAAGTAACAAAATGGTTTTGGATCTGAATTGGGAGCAATTTCTTGATTTATGGAGGTACTTCTCTTTTGTTTGATAAGATTTTCAATTTTCTTATTTACCAATTTTAGTTCCTCTTTTAACCATGTAATTTTCCTACTGTGAACTGCTACGGGGTTGCAGTTTGATTTCAAATTTGCACTAACGTAGTTTGGTGTTAATTTCCTTTTTAGACACTAGTAATTAAACCAAATGTTCTGTGACACGACGTGGTATCTTATAATGTACAAAACATGGCAATTAAATAATGAGACTGTGCTCCTTCCATTGTGCTGTCGCATCAGGCGAGGCTGTAAGTTGAACGTCATTGACCTTGATGCTTCCCAAGCAACAACCTGTAGTTTCGTCTCTATGTCTGCTTTATTTTACTTTCGAGCTTTAATTGTAGAGGACACTGTTACTTAGTAGTGCTGTGATAATGGTTGACATTAAAATCGAGCAGCGAATTAACCTGAATTTTCTTGTTGAATTAAAAAAATCTCCAGCAGAATGTTTACAAATGGTAAAGGAGGTGTATAGTGATAATCTTATGTTACGTGCGCGAGTTTTTGAATGGCACAAACGATATTCTAAAGGTCGGGAAGAGGTCGTAGGTGATGAACATCCTGGTCGGCCTGTGACTGCAGAATTGAAGGGAACGTTCAGAATATTAATGAAATTGTGCGGAAAGACTGATGTCTGAGCATACGGATGATTGCCAATATACTAAACATTAATAAAGAAACAGTAGGATACATTTTGCATGATGAATTAGATGTGACAAAAGTTTGTGGAAAAATGGTGGCGAAAAACCTCACCCTGGGACAAAAAGACTATCAGAGGAACATTTGCTCTGTCATCATGGAACGACTCACAGAAGAACCAGACACAAAAATCATCACATGTGATGAAGCTTAGAATATTCCAGTATGACTCGGAAACAAAGCGTCAATCGATGCACCGCAAGGCCGTCGAATCGTGAAGACCGGGGAAAAGCGCGAATGAGAAAGTCGAAATTGAAGGCAATGCTAATCGTTTTTTTCGATATCAAGTGTGTTATCGTGATTGACTGGGTATCTGAGGGTTAAACTATTAATCGCAAATACCACAAAGAATCCTAATCAAGCTGAGAGAAAGAGTAAGGAAGAGAAAGCTGGATTTGTGGAAGAACGACTCGTAGATTCTGCACCAGGACAACTCGCCAGTTCACAATGCCCTATCTGTAAAGCAATTTTTAGCGGACAAGCGCATTGTTGTGCGTTATTATCCTCCGCATTCACCAGATCTCAGACTATGTGACTTCTACTTGTTCCCAAAAGTGAAAAGTGCAATAAAGGGCACACATTTTCAGTATATTAAGCATGTAAAAGTAGAATCGGCGGAGTTGTTGAAGAGTCTGACATCTGATGAACTACAGCATTGTTTTGAAGAATAAAAGACACGTATACAGCAGTTTATAGATAAGGAAGGAGAGTGTGTTAATGGGGATAAAAGTTAAATATAAGTTTACTTGCAATAAACAACATTTCGCACATCAGTCTCGTTAATTAATTGCCACACTTAGTAGTTTGCAGAAAAGGTTGACCTGTGTTATCTGACTGACTGATTTCAAATAATCGATGGTTGAAGTGGATACTTTTTGACATTCCATTGCACTAATTGCACATTATTAAAATACTTTGTCTAAATTTCGTACTATCTATATATATAAAAATGAATGTTTGTCTGTATGTCCTTTATAGAATCGTAAACTATGCATTTGATCATGTAATGATCTTTAGCAAAGTTGTTGTGCATGAGCCCACGAAGGTTTCTAAGTTGGTACGACCAATTTTCTATAGATGTCGCCAATGCCATTCCAATGAATTTCATATATTGCCTTGACATTTCATGAAACGAAAACAGCGGACGTTTCGAGTGGCTCAGTACGCGTGCTATATTAGCAGCCAAAAACATCGATGTCAATACCATCAACTTCACCATTCAGAATGAAATACCCGGCGAAAGGATAACATATAAGTCCATCGATACTGTGGTGAATCAAGACGAAGTTGTCGACTATCCAACTGAATTCTTGAGTTCGCTTGATTTACCAGGCATGCCACCGCGCGTTCTTACATTGAAAATTGGCGTACCCATCATTCTTCTTCGAAACAAATCCACCACGACTTTGCAGCGGAACCAGATTTAAGAAAATGATGAACAATGTTATCGAGACAACAATTTTGACTGGAAAATTCAAAGGTGAAGACGTGCTGTTGCCACGTATCCCAATGATCCCGACAGATATGCCATTCGAATTCAAACGTTTGCAGTTCCAGGTACGACTCGCTTTCGCAATGACTATCAACAAAGCACAAGGACAATCGTTGCAAGTGTGTGGATTAAATTTGGAGAATCCATGCTTCTCACATGGGCAGCTCTATGTGGCCTGATCACGCGTCGGAATGCCTTCTGATTTATTCGTTTACACACCAGATAGAAAAACAGGAAATATTGTGTATCCCACAGCCTTTCAATAAATATCGAATTGAAACGAAACGCTGCACTGTCACAATTTTTTCAAAATGAACAAAATCAAAAAAAGGAGTCAAAATGAATTGAATATTTGTGTAATGTCTTTCCTTCAAATTTATTTTAGTTGGTGGCGTAGCAGCGCGCACAGGGTACAGCTAGTTTTATATATTTACTGCAATTTTCGTTTTCCTATACAAAAGAGATTGTAACCTGTATTGTTCTTACTCGTTAATGTTCTAATAGATGAAACTAGTCATAGTAAATACATAATATAACGTGAAATTTAGACGTGTTAGAAGTGTTTTTTTAATTTCTCAATATTTGACAGTTTACGATGATGTTTTCTCTAACGGTGTATTTATATATTTTCATTTCCGATACAAAAATAGCTTACCTACATCAAAGCATTTCGTCGATTTAAAACTTCCAAATCTACGTTGTCAAAATAAGCCGCGATATTTTCCTACAACGTAGGGTTATTTTTTTTTTCAGATCCTTTCACTTCCTTACCGAAACAACTCCTCGCCTTTTCATTCAATTATTTTTTAATACAGGGAAGAAAAAAAAAAGAAGTTTAAGACTCTTGAAAACTTTTAAGAACCCCCATCTATTGAAGTTTGTTTTTCAGCGAGCGCCGCTGATAATGTGTATTGATTTTGTGATATTTCGCGGAAAATTCGTTTTTCTTATGAGGCCCGGATTAAAATATCATCAAGTTATATTGGATTATGGATATTAATGTAACGCTCATTCTGATGGTACTTTAATACTTTTAGCGATTCCATTTTCTCGGTAGTCCACGTAAATTCGTTCGAATAGAATGACTTGTGTAGATGTGTATATTGTGGACTTAGTTCTTCGTGTCAAAGTATAATAAAGATATGTTATTTCTTGCACGAATTACACTATTTCGTTTCGAGTTCTTAATTTTTTAATTGTACCGAAGCTTTAACTTAAGACGAGGACATTTATTAGAAAATACAGTAAAATCTCGATAGTTCGTAATGCCAAGGCACGTGATAATCCTTACGAATTATTAGAACTTTCTAGTAAATGGAATTAATATGACACATAGGTGGCGCTCTAATTGCTAAAACAAATGCACTGTAATTTATGTTGTCTATTTATATGTTTACATTCCGATATTTAGCTAAATCGGTTGATTAGTTTATTTTTGACAACTGATTGAAAAAGAAGCAACACGTTGTTTGGTTAAAATGGAAAAATCACAGTATCGTGCGGTGACTAAATACTTCGTAATTAAGGGTAAGAAAGCTACAGAAATAAAAGATGAGTTACGGGAAACATTAGGTGAATCTGCTCCATCATCCGTCACAATAAGTAGATGGGTAAATGAATTTAAACGTGGTAGAACAAACTGTGTTAATGAAGCGCGCTCTGGAGCACTCAAAATCGTGGCTTCTAAGGAAATGATTATAAAAATTCATAATATTATTACGTAAGAGCGACGACTCAAAGTGAGAGAGATAGCAGACATGGTAAGCATTTCTACAGAACGCGTACACCACATTTTAATGAAAGAGTTGGGCCTTTCCTAGCTTTCGGCAAGACGGGTGCCGCGATTGCTTATAATTGATCAAAGGTTCACTCGTTTGCGCATTTCCAATGAGTGTTTGGACCTTTATAAGCGGAATCCGGTTGATTTTTGTAGGTGATTTGTTACTTGCGATAAAACTTGGATACACTGCAGTACACCCGAAACTAAACAACAGTCAAAACGATGGCTACAACGTGATTCTGCACCCCCAAGAAAGCGTAAACCACTTTATCGGCAAACAAGGTGATGGCATCAATTTTTTGGGATTCAAAGGGCATTTTGCTCATTGATTACCTTCAGAAAGGTGCCACAATAAACGGACAATATTATGCAGAACTTCTACAAAAATTAAATGTTGAGATTCGTGCTAAAAGGGCCAGGAATGGCAAAGAAAAAGATTCCGTTTCACCAAGACAACGCTCCTTCGCATATCAGCACAGTTGCGATGTCAAAAATCCACGAGTTGCATTTCCAATTAGTACCGCATGCGCCTTATTCGCCGGATCTAGCTCCTTCCGGCTTCCGCCTTTTTCCAAAATTGAAAACGGCACTAGGTGGAAAGAAATTTTCGTCTAACAACGAGCTTATCATCTTTGTAAATGAGCATAATATATTGCTCTTTTAGGGCAATATATTGAAAAATAAAAATTATTTTGTATTTAAAAAATTCGTTTTCCTTTTCCATTTTCACTACTTGTCAAACTACCCTCGTATATGTCTAAAACAATTTTATATTGAACAGCGAAGTGTTCTCTATATGGAGGTACGTGTGCGTACAAAAATAATACTAAAAAAATTTATATAAATATATGCTCTATACGTGCATATGTCAGTACAAATACGTACGAAACGAAAGCAGTTCAAATATCGCATTTCGCGTTCAACACATCGAGGTATCAATGCACCTCTAATGGAGTGCAAATTTTCGACACTGTCACCCTTGTACCTATTGGGGACGCGTCATGGAATTACCCAGCAATCAGTGACGCAGCCGGTCAAGTATGTTAATCTCGGTCCCCTAACAAACAAATGACAGAAGTTGCTATCCACCAGCATGTGTGCGTTAATTTACGTATAATAAAATTAATAAATTTTTTAATTTTAACATTGCTAGGACTATGTATAGACATGTTTAGAAACAACATGATTCATTAAAAACCAGTTAAAAATATATTTTTTTAATATATACATAATACATATTACATATAATTATGTTCAGTACATGACTAGGAAATATTAAGTTGCGAAACAGTCAGTGATGATTTTCTGATGTAAGGATTTTGTGTCGAATTCAATATCTATTACTACTAAAGCTGAAACTACATCGCCATTTATATCGGACCTTTTTATGAATAAGCTTCGTAACTTCAATGTACGTTCTGGCCTTTTAAACATGGTGATCAACAGGCAAAATCTTCACACAAATCAGCGTCAATATGCCTGACGTGGCTGGTCTTTTCTAGACCACGTCACTCATCCATTACTTTTGCTTTCCCTTTTTAAAATACTTTAAGAATTTTTGTACAAAAATAAGAACCAGAGAATAATAAGTATAGGGTTATGTGCGATTAACAAACCTTTGCATGTCCCAAAACTGTTTTCATTTTGAAGGTAAGTTCTATGAACAAAAACATGGATCTGCAATGGACAATTGTCTTTTTCCATTTATAGCGGACTTATTCATGAGTAATTTTGAAGATGAAATAAAACACAAGGCTAAATATTTTCCAAGAATTTGGATTAGGTACATATGTGGATGATATTATCGTGATTTTAAGTACACATAAATGCAACTTGGAAGATTTCGTCAAGCAATTAAATTCAAAATTTCCGACGATTAAATTTACAGTAGAAAAAGAAAACAATCACACGTTGCCTTCTTAGACACCCTAGTCATTATCAATAATCTTAAAACAGAAATTAATATCTTCCGAAAAGAAACCAATGTCAATAGAATCATCACGGCGGACCCAAATCATAGCATGCAACAAAAGATGGCTTCGTTCAGTTTTCTTATCAATCGTTTGCTTAATTTCCCACTAACAAAAGTAAGATACGAAAAATAATTGAATTTTATTAAAAACATTTCGAGATACAATGGTTTTGATTCGGAAATAATAAATGGATTAATTATTAAGGCTAACATAAGAAAAACAATCCGGGATATCACAGGTCTGTCACCTCAAAGCAATCGGAACCTTTTCACAGTTTAAAGAAAAATTTAAAGTGTTTTTAAAGAGCGCGGTTATCAAGTTACATTTCGATTCACTAACCCCATCAAATCCCTTTTAGGAAATGCAAAAGACAAAGTCGAGGACAATAAAAAATCGGAAATTTACTGTATTAAATGTCTAGATTGCAGTAAACAATACATCGGCCAAACAAAATGATCGCTAGAAACTCGGTATAAAGAATATATTGCGCACATAAAATTCAGCCAGAAAAATTCGGTTTAGCATGTGTTGGAAAGTAATCATATTGTTAACGCGAATTGTTTGTGATTGCTAAAGAACGTGTGTAATTATCGCGAATTAGATACGTATGAAAGTATGTACATTTTGAAGAATAAAGACCAAGTGTTGAGCACTGACCTGGGCCCCAACCACAACTCATCTCTCTTTGATCTCTTACACCACAGACAAGGGAGAGTGCAATAAACGCGTGTAGATACCTTTCGTTTCTCTCCCTTTTTCTTTTATCTTTTATCTTTTATCTTAATTTAAGGTTAGAATACAATCTTTTGAAAACTATGTGAAACGAATACACAGTGTGCGTTTGGCTTTGAACAGTACAGATCGTGTGCGGAATTTGTTCCGTACGGGTAATTTGCCGTAGTTTTCCAGGTGCGACACTATTTAATCTGCTGATGATAACAAATACGTATACGGAATACGAAAATTAATGTGGAAAGGGGTTTTATATCAACCTTCAGTAATGTAATTAAATCTAAATTGTCTTGGTATACTTTCCTCTATTAATTTGAAATTTTCACGTAGTGTTTTCCGACAATTTCTAAGAATTTCTCAGTTAAAAAGGAATATCATAAAAATAAATCGTTAGATGCCAATTTGGATGATCTTACTTTCAGCGAACATTAATTTATTCGTCTCCTATAAAATAAATGAAGAAGTATTTTTATATCTACAAAAAATAACCTTAAATTCAGCAAAGCAGTGTAAAAGAAGTATTACAGAATTAAAAAGTATACCTCGATATGGCCAGAAAGTATTCCTGAAAAGAGAAAGTCCATCCCCCACAGACCATAAATAAATACCTCCAGCAATCTTGCAGACGTTACATTAATGGAGATCAAAATGTATAAGGATAATAATTAAGACTTCTCCCCCTTAATCTTCATTATATTAAAAGCTAATAAATCTAAAAATTGCTCGTGGCCGCGCGTGAAATTCACTGCTGGGGTGGCTTTTTTTTCCCGACTTCCCGTTTAAAAGAAAGCGGCAAAAGCTCCTGGAGTAGATAAGTGAATATGCCGCAAGATAGTTTACGAACAAATTACTGTTAAGAATGACAAATACGTTAAGCAGATTTAAAATTCTCTGAAAAATATTTCCATTTAAAATTATAATTTATAACTCAAAATGAGGGTCGAGAAAAATGGCGCTCGCCCCCTCCCCCTCCGACCCTCAAACTTTCGTTCTTTTACCGCCATACCACCCGGTCGGAAATGGTGGTTTTACATTAATCAACTAAATGTACTGTATGGCTTAGTTTCTTTTTCTCCTTTTAACTTTTGGCCTCGGTAAACTCATTTTTTAATATAAATGGATGGGTAAATACACAGTGACTGACTATATTTTTTTCAAGGAGAATTTTTGGCAATATAACGTTATGAAGATGTCACAAGTTATAAATGTGAAAAATTTAAATAAAATTTTTAATTCCTACTTATACTGGTATGGTTTCGGTCGACTCGATTAATAATTTGGTTATTTTTAGCATTAGATAATTTATTGTAATTCAGAAAAAATAGATTTAAAAATATGGCGCGATTGAAAAGTATGTTCTGATGATGAAAAGAGAGGGTTCATAGTTGTAAGAATAGCTAAAGTAATGCGTAATGTCTTTATTACTAATAGCCAAGACTTTATATTATCAATACTTTATTTAACTAACATATTACAGCACACCTAGCACTGCCTTATTTATATGCAGCGTAGAAAGCGTGCAAGCTTTTCTAATTGTATACAAATATATATATATATATATATATATATATATATATATATATATATTTTTTGGGATTTTCTGCGGCAGTGGTGATTGAGAAATCATTTCATTTATATATTTACGTTTCGGCAGTATATATGTACATATATTTCTGATTAATAGAGCGGCGACGAAAGAGGCAATACCATAGGCGGTATGGTAGAACGGGCAATTGCTGCGCAGTGAATGAGATCATTCACATCAAATACAATACGGTTCACGGTTGGTGTTTAAGTGTAAATTATAAACTGCGGCGAAAGTGTCCGTAGCAGTGCCGTGTCTAGACTTATTCTTACACAATTGGTGCTTACCTAGTAATATGTAATTTCATAACTCTGGTAATGTGTTGTGGAAGTAACTGTACATCTGCATCATTGCATACGTCCCTACGGTTGCTTCTGTAAATGACGTCCTTCGCGACGAGAAAATGTTTTTGTATAGAGAAAAAGATCGTTCGGCGTCTATTGATGTAATTTTGGCAGAGAGAAGCTGTTGTTCAAAATCATTCCAGGGCTCACTATTTGCACATTTATCATAAATAGTTCGTAAAACATGCAAGTCCGGATTTTTTTTTAAAACACTTAATAATTTTTGATGAGCTCGTACACCAGCAGCGTCAGTTAAATTATGCAAATGAGCGGTCACATTTTGCACTATGCATAGTGATGCGTCTAAGGGCAGCGAATCGTTTTCGTTTTGAAGTTTTGTAATTGCTTCTACTAATGGATGGTAATTGTTATATATTGTATGCAGATCTTCCAGAATTTGGGGATTTTCAAATTGATGTTGACTGTCTCTGATTGCTTGGGATTCGGTTGGCCTAAATTTTGATATAACGGATTTAACTTTGTGAAAATTCTTATGGTAATAAAAAGCTGCATTTAGCCACGTGCCCCATCGTGTAAGAATGGGTTCCGGTGGTTCCGAAATATCTGGACAAGTTTTATGAAATTCTTTAAGTCGTTTAGGGGATTTAAGAAACACTTGTTTGGTGGATCCAATCAAATGATCGACGTTTTTATAACTACTTCTAACATTTTCAGCAACTAAATGAAGAGCATGAAGTACACAAGTTATGTGTATTAATTTAGGAAAAGTTACTTTTAGTAAACGTCCGAGTAGTAACATAATAGCAGCACCATCTGTTACAAGCATGCAGACTTGAATACTATGAATGTGAAATTTCTTTAAGGTGTTCATTATTATTTGCCGAATATTTGCCGCAGTACATGCTTGTATACGTTTACAGGCTAACAAATAGGGCTGTGAAAATGTGCTGGCTGATAAAATACGTACGATTACGTTTATTATACTATTTTTTTTAAAATCAGTAGTCTCATCTACAGTAATCCACACATTTTTATTATGCAATTCTCTTCTTGCTATATTTTCAAGCCTCTCTCTTAAACGCGGCAAATGTTTCTGTAAAGTTCTTCTTGCAGGTAATTTATAATTTGGTAGATATTTATTCCAGAACACTTGAAAAGGGCGTTTGCTGATTAAACGAAGCGGCAAATTATATGCAGTCAACATAAATAAAAAATCATAAAGGAATGTTGCATAAGGTATTTCATTTCTTTTGTTCAATTTATGTATTGCACTGTTCACATGTTTTTTACAATTGTCTTTCTTCCGTATTATAAGTCGCTTATTACAAACCAAACACAATACTGCACATCCATCATACTTTAAATCGGGAAATTCTGCTATGTATTTCTAACCGACATAGCAAACGGCACAGACTTTCGCGACATGTTTGTGTGAAGTTATTATAAACACTAACCGTGAACCGTATTGTATTTGATGTGAATGATCTCATTCACTGCGCACCAATTGCCTGTTCTACCGTACCGCCTATGGTATTGCCACTTTCGTCGCCGCTCTAGTGATTAATCATACTTTATTATTTTCCATATTCTAAAGGTGTTTAAAATTTGGCGGAATAAATAAAACAAATCATTTGCATTCACTTTCAAAAACTTATTGTTAATTGAAGTATCAGTTATGACATTTGTATGCGAGAAATAATATTTTCCAAATGACCTCTTCTTGCAGCTCCACAGACGTCCGCTCTTTTGTTAAAATTGTCAATGACATTTTGACATAATTGAGGCTCTATCTCACCAATGACACGAACAATTTCATCTTTCAAAGCAGGAATTGATTGTGGATTGTTTTTATAACGCTGACTTTTCACATAACTCCAAACAAAATAGTCTAAAGGTGTCAAATTGCATGATCTTTGTGGCCAATTAACATCACCGTTTCTTGAGCTTACACGTCCAGGAAATTTTTCTCTCAATAAATCAATTGATTCGTATGCAAAGTGAGGTGTAGCGCCATCCTGTTTAAACCATATATCCCCTAGATCAATATTCATTAATTCAGGTCACAAAAAATTGGTTATCATCCGACGATATCGATCACCATTTACAGTTACAGCTTCACCAGCAGCATTTTCAAAGAAGTAAGGCCCAATTACACCACCTGACCATAATGCACACCAAACAGTAACTCGTTTAGAATGCATAGGTTTCTCATGAAAAATTCGTGGATTTTCCTCACCACAGATACGGCAATTTTGTTTATTAACATAACCACCAAGTTCAAAATGTGCCTCATCGGAAAGTATCATTTTTTGAGTAACATCAGCTGGTTGTTCATTGACGGTCTAATGGCTTCAGTTCCTGTGTTATTTGAACCTTACATGCCTTCAGAGCTAAATCCTTGTGTAAAATACGCCATGCTGTTGGTGCACTAAGTCCAAGTTGTTGTGAACGTCGTCTAATGGACATTACAGGAACTTCAGCAACACTTTCACGAACCAAACCAATATTTTCTTGTGAACGACCACGGCGACTATATTTTTCACTTTTTTCTAAAATTTTTCTAAACTATTTTCACAGAACGCTGATTTTCATAAAATAATTCAACAATTCGAACGCGTTATTTTTTAAATGCCCACATACCCAGACAAATTTAGTGTGCCATCTATATTTCATTTATTCTTAAAAAAAAACATTTTGGCACCCTTTACTATTATATCATATACTAGTTTCCATATATAAACGGCAAAAGGGAAGAAAATGAACATACTAATGAATATATTTATATAATATGTATATATTATATAAGTCATAGACAAAATGATGTAGTGCTACAAAAATTATATATTTTTGAAATTATATAACAAAAATCGTTTTTGAAAAAGAATGAAACACATTGTGGTTCTGCAAGAATATTATACATTGTTATAACAAAATTAAAAGTCAATTCATTAAACACAACACAATTAATAACAAAAACTATGTTAAAAGCTCGTAAATCAATGTTACAGTAAAAATGACGTTTTTACTGAAATACATTAGTCAGCTAACATATTCTTTCTTTAATATTTGGTAGGGTTGTCTTATGGATAATTACCTTTAGTCTATTTGGAAAAGATTCCACTATTTTTTTCGTATAATCTGGCAAAATTTCTTGCCATTCGTCTAATAGAGCCTGTTTTAGACAGTTTCTGTTCGATATTTAATGACTGCGTATCACTATCTCTAACATGTGCTAAGAGCTTTAAATAATATTTATATCTGGAGACTGGGGTGGTGGTTTATAGGCTTCTGAGCAGATGCATAATAACCACTGCTTTATAATATATGAAGTGTGCTTCGGATCGTTGTCTTAATAAAATTGAAAATTATTTTCAATTCCAAGTTTTCGGGCACTAACTTTCAGATTTTATTTTAGAATGCCTAAATACATAAATTTGTTCATAATTACTTCAATGACGAGCAGATTTCCTACCTCTACGGCAGACACAAGCCCATACCATTATATGCCCACCTTCATGCTTAACACTAGGTGTTCTTTGGGTATTTTTTAATCTTTTAACTCTGCTTTTATTAGATCCATAATTCTATTTTTCACCCGAGGAAAATTATACTGTACTTGACCTATTATTGGCAATCTACATTCCGGAACGTATTTCCCCCAAAAGTATTGAAATTCTTTATTGTCTACAATATTTTGTGGAATGTTGCACACACTTATATGAATCTCGACTTCGGGTATATCCGACCGCTTTCGAAATATATCGTCACCGCCAATGAGTGCGCACTCGTTTCTGCAGGCTTTAATCATAATACAAGCTTTATGATACCTTGTACGAGGGTAGTCGTTTATATTTCGGGAACTGATAACACTGTTAGTGCTGCCTCTGATCTGATGATTACATCGTGAAGTTTGTCATGTACTTACCTTGACAGTTTTATTATCCCGTCGCTATTTCTATTGTCGACAGTAAGTTGTTATTCAATTAATTAATCCAGTGTCTAAATTGATAATGCAAGACCGTCACGTGACATACCGTGAGGTCGAGGCATCTCTGGTTATTAGTAACAACAGCGTACATAAGATCCTCCATGAACATGTAGCCGTTAAGAAGCTATGTTCACGTTGGGTACCACATAATTTTCCATCCGCTTAAAAACGGATTCGCATCGATTGGTGCCAAGAAATGCACAAAAATAAAATGGCGATGCTTCAAGGAACATTTATAAAGTCGTTACAGAACACGAATCTTGCATCTATACGTATGAGCCCAATAGTAAACACCAGTCGAGTGTGTGGGTATTTCAAGATGAACCAAAACAAACAAAACTTGTTCACGCTCGAAGCACATCAAAATAAATGATCGCTTGTTTTCTCGGAAAAACCGTTCATGTTGCTTTTAGAGAGTTGTAGAACGGCCAATTCGGAATGGTACACAGCTATTTGTTTGCCAAAAGTTTTCGAAGAAATAAGGAAAACAAACCGAAAATGACAGATCATTCTCCACCATGCCAATGTGAGCGTTCACATGTTGGTTCAAACAATTAAATATTTGACCGTGCAAGACATTGAACTGATGAGCCATCCACCGTATAGCCCTGATCTAGCACACTGTGATTTCTTTTTGTTCCCACGCGTGAAGAATAAACTTCGTGGTCAACGGTTTTCTATGCCGGAAGAGGCAGTTGAGGCATTCGAAGCTAATATTTTGGAGATACCGCATTTGCAATGGCAGGAATGCTTTTCGGTTATGTTTAAACGAATGCTGAACTGCATTGATTTTGAAGGAGAATTTTTTAAAAACAATAAAATTATTTTCGATAATAAAAAATTTATTTTGTTTGCTACTCCCGTAATATGAACGGCTACGCTCGTATCTCCCAGCTCTGTACGTGTCTGATTCGGCGGTGTTATAATACATCATAGAACGACCTATATACGACCATACGAATTATTATTATTACTATTTTTAATATTATTAATAGATGTTTGTGTTTATCATAAAATAATAATTTAGAATTCTTTTGAATTTATTAGAAAATCACTCTATTACACAAAAAGAATCGTAATTAATTTTAAATGGCGAAAATCAAAGTACATATATACTACATATAGTATTACATTACGTACACACCCAATACATACACCTATATATTCGTGATTTGTAATATAAAGCACCAACTTCGATATCCCCTTCGTGGATTCAATCAGGGAACTCAGGTCATTTAACCAGAAAATTCACGGTCTGTCGATTTGTGTAGAAGAGTTTCCAACAATGTTATATAAACTTCCTTTTTGCAATATGAATCATAACTTGTCGAGAACTCTGTGTCATGCAAGGAAAGACGTGAATAGGATATATATTCGAATGACATATTTATTGGAACATGTAATATTTTGCTTCTTTTCGAAAACTTGCTGTTTTTCGTGGAATGTTTGGTTTCCTTCTTTGTGTGTGCATTTACGAAAGGCTATTTATTGTCGGCTACGGTTGTTGGGAATTTTTTTGTAAGCTTATAAATATGATTCACTTTTTAAATCCCTTATATTTGCTGTTTTTACGAATCAATTATAATAATTAGCTACTTGGAATTTGTAATATCATTCACGGAGTAATTGTAATTAAATGATTACACAGGCCAACCAATAAATATTTTTTAAATACTTATTATCTGTTGTTGATATCAAGGTGCCAAAATATGGAATAAGATCAAATGAATCAGCCGTCGAAGCCACAGATAGAATAAACATTTTTAGCATAGCGCCTGTTATGCTCATGGCTAAAAATGCCAACAAAATTTATTCCGATTCTTTTGACTTTTCCACTGCAAATAACCATCAATAAACTAGAATTACACAGGCCAACCAATAAATATTTGTTAAAAACTTTTTTCAAAGTTTCGACCTGTTTCTTATGTATTTTTGTGTGCTGAATAGAAATTTTTAATCAGTTTTTTTCTATCACCTACCAATTTTTTGCAATCTTTATCTTTTGTTTGGAATGACAGTACTAAAATATACAGTTAAGATTTAAAGGTACGTAATTTATTATAAGAGTATAATTGAAAAATTTAACATTTTATTACTACAATGGTAGTGTAAGTTTGAACATGAACAGCTTTTTAGTTATTAATCTAAAGTTCTGTGTTTCCTCAACCTCTTCATGGTAAAAGTTTGAGTGTAGCTTTTCCTTTTATATGATTCTTCCGGAGTTGCTCATAGAAGGGCCCAACAGTAATCTCCCATCATTTCGACATTTCAAACACCCTGATACAGTTTCTTCATCTCCTTATATATATATATATATATATATATATATATATATATATATATATCTTGGTATTATTATACGCATACAATGCATAAATAACATGAAGTTAACATGCGAAGAAGCTTTACATCCTGTGGTATTTTAAAGTTTATTTTCGAATTCAGCACGTCAAAAAACATAAAGGGGAGCCAAATTTATTCATGTTTTGGCATATTTGTCTATAAATTTCGAGCTAATAGAATAAGTTAATTGGTTACCTATTGGTCAAGTACAAGGACGAAGCAAGTCTGGTAAATATGAAGCAAAGAACAATTTTTTGGGACAAAGAACATCTTCTATTAGCATCGGTAAAACTCAAACACGATATCGATTTAACGTTTAAAGTTCGGAATGAAATTAAATAAAATAAAATATTTTTATGGAAGTATCAAGCATCTCTGACCCTTGAAAATCAAACATACTGAATAAATCAAATAAGTTTTACGACAGCCAAATATTTAGAATATTAACATCTGTTGTTATTTTGAAACACAAACGTATACACCTTTATGTCTCGCGTCAAATTTTGTCAGCCTGCACGTAACTGATACTCTGTCATCAGCTCCAAAAATTTTGTTTCCCCTTTTGAAATTTCTCAAATTTAAATCTTTTAAAATGAATTTATTTAATGTAAAATTAATTTTAACATTAAATATACACTTTTCTAATGTATTTAAATTCTTAATTTGATTACCATTTGTTGAACCTATTTCACTCTGCATTCTATACTGTACTTCTTATTGACTGTCTTTATGGATGCCTTTATTGTAGCGCTAAGGTTTGTATCAATCCTTTCTCCTATATTATTGACGGTAAAAGTTAATGGAGACTGCTGTTGATTGAATTAATCAGAAAAGGGCAAATCAATCCCCTGACCACATCAGCGTTCGTATTTTGTATACGTATTTCGACAATTAAGTTGTCATCAGCAGATAACACAAATTATCTATTTACAAAGTACATTATTAAACAGAAATGGATTTACTAATGGATCTTTCCAATTATTGTAAGATATGAAGCTCACATTAAAGTTTTTTTTATTCTATAACAAGTTCTTTAAATCTGGTCAATTTTATATGTATCTCCCTTTATGTTATAATTTTAGGGTTTGAATTGTTCGTAATACAGAAGTAATTACATATTGCTAGTATTCTTTTACCTTTGATGCTCATCTTAGTGCTTGCTGGCATTTCTTAGAATACCTGTTGTTCTTTGATCTACTCAACGGATGGTTCTAGATGGAACATTTATGTTTAAAGTTTGTTAAATATTATTCAAAATCGTTTCAAGAGATGAAAAGTACAATGAAATTTCTATTGTATTGGTTTTATACTTTTATTCAAGTTAAACTGATGTGAAAATATTTTGGTAAGTGTTTTGTTTATTGCATTTTTCAATTTCTCACACGCAGTTAAAGTGATTTTATCAGCCAAAAAGAACATGTCCATTGTTCTTTGGGACGTATATAGTGTAATCCACATAAATTACGTTGACAATTTATTTAATTATTTTCTACATCTATACTTTTAGTCCAGCGGTTTTATTTCTTAACGTTAAGGGAAACATTCTACATCTGTACATTTGGTCCAACCTTTCTCTTTCTCATCGTAGAAAGAGATATTCTTCGCAAATAATATTATTTTTTCAATCCTTCAAAATAGACAATTATCGTATGGACGATCTCTTCATTGGAGCTAAAGCTCTATCTACCTAGCTATCTTTTCATGTTGAATACAAAAAATAGTCGCTGAGGAAGTTTTGGGAATATGGTAGATGCGTAAACAATTCAAAGCCTAACTCTTGATTTTTGAATATAACCATTCCACGTGAGTGCACCCTTGGGTTCTCTTGATAGAAGAGAACCTTTTGTTCACCATATTCGGTCGTTTTTTCCAAAAGTTCGTTGAAATTATCCAATAGGTTGCAATTATTATCACTATTAATTATCTTCCCTTTATCAACGTAATCTATATGAATTATAGTGCACGCATTCCAAAAAATTGTAGCTTCGACTTTCTTCGACGCAGGCTAGTCAGCAAAAACCGACTGTTTAAACATTTCTTTAGTTTCTCGAGCGCAGTTGTGAATCCATGTGACAAAAAAAATAAATAAATTGCACGAAGCAAATGCTTTGCGTGTAAAGTAATATAATGGGTGCTTTAAGTTGCATGAGAACCATCCATATCGATAGCTATGGTTTGACAGCTGATAATGTCAAACTGTGTTGACATTTCTGTTCAGTAAGGTTTGGCAAGTTATCATGAATCATTTAACGCCAGAACAACGCTTCCAAATTGTGGAAATTTTACTTTGAAAAAAATAAATCTGTTCGCGAAGTTGATAGAGCACTTCGTCCATTCTACGATGAACATAATTGGCCTAGTGAGTAAACAATTCGTGCAGTTATTGATCGTTTTCGCACTAATTTTACTCTTCTCGATTCAAAACCATCGACAAGACAAAGAAATGTGAGTACAGAAGAGAATACTGCTGCTTTAGCGCGAAGTATTGAAGAAGACGCCGAAATGTCGATTCGTCGTCGTTCTCAACTTGTTGGCCTTTGTCCTTCGACTAAGTGGAAAATTTTACGTAAGGATTTTGGCTTAGGTGCCTATAAAATACAGCTCGTGCAATAATTGAAGTCAAACGACCATCGTTTGCATCGCATTTCTGCTGATTGAGCTCATTTGAAACTGGCCGAAGACGAGCATTTTTATCAAAGAATTGTGTTTAGTTACGAAGCTCATTTTTGGTTAAATGGCTACGTCAAGAAGCAAAATTACCGTATTTGGTGCGAAGACAATCCTCAGGCCGTTAACGAATCACCATTACATCCACTAATATTGACTGTTTGGTGTGGTTTACACGCTAGCGGCATCATCGGTCCTTATTTCTTTCTAAATAAGGAAAGAGCTGGCGCTACGCTGACTAAACTTTTGTTTCCAAAAATTAATCAGCTAAACATCGACGACATTTGGTTCTAACAAGACGGCGCAGCTTGCCATATAGTGCGCTTAACAATCAATTTATTGCAAAATCAATTTGGTGACAACTTTATTTCTAGAAGTGGTCCTATTCACTGGCCCCCTCGTTTGTGCGATTTAACGTCTCTGAATTACTTTTCATGGGGCTATGTTAAGTCATTTGTTTATGCCGACAAGCTGGCAACTCTTGAAGCATTGGAAGCCAATATTCAAGCCACGATTGACGCCATACGGCCAGATTTGTTGGAAAAAGTAGTCAAAAATTGGACGGATCTAATGGACCATGTAACTCGTAGTCGCGGCCACATGGCGGAAATCATATTTAAAAAATAAATGCCATGAAATTATCTACCAGATTATAATAAAAATATTTCATTCCAACAATATTTCGGTCTTGTGTTATCATTTTAAGTTCTCAAACTCTTAAAAAAGCACCCGTTATATCAAGATGTAATTTGCCATCTGTAACCAACATTGTAACTGGGGTTGGCGATATACTATATACTATAGTCTGTAATACTATATGTAAATCCACGCTTGTTACTATGTACCACAAGTTATACTATACAGCACACGTTTATTTTTTTTAACACTCTACTGCATGTAATAAGAGGCAACAAAGTCTTACAAGTCGCACAACACAATTTTTTTTACATCTGTAGCGACAACCGACAACTAAAATTTTGTATTTTCGAATTTCATATTTATAAGTTTATGGTTAGTATCTTCCAAGTTATTGGTAATGATTGCACGTGCTTATTTTCATCAGTTCCTGTCGCTGGTTACCCGGGGGATTCTACAACCTTATATATGAATCAGTAGTGCTTGAACTGATATAAAAAGTATACTTTAGAATCGAACATTCTAGCAAAATCTAAGTAATATACAAGCAACGGTCGTGAAGCATCTGAAAAAAAATAAAGGAATATTTAGATAAGAGAAAGAAGAGCAAAGACATGGTAACAAATGGACTACGCGTTTGGGCAACTGTGGCGAATCTAATTAGAAAAATGTATGGAGTATAAAAAATTACAAAGAATTCAGAAAAACAAGACGAGACCAAAGAAAATATGGATCCACAAAATGTCTATAATTCTGGAGAAAATAGAAGCCACATGAAAGCAAGCTGAAAACAATGCAAGAAAATTGACTTTCTTTTGTACACACATCATAAGAATAAGGAAATATGCAAAAGAAAGTATGAAAAAGGCAAATTGAAAAGAAACGAAAAACAGAATTTGTAAAAATATAACATGATATAGAGTAATGTAACAGTATTTTTGGAAGATTAAGAAATTGCTTTGGCACATAAAAACTATCGTCCCTAGAATTTCGTATTTTCTGAAAATTTATTGAAAATGAATGGACAAATTTGTCAAGAAACAAATTTCATTTCTTTTCATGAATTTAATCATTCTTTGACTTCCACCTTGATATGAAATGAATTTAGAAACTCCACGTTTAGCGCGCGAATCGACAGTTTTTCTATTAAAATTCCATTCAATAGGGATCCTTTAATTACACTGCCTTTGAATATTTACTAGTTAAAATAACAACAAGTTCGCTCTTAGCAGTTGAGTAATTCACCCTGCACATTCCCCAAAGCTATTTGTAAAAGTGGCAAGCGACATAACATCGTGACTGGCATATTTTTTCCCATCACGGAGGAAAAATAATTTCGCCCGGGAAAAAAGAAGAAAAATAACAATTACATCCTACGCGATGTCCTGGACGTATTTAAGGACAACAACAAGCGACTACGACCTTAATAACAGACTTTCAATATGAAGTTTCATTTTTTTTCGTCGACGGGATGCGGAAGGGGCGATCCAGATCCGGTAAAGTCAGAGGATCTAGGTTTAGAAGAGAGGGGGTGGGATGGGGTGTGCAGACAGACATGTCTCACCGTGTCTATGGAGAACGTAAATTATGGCAATTTCGAAATTGCCAAAATGAATTATTTAAATCGCGCTTGGCTCGCGTCAAGGGAGGTTGACAAATTTAATTAAAAACAATTAATCATCTTTACGGGGTGTATAGCCAGTTTCCCGCTACTCTGATCCCGTGATCTTTCTGTACGCGGCGTCCGTGTAAGATACAAAAATGAAAAATTACGAGATGTCTTCTATGTGTGTGCCTCGACAAAAAAAAAATTCTAACAGAACCGGGGTCGCGCTCTATATGAGACAGCGATATTTCACTAAAAATAGGTTCTCAAGTAAAAGAGAACCAGAAGAGAGCCACGCGGTATAATTGTGTTTGCTTTCTGAAGGCGCTGGGTATATAATTAACGGCCCAGAGGACGCTCGCAAGTCATTCTTTATGGCCTTGTATGCGGTGTATATTATCCAAGCCACATTTTGTATTAAACGACCAGCGCGGTCCTATTCATTACGTCCTCCTGCAGTTGACTTTCTTCGAGTTCTTGGATATAAATTATAGTGACTCGGAAAGTTGTACAATAACTACCAAATCAACACTGATACTATATAAAACAAAAGCGAATTAAAAGAGCAACTACTGAATCGGGGCGTGTTCCTCTGGGCTACTAACAGTTGCAATGCAGACACGTGGAAAATCGATTATGCAACCTTACCCAGGTGTACCAATTGTGGTGAATTATACTGCAAATGAGAGTTCGATCACACTTAATAAGAGAAAATAATGGAAAATACGAGGGAGCGTTTTTATATTCGCGGAATGGGGGACAAGGGGTGGAAATAAAAAAACCAAATTATTTTTTGTTTTCAATATATTCACCTGCAAGACGGATACATTTTTCACATCTTTCAATTAATTTATTTATACCCTCATAAAAAAATGATTTCTCTTTATCTGCAAAATACGCCGAAACTGCCTCCTTGACTTCATCATCGGCAGTAAATTTTTTACCCCGCAGCTCTTTTTTCATTTTCGGAAAAAGGTAATAATCACTCGGGGCCAGGTCTGGGCTGTAGGGTGGGTGATTCACAATTTCGAAGCCCACCTTATGCAGGGCAGCTAACGCAACGCGGCTCTTGTGGACGGGCGCGTTGTCGTGCAAAAGCAGAACAGCTTTTGTCAATTTTCTCTTTAATGGCTTCTTTTAGTCGTTCTAATATTGAAGGGTAATATTCTCCGGTTATAGAAACACCTTTATCTTTATAATCAATCAACAATATTCCTTCCGAGTCCCAAAATACCGTTGCCATGAGTTTCCCAGCTGATTGTGACACTTTAAATTTCTTGGGAGGTGCTGTGCCCTTTTTATGCCACTGCATGGAGTCTTGTTTGGACTCAGGTTCATAATGATGAACCCAAGTTTCGTCCCCAGTAACAATTCCACTCAATACACCATCCTTGTCTTCATTACAGAGGTCCAAAAATGCACGCGAACACTCTACGCGCTGTTGTTTTTGCGGCGGCGTGAGCATTCTCGGCACCCATCTTGCGCTGACCTTAGGCATGCCGAGATGATCATGTAGGATTTGAAAAGTTGTTGTATCGGATACTCCAACCATTTCTGCGAGTTGTTTCTTCGAGTACAATTTGCTGGCGTGGTCACCTCAATGCTCCTGCCCGGCCTCGGGTCGTCTTCAAGGGATTCCCTTCCTTGTTTAAATAAACTATGCCACTTGTACACCATGGTTTTTCCTGGACAAGACAAATGACATTTCATTCATTATGGTCGCGACTGATTTTCCTTGCCTGGTAAGGAACTTTATAACGGCACGATATTCGATTTTTTCATTTCACTTTTCACTCCTGATTATGTTACTTGGTTGACGATAGCTCAAAGACTAACTGTCTAATAACAATGAAACTTCGTATTTATACAAATCATGAATCGCTGCACAGGCCACGCCCCCAACGCGCCTACTCACCCCTCTACAACCCGCTCATTCCGCGAATATAAAAACGCTCCCTCGTATGCGCAGGGTCACAGATGAATAAAACGTTCGTATTGTCTCCTTTTCGGGAAAAGTGAATGAATATCTATCACTACATAAATAGAGTAGATTTATTGGGATCGTTTTTGATGTACTGGAAGCCATTGTAAACGTTTTAGTGCGACATTATACGAGGGTGGATCTTTTGCTCCCCCCTGATCAACTCACAATTAAAAATTTGCAAATATTTTACTTTTATTTTTCTACATAATCTCCATTAAAGTTAACATATTTTTTCCATCAATGTACTGGCTTTTCTAATGCTTCCCGAAAAAAAATTGTCCAAACTCTGCAAACTTCTGCACATATCACATCATTATTTAATGCAAATCGTTTACCATGGAAGCGTTCTTTAAGTTTTGAAAACAGTTGGTAATTGCTGGGGGAAAAATCTGGCGAATATGCGGATGTTTAACCAACTCGAAGCCTGTCTGAGCTATTGCAGCTGTTGCATTAGTGACCTGTGACTAGGTGCGTTATCCTGACACAAGAGAACACTTTCGCGCAACTGCCCCCGAGGTTTTTCCTTTGTCGCGTCTCGTAATTTGGGAATTAAGTTGGCATAATAAGCACATGTAATCGTGGCCCCCTTCTGCAGGAAACTTACCAAAATTGCGTGTTCGACATTCCAAAATACGAATAACATGGTCTTACCTGCTGAAGGTTGCATCTTGAATTTTCTCGAAGGCGGTTAACCTCGTTATGTCCACTCTTTACTCTGTATCTTGTGGTCTGTACATCATAATGATGAATTCAGGACCCATACATTGTAACAAATTTTGCAAGAAAATTTTCTTTGTCGTGTCTATATCGCGCTAAAAGGCAACTGCAAATGTCTATTAGAGTTTAGTTGTGTGCATCTATTGACATTCGTGGTACCCATCTTTCAGATAATTTCTTCATGTTTAATTCGGCAGTAATTATATACCACATGGTATGAGAGACCAGTATTTTCAACTAGTCGTCTAATAGTCACACGTCGATGTTATAGCATAAATTATGAAAAATCCCCAGGCACAGTACAAGGCACCAAACAAAACACTCGTACGTGATAAACACATATGAGTGCTATAAACGATTTAAAGAAAGTCGTATGGACATAAATGGCGACGAACATCACGGTGCAAAAAAATCTGTGGAAATAAGATGGAATCCTCATTGTGATACATGGGAATGAATTTAAACATTTCCAAAGATTCAATTCATCGCATTCTGACACAGCACTTGGCACTGAGAAAGATTTGTGCAAAGTTGGTACCATACAGGTTAACTGAATTCAACATTGTACAGACCTGATTGAAGACTCAAAAAAGGACGAAAACTTAGGTATTCTATTGTAAGTGGCGATAAGGCGTGGTGTTTTCAATATGATCCAGAGGCCAAGCGTCAAAGCTCTGAATGGAAGCATCCAAGCGAAGAAAGACTAAAAAAAGCCGTGTGGAGAAGTCAAAAGTGAAGACAATGTTGATTTGTTTTTATGATTCGAAAGGCATAGTGCACAAAGAGTTTGTTCCAACTAGTCAAACAGTCAATGCTGTACATTGTGTTGGTTTTATGAAGTGTCTTTTGGCGCGTATTCGCCGTGTGCGCTCTCAATATCCTGAAAATGGTAGCTGGTGGTTGTTACATGAAAACGCAGATCTTATGGCTCGACGCTTATCACTGATTTTTCACCGGATTTGGCCCCATGTGATTTTTGTCTATTCTTCAAACTACAATTGCCGATGAAAGGCCAGCGTTATGCCGACGTCGAAGCCATTAAAAAGGCGTCGACAACGATATTGAAGGACGTTTCCAAAGATGAACTTAAAAATTCTTTCATGTTAATTGACCGTGCAAAACGTTGTATTGAAGCCGATGGCCACTACTTTGAATAAAATAAATGTACTTAGAATTTGAAAATAATAAGCATTTGTTTTTATTTTAAAAAAGTTGGGTTTTCTCTGCGACAGACTATGTATAATGACAACCATATGCGACCTTTAGCCTAGGAAAATACATAGTAATTTAAAACAATGAAGTTAATAATTACCCCGAGAGGATACAACAGAAATTACAATCATAACAAGAGTAAAATATGCAGTAAATAATGTCCATATAAATTGGAAAATAACTAAAAATTAAACCAGTAGATTACGTAAGTACGATTTTGTAGACAATGAAAATATAAACGATACAGGGCCGTAATGAATTAAATTGTAAAGCACAAAATGAGAAATTAAGCCTCATGTTAGGCATGTGAAAACTATTTAAATAAAATACTCATAAAAACCTTAAAACTGGAATATACAGTGGTGTTCATCAAAATATGAACAAGGTTAAAATACTATAGTGAAAAGTCATACAGTTTGACACCAAAATATACAGAAAAGTAAAATGAACACGAAATAAATAGTATCAGCATTCTAGGAACAGAGGGCTTACTAAACTTTGCTTATTATTGGAGGAATGTCAAAAATCATGTAGCTATTTTTAATTGTTACGGATTTATTGACTATTATGCGGTTGAAAGAATGACATACATTGGTAGTAGCTTACATAGGAAAGTTCCTATTAATTATTGTTAAAGAAATCAAAAACAAATACTTTAATCTAGAAAAAGCTATATTTTTTAGAATGTTAAAAGGAATCATTCTATTATTAATAACACCCTATCAACTACATATGTTTCACCGAATACACGGATCGTCAGGTTGATTTGTGTTATTAATGAACGATTCCTTCATAGCGTTTATCATATCATTTCGATACAGAAAATAATGAGTAATATCATAGGGAGATATGATATTACTCATTATTTTCTGTATCGAAATGATATGATAAACGCTATGAAGGAATCGTTCATTAATAACACAGAATCTGCCTGATGATTGGTCTATCCATGAAACATATGTAGTAGATAGGGTGTTATTAATAATAGAATGATTCCTTTTAACATTCTTTAATTGGCATAAAGCCTAGCACGCAAGTTTCTGTCTATTACACACTGGAAACTTAGTTTACCGATCCTTGTGAGATAGAAGCGTTCTCGCTTTGTCGGTCAATACATTTATGTATTGGTTGAGAGAGGGAGATATGATATTACTCATTATATTTTTTACGTTATTTACTTTCAAATTTTCGAAAAATTGCAATGTCAATTCTTTTAAAACAACCAAATTATCAATAAATTGACATAAACGCACATTATTGATTAGTATTACAAGTATTGGAGGGCCATCGCCCGTTCACTAATGGTAACTATTCGACATTTAATAATATAGAAACATATCTTATCCCTGAGGACTCTGGTAACAAGCACGATCGTCAAATTATCGAGGAATGCGACGATCTTATCCCTCTCTTACTTTAATTTAATGTTATTACCTATGCTATGTATAAGTTGTGTATGGTGTAGGACCCTGTGCGTTCCAAAGTAAGCAGTAAATTCCTGTCCCTTTGTGGTATGCTCGGGATAAGTGGATTGAAATTCTGCCTAAATTAAACTGTACACTCCGAAGTATGAAAATGTTGCGGTATAAGCAAGTATTTGTAAATATTCAACAGAATTTTTAGTTAGTTATTGAAGGAGGTAAAAAGCACTATGTCGATTGAGTATAAATTTGAGTTTTTATTTGAGTAATACATTGACTAAGGAAGTAGAAGATATATACTTTTATTAATTGCATAGATTATAAATTAAGTTATTGTCATAATCATCTTCAAAGACACATTTTGGAAAAATATGATCAATATTCCATGAACTGCACAGCATATTGTCAAACTTTACTCTTTATTACTGAAAATGTCAGCATTACTATTAAAATGCATTCGTTATGTTATCTGCTTCTGGGTTTTCGGGCTGGAACCGCGTCACTAATATATCTGCCGACGTTTCGTACCCATTTATATGGGACATCTTCAGGGCTGAACTACTGCACTGAAACTGGTGTAAGTCGATGGGGGACGCGTTTATATATGGATAATGGGTCATGGGTCAATGGAGCGTTACGGTTGCGGTTGGGTAGATTACAGATGCACGATTGCCAAGCGTTATGTAGGGGGTAGCCATCATCGCGGTTAAGGTTATTGGGGTGTTTAAAGATCTCTATAGTTTCACTGATTTTGCGACCATAGAAATGGTTAGTGCGGGATAGGATCTTGGTCGAATTAAACTGAATATGGTGCCCGGTTTCCAGCCTATGCTCGGCAAGTGCAGAACCGGCTATACGCAGAAATCTAGTACAACGCTCATGTTCAGAAACACGAGTGCCGACAGACCGCTTTGTTTCACCAACATATGCCCTGCCGCGTGAACAAGGAATCCTGTACACACCAGGCGATTCTAAAGAAACATGGTCTTTTACGGAAAAAGGGTCAGATAATTTAGAATGGGGTTTGAAGATGGTTTTGATGTTGTTTTTGAGAAGAACCCTACTGATGCGGTCAGTGACACCTTGTATATAGGGTAGGTGGGCTTTAGAGAGGGGAAGAGATGATGTAAGCTCTGTATTAAGTTGTGAGATTTTGGAATTAAGATGTCGATCAATGGTTCGTTGAATATTATGGTTGGAGAAATTATTATTTATAAGAGCTTTGGTAACATGACTTAATTCCTGGGATATAGAATGCTGGTCAGATATGTTGACAGCTCTTTGGATTAAGGAATTGATAACGCCCTGTTTCTGTGCGGGATGATGATGGGAGAGGGCATTGAGATATCGATCAGTGTGTGTGGGTTTGCGGTACACTGAATGTCCTAGTGAACCATCCAGATGACGAGTTACCATGACGTCGAGGAAAGGAAGGGAACCTTCAGATTCAATCTCCATGGTGAAATTTATGGAATCGTGTTGTGAATTTAAGAAAACAAGGAAGTTGTTCAAGGAATCCCGACCATGAGGCCAAATAACGAAGGTGTCATCCACATATCTGAACCAACATTTTGGTTTTTGGTTACAGGAGTTATGTATTTATTAAATGTTTTACTCCGATTAATTATTCGATATTTTATTGCACATGTTGCTAATAACTACAAATTAAATAATCTTTAATAATAAGACAACGCGTAAGAGTAATTTAATGATTTAAAAAATAATACCTGAAGAGTAATTAAGAGAGTAACAAATTTGCAAATCGTGGTTACTATGATGATTAATAATGTATCTTGATCAGTTGCAGCAGCTATAGCTTATAAGATTCACATCTTTCTCTCCCACAGGTGCTTAAGAAGCATCTAACAATGTGGTTCTAAAACCCAATCGAATATAAAAGTATAGTAATTACCAAAGGCAGAATCGATAGGAAGAAAGTGGAAAGGTCACTACTTGTAATGTAATAAAGAGGTCAGCATTGCAAGAACTGTGTTAAATCATTATTCTCCATATACCAGCGTGATGTTCAAGCAATGAGCACGGGGTCGAAGGAACTGAACACTTCTCTCAAAATATAACTCGATGGAAAAATTTTGTCAGTTTGAACCTTGGTCAGTCGCAGTAACTATCACCTGTAATATCCAAGTCTGCTCAATAAGTGCTCAAGAGGCATCCAAGAATGTGTCGTAAGACCCAATACAGTTATCAGATTTTTTAATAAGGGTATAACAAATTTGTATTTGAATAAAGCACAGAATAATTGAGATATTAAGCTGAAGTTTATTGCAGGCGCAGTACACATGTTCCGTTTAACTATGGAATACGATTTCATTCATGACCACAGCGAGCACGTTTGCAGCGATCGATTGCTTGGAGCCAATTTTCTACCACTCCTTCACACACATCGGCCGTAACGTTGGAAATTTCGTGTTCGATTTTATCCCAAAGCTCCTCTAACGTTGTTGGATTGTTGGCATAAACTAACGATTTAACATAACCCCATAAAAAAGAAACCGCATGAACGAGGTGGCCACTCAACTGGCCCATTTCTGGAGATTATACAGTTACCGAACTTCCCCTTCAATAGATCAACTGTTTGACCAGCTGTGTGGCATGTGGTATCATTTTGTTGGAATCATATATCACTGATGTCGAGTCTATCCAATTCTGGCCAAAAATAGTCTTCTGACATGCCACGATAGCGAACTACATTGATCCTAACACGGTTATCATTTTCATTGACGCAAAAATAGGGTCCAGTAACAACTCCGGCATGAAATTCACACCACACGATCACTTTTTGTGGTTGTAATGAAGTCCCTTAAAGCACATGTGGGTCTGTTGTTGTCTAATAACTCATATTTTGCTTATAAACCAAGCAATTAAGCCAGAAATAGTGACATTACTATTAGGCTTTTCTTCAAACTTTAGTAGAGAAGCTTCGGCGCTTCAAATACCCAAGAGGCTTCAGTTTTTGAGTTAATTTGATCTCGTAAGGATGTATGCCAAGATCTTTGCGCAAAATTTGTCACAATGTGGTTTGTGAGATTCCCAATTCCCGTGAACGACGTGAAATTTACTGATTTGGCTCTTTTTGAACTGAAACACTTTTTTTTTGGTACTTCGGATGCGTTGTAACAGAAACATTCAATAATGAATATCTTGACTTGAATTTATCCACTATAACACGCACAGGCTGCCTGGTGGAACGATTATTACGACCGAAAATTGAAATAAGCGCCCTTAAAGTTGCGACAACCGACTCAGAGTTGCGGTGGCAATTTTTAATAATTTCCAAACATTAGTCGTTCTTGGACTTCACAATGATAAAAATGTTAATCATTATTTACAAATATGAAGAACGTATTTTCGTAATAAAAGACAAAATTGTTATGTATATTGGAATAGGCGATATAATAGTTATCGAAGGACGGATATGTAAGAAAGAGAAAGTGAAAAAATTACAACTTATCTAATGAAGACGTTAGCATAAGAGGAACTGTGTTAAATAAGTATTCTCCGATGACTAAGCAAAGGGTACAGAGTCGAAAGACAGTTATCTCAAAATAAAACTCGATTAAAGAATTATTCTATCATACGTTCATTATATAGTATTATACAGACGAGGATAGTTTGATAAGTAGTGAGAATGACACATAGGTGGCGCTTTAATTTAATAAAACAAATGCACTGTAATTTAGATTGCCTATTTATATGTTTACATTCCGATATTTAGATAAATTGGTTGATTAGTTTATTTTTGACAGCTGATTGAAAAAGAGGCAACACATCGTTTTGTTAAAATGGAAAAAGTAGAGTATCGTGCGGTGATTAAATATTCGTAATTAAGGGTATGAGAGCTACCGAAATAAAAGATGAGTTACGGGAAACATTAGGTGAATCTGCTCCATCATCCACCACAATAAGCAGATGGGTAAATGAATTTAAACGTGGTAGAACAAGCTGTGTTGATGAAGCGCGCTCTGGAGCACCCAAAATTGTGACTTCTAAGGAAATGATTATAAAAATCCATAATATTATTACGCAAGATCGACGACTCAAAGTGAGAGAGATAGCAGGTAAACATTTCAACAGAACGCCTACACTACATTTTAACTAAAGAATTGGGCCTTTCCAAGCTTTCGGCAAGATGGGTGGCGCGATTGCTTACGACTGATCAAAAGTTCACTCATTTGCCCATTTCCATTGAGTGCTTGGACCTTTATAAGCAAAATCCGGTTGATTTTTGTAGGCTATTTGTTACTTGCGATGAAACTTGGATACACTACAGTACACCCGAAACTAAACAACAGTCTAAACAATGGTAAGAACGTGGTTCCGCACCTCCAAAGAAAGCGAAAACCACTTTATCGGCAAACAAGTTGATGGCATCAATTTTTTGGGATTCAAAGGGCGTTTCGCTCATTGATTACCTTCAGAAAGGTTCCACAATAAACGGACAATATTATGCAGAACTTTTACAAAAATTTAATGTTGAGATTCGTGCTAAACGGCCAGGAATTGCAAAGAAAAAGATTCACCAAGACAACGCTCCCTCGCATATCAGCACAGTTGTGATGCCTAAAATCCACGAGTTGCATTTCCAATTAGTACCGCATGCGCCTTATTCGCCGGATCTAGCCCCTTCCAACTTCTACCTTTTTCCAAAATTGAAAACGTCACTAGGTGGAAAAAAATTTCGACGAGCTTATCATCTTCGTAAATGAATATTTTGCAAGCCGTCCGGAGTCGCATTTTAGAGATGTCATAAAGGTATTGGAGCACCATTGGAATAAATGTATTGCTCTTTTAGAAGAATATATTGAAAAATAGAAATTATTCTGTATTTAAAAAATTCGTTTTTCTTTTCCATTCTCACTACTTGTCAAACTACCCTCGTACAGGAATGGATTGATGAGACTGACAAAGAGGACAACACCAATAAAAAAATCTTTGGTTTTCAACTTTGTAATCTTTCTAAATACAACTGTGAAAGTTTATATTCTTTCATATTTGTCTTTGCCACGTTTTGACATGGCAAAAATAAAGTTCCGGTCAGTGATTACGTTCTCGGTTTTAAAGAAGAAATCAAGAACGCACTTTAGCCAACAATTTAGTGAAGTTAAAACATGATCTGAAAGATTTTTAACGTCTGACAATAAATGTTGATGTAACCTGGAAACGCCATTATACTCCCAAAACGAAGAGAGAATCGAAACAATGGACTTCAGTGGGATTCATTCTTCTTATCGACTATCTTCCAAACGATGACACGTTAGCAGGCAAAGATAAACTACAGTAAATTTTCCCGAAGAGAGACTTGGAATTTGAACTGTCTTTGGTGCACTAAATCAGTAAATTACCACTAACAAAACAAGAAATGAAAAACGTGTAAGTGCAGCTTTAAGTATAAAACAAGCAACGAATACTAAGGGAACTAGAGTAGTCGTATAAACAATAACTGCAACGAAGATTTTCCGGGAAATAAATTTCGGATTTCCGATTACATCTATGTACTTTAACGTTTTCAAGATTCCGACATTTATAAGGTTGCCATCATCAGATCGCTCAGCTCATTGTTAACTAGTATCGAACGGGCGTGAACTTCCTGCGATGTTTTGCTGGCGTCTTCGAGACATTGATCAAGGTCACGCCAGTTCGATTCCAGTTATGCCATCTAAGTTTCTGCTTTGAAAATGAAATGGAACCAAAGAGCAATGAAGATTGTCTTGCGTTCACAGCATGTTTGCAGGAAGTTTTGAATTAGAATTTTTCCCTAAACAAATTCAATGATACTGTTTCAGAATAGATTACATTGCTGTTCCAATAGGTTGGCTATAAGTCGCACGCCAAATTGTACATCCAACCAAATAGTATTTTCTAAAACATTTTGTCCAAGAATGACAAAATATTATGGTATAAACTCTTTTATTATTCCTTCAGAATATGCAATTTTATGGTTCACTATAACTAATATCAAATTATAATAGTAATAATATCAAGTCAGTAGTAAAAAAATATCCAACTAGTCTTCAGTCGAAATTTCGAACTGTAGCTTGTGGTCCCTTCTTTATATGTTAAGTATTATGTATGAAAGTATATGGTTCTATTTGTATGAAATGTATGTTGAGCACCAGTATAACTTTGGTAACGTACCAAAATGCACGCAATTCGAAACGTGTGAAACCATTATGAAACTTTTCCACATTTCTCGTGTAACTTTCATCTAATTAGAACAATTTTCGTCTGCGACACGATCATCAGTTTATATCATAAGTGTTTTATAAGGTTTGAGCTTAAAGACTGATTCAAACATTTCACAACGCAAGTTCACCATCTTCAAGCAATCTAACCTGGCATTAACATAAACAAATGAAAAGGTATATCGTTTAAACTTTTACTTAAAATTTCAAATCTAAGAATTAAAATTACTTTAAAAAAATAAAATTTCTATTGATAACAGTAGATAAAATACAGTGTGAAAGTTTGTTCCTCATGTTTCTCAATTCTCCGTTATTTTGCGAAATGAAGTTAATATCCATATTTCTTTTAATATTGCTCAAACGGTAAAAGAGAAACTGCAGTTGGTTCAAGCTTTCTGCTATCGAGTTGGAAATATAAACGAACTCGTTTACTATTTGAATTGCACACTATAAGCAAATAATCTAATTTATTCATACTTAACCAACAAAGGATATGTAGTGCTTTATAACAATTGATTTTACATTACAATTGATGAGTTCCACAGAGGTCAATATTGGGTTTTCTGCTTTTTGGAATTTATGCCTTATAATATTACTTTAAGCAAGGTTACCCAAATCGCAAATGATATGTACAGCAGATATCATAAATGTTTTACGTCGTACACTAAAATATATCTGCCTAATTCATTTTCGACGGCCTTTATAACTTTTTATTATACAATATATGAACAAAATTTTGGCAGTTGAAATATGTCTGATTTATAACCCAGTGACACAAAAACACAATATTTTCCGAAGGTAAAAGATTTGTATTTGTGTAGATGTAGTAACACCAGTAATATAGGAATAATTACTTTCTTTGGTATTATTTATTCCATATATATATATATATATAATGTTCTATTGTAAAAGGTATATATTTTACATTTTTTCTTGTTCTTTTTGTATATTTCATTAAGCGCTTCCTAACTTTCAATTTAAATAAAACAAAGTGTCAGTGAAATATCATCGAAATTTTTATATGTTTGAAAGGCCTATCGATGCTATTATATATGGAATATAACATCGCGCAAATGTCTGCCGCGGCTACGCTGTGTGGCGCGTAAACGAAATGTCCAATTTTTCATTATTCTGGCGCATAAATGAGACTGATCAGGCAGGGTTATGTTGGCTTTGACAGTCGCTGTGGTTTGCGTCTTATTCGCATAGACGTGCGACTTACGAAAACCCCACAAGAAAAAGTCGGTGGCTAATTCACATCACCTCTACGTGAAATGACCATGCCCTCAAATCGCTTGAGCAGAATGTCCAATATGGCATGAGCTGTGTGGCATGTAGCGCCGTCCTCTTGAAGCCACATGTCGTTATTGTCGATATAATCCAATTCAGCTCGCTGTTGACGGTGATGGCCTAGCCAACGTCGTTCTCAAAGAAGTATGGACCGATGACGCCGCCAGGCCAAAATCCACACCAAACAGTGACTTTTTCGGGATACGTTGGACGCTCTTGGATCTCATTGGATTAGTATCGTCCTAAATTCGACAATTATGTTTGTCGACGTACTCATTCATCAAGAATTGGTCCTCATCGCTTAAGATAATTTTTTGATGAAAATTAGGGTCAGTTTCCAACTGCTCCAGGACTCATTCGGTAAACACACGTCGTTGTCTATGGTTGTTTTCCTTAAGCTCCTGGGTCAGTTGAATGTTGTACGGGTGCAGGCCCAAGTTGCAGTCTGCGAACGGCCGAGTTCTTGTGAGCGACGCGAAATCGACTGCCTCGGATTCCTCTGCACGCTCTCACGCACAGCGATGATGTTTTCGGCATATCTTGAGTTTCGTCGTCGTACGAGTGTTGTTTTATTGTTTACTGAACCAGTGGACTCAAATTTGTCCACCTCACTGTGAATAGTCCTATCGGGAGGACAATTACGGCGACCGTAAAATGGGCGAATTTCGCGAAACGTTGCCCCAACAGAACACCCATTTTGATTAAACAATTTAACCGTTTGCACTTTTCGTTAAACGCTACATCTATCCATTGTCATTTGGCAAAACAGACTGAACAAATGATAGCTAATTCGACAGATGTAGCTTCAATAATATGGCCGCTATCAACTGTCAAAATTTGGAAGACCCGTTATCAATTGATTTTGCAATGCCTGTTATGTAAGTTCCCTTTTGTTTTTATAAACAAGTGTATCGCCTGGCTTGCTACCAGTAATCTTTTATCTGTGTGTATTGTCCTGTCCCAATAATCATATCGAATTTTCAATTACTATTCTTTTTATTATTTTATTTTATATTTATTTGGTGTTGTGGTAAGTTTATTGTTAGAAGATTCAGGTAATGTAAGCTATATTCAAGCCGGCCAGTAATCATTGAAATCACGATTGAGAAAAGTGAAATGCATTTTTAATGTTGTGCTTGTATTCCTGATTGTAATGTAATCGTTAGAAATGTTTTTGAAAGGGTATTCCGTTTTTCATGAATTCAATTATATTTTTATAATTCGTTTTCTTTAAATTCCAATTAATGAATAATTCGTCAAGTGTTCAGCTCGCTACACATCATTAACTATTAGAACACATTAATCCATTGTGTGCTATGATAATTATGTCCTGATATATGTATACGATTCTATTATGCCACATATGACAGTGCGATATTTAATGGGTGGTTATTCAAGATAATGATGATGTATGCTGTAATATCCTTTCTCTCTAAATACACAACTAAACCGTAGTCTATTTCGATATTAATATTTCAGTATGTGCGCTTCATAAAGTTATTTACAAAGCTCGTATTCGAAATGTACTTTGTGTACGTCTATTACCCGTCTATTATATGTTGTGTAACTATTGTTATTCATCACTCATTTTATGGTAAATACCTTTATGTTACATAGTTTTCGTAATTTAATTGCGAAATGTAAGTGAATTGTTGTGGTACGGAATAAAATTCGTTTTTCAACACATTAGTAGTAATTGCTGTTTCATAATTTTCCTCCACTTATGGTACGTGTGGGATGTCTAAGTTTCTACGCAATATTATGAAGAAGCAAGAATATATTACCCCATGTTGTTTGCTGAAAGTATTACGTATAAGTATACATAGTGATCCTTTTACAACATCAAATTTTATTGCAATTCGAAGACCACTGTTTCTTGTTCTTCCACGACACTTCTTCAATGCCCTTTCTGTCCATAGCTATGTAGATTAGCTTGTCCCACAACTTCTTTGGTCTACCTTTTTTCCATTTTCTCTTCAAGATCCATGGCCAGGCTTGAGTCGACACACTATCTTCAGTCAATCATCTCACAGGGCCATACCAGAAGAGCTTTCATCTCTGTAGTACATGTGAGTGCTTCTTCTATATTCATCATTTGTTTAATTCTGTCCGTTCTTATGTGGCCATTTAATGTCATACAACGACTTCGCCGATAACTGTTTTCCACGACACTTCTTCAATGCCCTTTCTGCCCACAGCTATGTAGATTAGCTTGTTCCATGACCTCCTTGGTCTACCTCTTTTCCTTTTAATCTTCAAGGTCCATGGCCAGGCTTGAGTCGGTACACTATCTTCAGTCATTCATCTCATAAGGTCATACCAGAAGAGGTTTTATCTCTATAGTATCTGTGTGTGTTTCCTCTATATTCATCATTGGTTCGTTCTTATGTGATCTTTTAATGTCAGACAGCGACTTCGCCGATAACTGCTTTCCACGACACTTCTTCAATGCCCTTTCGACCCATAGCTATGTAGATTAGCTTGTCCCATGAGTTCCTTGGTTTACCTCTTTCCCTCTTCTCTTCAAGATCCATGGCCAGGCTTGAGTTGGTACACTATCTTCAGTCATTCATCTCATACGACCATATCAGAAGAGATTTTATCTCTATAGTATCTGTGTGTGTTTCTCTATATTCGTCATCGGTTTAATTCTGTTCTTTCTTGTTTGGTCGTTTAATGTCAGACAACGACTTCGCCGATAACTGTTTTCCACGACACTTCTTCAATGCCCTTTCTTCCCACAGCTATGTAGACTAGCTTGTTTCTTGTCTTCCTTGGTCTACCTGTTTTCATTTCTCTCTTCAAGATCCATGGCCTGGTTTGAGTCGGTGTACTATCTTCAGTCATTCACCTCACAGGGCCATATCAGAAGAGGTTTTATCTCTATAGTATCTGTGTGTGTTTCTTCTATATTCGTCATGGGTTTAATTCTGTTCGTTCTTGTGTGGTCGTTTAATGTCAGACAACGAGTCAGCCGATAACTGTTTTCCAGGACACTTCTTCAATGCCCTTTCGGCCCATAGCTATGTAGATTAGCAAGTCCCATGACTTCCTTGGTCTTCCTGTTTTCCATTTTCTCTTCAAAATTCATTGCCTGGTTTGAGTCGGTATACTATCTTCAGTCATTCACCTAATAGGGATATACCAGAAGAGGTTTTATCTCTATAGTATTTGTGTGTGTTTCTTCTATATTCATCATTGGATTAATTCTGTTCGTTCGTATATGCTCTTTTAATGTCAGACAACGACTCCGCCGATAACTGTTTTGCAGGACACTTCTTCAATGCCCTTTCTGCCCTCAGCTATGTAGGACTTGTCCCATGACTTCCTTGGTTTACCTATTTTCCTTTAATCTTCAAGATCCATTACCAGGCTTGAGCCGATATACTATCTTTAGTCATTCACCTCACAGGGCCATATCAGAAGAGGTTTTATCTCTATAGTATTTGTGTGTGTTTCTTCTATTTTCATCATTGGATTAATTCTGTTCGTTCTTATATGCTCTTTTAATGTCAGACAACGACTCCGCCAATAACTGTTTTGCAGGACACTTCTTCAATGCCCTTTCTGCCCACAGCTATGTAGGGCTTGTCCCATGACTTCCTTGGTCTACCTATTTTCCTTTTAATCTTCAATATCCATTACCAGGTTTGAGCCGATTTACTACCTTTGTCATTCACCTCACAGGGCCATATCAGAAGAGGTTTTATCTCTATAGTATCTGTGAGTGTTTCTTCTATATTCATCATTGGTTTAATTCTGTTCGTTCTTATGTGGTTTTTTAATATCAGACAACCACTTCGCCGATAACTGTGTTCCACACTTCTTTAATGCCCTTTCTGCCCATATCTACGTAGATTAGCTAGTCCCATGACTTCCTTGGTCTACCTTTTTTCCATTTTCTATTCAAAATCCATGGTCTGGTTTGAGTCGGTATACTATCTTCAGTCATTCACCTCACAGGGCCATATCAGAAGAGGTTTTATCTCTGTGGTATCTGTGAGTGTTTCTTCTATATTCATCATTGGTTTAATTCTGTTCGCTTTTATGTGGTCTTTTAATATTAGACAACGACTTCGCCGATAACTGTCTTCTATTTCATTTGTTCGATTTTGCATGTTCCTTTTTACTGTCCATGGTTTTGAACTGTATGTAACTGTATTCTCTACTATTATTTTGAATACGTGTTTTTTTATTCTCGTCTGAATATGCTTGTTATATAATATTGAGTTTAATTGGTTCGTATAATATGTCTCTTTCATCTTCTCCACCGTCTCTTTGGGTAACTCTGAGATATTTATATTCCTCAGAATTTTTAATTATTTTACCGTCAATGTGTTTTCCTGTGCATCCTATTGCCATATATTCAATTTTTCCATCTACATTTCCAGACTCCATTTTCTAAATTTCTCCACCAGTTTTTTAATCATATATGTCACATCTTCAGCATCCTATGTCAGAATAACCCAATTTTCAGAAATTGATGAGGTAATAAGATTTGCTTTGTCAATTTGAACTTCAATTTGTTTGACATTTCTTTAACTAATATTACAGAACCGAGTATATATTAATTTTCAAAATCGTAAGAAACTGACAGCACTTTTTGTCTCCGACCCATATTTATTTAACAGTATTTTGAAAGTTCCTGTAAGTTCCTATCTTGTTTTAATACAGCTGATGTTTCATCTATAGATTTTCTACGTATGTTGTTTTCTTGCAAGGAATTGACCATAACTTTTTTTTACATTTCTTGTCTTTCCCATCCATTTTTTATTAGCCACCAAACTGTTTGCTTCGTATTTTTTGATAATTTTAAAAATCCAAGCCTGAGAATATTGCATTCTCTCTGCAATTAGCGACGAAAAAACATTATCCAGTTGCAATTTTCCTCATGTATTCTGGGTATTTCACCCTGCTTTAGAGAAATTAACCTAATCAGGATACGGATGATAGAATAAAATATTGTTACGGTATCACTGTATAGTATCAGAAAAATTTCCACAGATAGTTATAAAGTACACACAAGTCCTTTATGATTTTAAATACAGTAATTCTACTGAACGCTTTGACATACTGTGATATACTAACCTACGTTGCGAATAAACTGTGCTCAAGAAGGTAGCGATATAACCATCGATAAGGAACAGATTACACGAGTAGAATTATTTAAGAATACTTTCGCAGAAGCTCCTTTCCCTTTCATTTATCAATATATTTTCAATTCCTAGAACTTTATTATGAGACTAGAAGTATAATAATATTAAATATGAGAACAATATTGTAAAGGAATTGATTTTTTTGCAAATCGTCACTTGCTTATGTTCCTAATTCTACTTTTTACTCAATATAATGTACATATAACACAAAAAAGAAGCATTAACAGAATATTTCTTTATCTATTTCTATCATCTGTTAACCACGAATTTAACTATAAAAGTTTGTTACCTAACAATGGAACAAAAGACTTACTGAACTGAGTCCAAATACTACACCAACAGAGTATCATTTAACTCTAGTTTCGTTATCACTATCTTGATGGAAATTAATTCCTAAATGTTATGCCGAAGAGTACAAAAATCAGTAGAACTGGTACAATGGAACAGAAGACTTACTGAATTGAGTCCAAATACTACACCAACAGAGTAACATTTTCTTTGGTCGCTGCATCACTATTTTGATGGAAATTTATTCCTAAATGTAATGCCGAAGAGTCCAAGAAGCAGTAGAAGAATTTTCGCCTCTAATAGGGGAGAAGATAGATTTCCAGAGCAGTGAAAGGAGGCAGTAGCTAATAAAGAAAATTATATTTTAGAAAAAAATATAAAGTTACCAAAATAAATTTGCTTTATTTTTAAAACAGCGAAGTTTCTTCTACACCTGATAGCATTGTCAAATTTAAAGTTGGTATGAGGAAGTAGTTATAAGAATACAAACTAGTTTCATATGATGGGAGAAGTAACATGGACTACCAGTAGAATTGTTAATAATTCTAAGCTGGCGCTGTCCAATTATGTACATTTTTCTAAAACGAAAAACGTTTAAAACGTAATGTGTGTGAAAAAAGCAGATCGTAGAGAAATCGTAACTTAATAAAAGACGGAACAAAATCAAAAAATATATATCTTTAACTGCTTCTTTATGAGATTTGTCATTTTACATTATGAAGTAATCTGGTGCATGCTACCATAAAAGAAAACGTAGTGCGATATAACATTCCTCAACTTATACGTAACTTGAAAGGAAATACATTTTTAATAACATTTCTTAGATTGCGAGTGGAGCGATTTTCTCGCGTGTTCAATCAGTCACGCAGCGTGACGTCTTTTACATGACCAATACGATTTTCAGTCCGCTTAATCGCTTCATTTCCATCGGTACTATTTGGATTTTTTCACTTTTATATATGACAAACATATGATATGTCTCAAATTATACTTAAAAGGAGAAAATCAAAACATCTCAGTTTGTGTGTGGAATTACAAAACAAAATCTGAATCTATTATTATTTCTTTTTAAAGACTTTTTTACTCTAATAGAAAATATCAATAACAATTGTGTTGAAATTAATACATAATTACACATATCTGAAGTTTTCGTCTCTTCGAACTTCCGTAATAATGTCCTTGGAATGTGCAATTCCGTACGATTTAGCTTCTGATGACACCAGTTGGTAAAATATGATGAAATTCTTACGAAGACTTTTTCGCCATTTTCTTTCTTCATCCTTTTAATAAATCTTCCTAAATTTATCAACATTTATTTCGTGCTTACTTTTACATACGAGGATAGTTTGACAAATAGTGAGAATGACACATAGGTGGCGCTCTAACTGGAAAAACAAATGCAGTTTGGCTATTTATATGTTTACATTCCGACATTTAGATAATTCGGTTGATTAGTTTATTTTTGACAGCTGATGTAAAAAGAAGCAACACGTCGTTTTGTTAAAATGGAAAAAGCAGCGTATCGTGCGGTGATTATATACTTCGTAATTAAGGGTATGAAAGCTACCGAAATAAAAGATGAGTTACGGGAAATATTAGGTGAATCTGCTCCATCATCCGCCGCAATAAAGAGATGGGTAAATGAATTTAAGCGTGGTAGAACAAGCTGTGTTGATGAAGCGCGCTCTGGAGCACACAAAATCGTGACTTCAAAGGAAATGATTATAAAAATCCATAAAATTATTACGCAAGATCGACGACTCAAAGTGAGAGAGATAGCAGACATGGTAAACATTTCAACAGAACGCGTACACCATTTTAACGAAAGAATTGGGCCTTTCCAAGCTTTCGGCAAGATGGGTGCCGCGATTGCTTACGACTGATCAAAAGTTCACTCGTTTGCGCATTTCCAATGAGTGCTTGGACCTTTATAAGCGGAATCCGGTTGATTTTTGTAGGCGATTTGTTACTTTCGATGAAACTTGGATACACTACAGCACACCCGAAAATAAACAACAGTCGAAACAATGGTTAGAACGTTCTGCACCTCCAAAGAAAGCGAAAAGCACTTTATGGGCAAACAAGGTGATGGCATAGATTTTTTGGATTCGAAGAACATTTTGCTCATTGATTACCTTCACAAAAGTGCCACAATAAACCGATAATATTATGCAGAACTTCTACAAAAATTAGATGTTGAGATTCGTGCTAAACGGCCAGGAATGGCAAAGAAAAAGATTCTGTTTCACCAAGACAACGCTCCCTCGCATGCCTGCACAGTTGCGATGTCCAAAATCCACGAGTTGCATTTCCAATTAGTACCGCATGCGCCTTATTCTCCGGATCTAGCCCCTTCCAACTTCCGCTTTTTTCCAAAATTGAAAACGGCACTAGGTGGAAAGAAATTTACGTCTAACGACGAGCTTAGAATCTTCGTAAATGAGTATTTTGCAAGCCTTCTGGAATCGCATTTTAGAGATGACATACGGGCATTGGAGCACCGTTGGAATAAATGTATTGCTCTTTTAGGAGAATATATTGAAAAATAAAAATTATTTTCTTTTCCATTCTCACTGCTTGTCAAATTACCCTCGTATTCTTAGATAATTGTAATGCTTTTTTAACGGTATTAGCTAATTATTACAATTTAGCTATTTAAGTCGCTTTTAGATAATCTGTAAGCCATATAGTTGCTTACCTCAATATTATGGTCACGTACGTGGACTATTTAGGAAATACTACTTTTCGTTTGAACAGTGATTTTAGAGACAGCGTTTTACTGGATCAAAGGTAGTAATATACAACCCAAAGAAACAAAGCCTAAACGATTAAGAAAAATAAGAGCGAGTATTTGGATATTGTAAATTAAACTAAAATGCATTAGCGAAGAGATTCTTTTTAAAATAATAATGGAACTGTCGATAGTTCCACCGACACCTCCAGCATGAAATATACATTCTAAAGTCGTTTAAAGTAGATGCAATGCTTGCTTTTGCATTACTTCTGTCTGATTTTCAAGCCAGATATGACAAAATTACTTTTTTAGGAAACATTAAGCCAGAATAACTTTTCTTCGCTGAAGATATTTTCTAATGAAATTTTGGTTAATTTTCAAACACCCAATTACTGAATCTATGACACAGCATATGAATAGTTTGGGTTCTGGTTTTAAAACGGCCCCGCAAGCACATACATCAAGAACTTTTCAAACAATTCTCCACAAACTAGTGTTTAAAATGCCCAATCGAAATCGACGAGGAATTGGTACATTTGGATTTCCACAAAGCGATGTACAGCTGCAATATTCTCTTCGTTCCTTTCACTTTCTTTGTTTTCTTCTTGGCACAGAAGTTATTTTAGCCTTTAGCTGTAATTTTAGTACCTTGCTTACTTTCTATCATGCTAATTTTGTTTCTTGTATAAAATATGGTGTGATATACTGTACAGTGTCGCCGGAGGTGGGCAGAGTGTTCCTTATGCAAAAACGGGCCCTCAGAATTATCTTTGGGTTGGGCTATAGGGATTCATGCAGAGAACATTTTCGAAGTAACTCGATATTAACTATTTATGATATTTATATATTAGATCTCCTATGTTTCGTTTTTAGGAACAAAAACGCTTTTTCGAGTGGCAATGTAAATCGTAAATGTGATACACGAACTGATAATTATTTATTACCTGCATCACACGCAAAATCTATGTTCCAAAAAGGAACATATTTTATGGGATGTAAATTACACAATAACTTACCACTTTGTATTAGAAATGTCACAAACTTCTCTATTTTTAAAAGCAACCTTAAACGGTACCTGTTTACGATAAATTGCTATTGTATAAATGACTTTCTATGTCATCTTTTTTCTTATTGAGACGTGTTTCTAGCATGAGTGTGTACATAGTATGTATTGATTGCTATTTTCTTATACGTACTGATATGTACTGTACGCACATTGTTTTAGAAATAAAATTTATTATTATTATTGAATACAAGAAAGAAGTTGATATCAACTTGTTGAAATCAGAGAAAATAATAAGTTACAGGTATATAACAGGGTATCATCCTGGGGCCTCTACTTTTTATTATATTTATAACATGATCTCATATCAAATACTGATAATCGTTTTGCTACTAATTATGCAGATGACATCATTCTATTATTTAAATCTGAAACTTATCCTGAAGTAATAAAAAAAAGGTAATTGCATAGTAAAGAAAGCAGAAAGAGTGGTTAAATTTTAACAATCTCATAATAAATGTAACACAATCTAAATGTGTGCTGTTCAGAAGGTATCATCGTCGTGCTTCACAAGATATAACACTACATAATAAAATTTATAATTTTGTAAATAGTGTTTCATTTTTAGTTGTAACGATATGACTAGTTATCGTTTACTGAGCACGTCTGCAAACTAACTAAAAAACTAAAAAACTAACTATGGTCTAAGAGTATTAGTTAAGAAAACAAATGATGAAATAACTCAACTATTCTATTCAAATTTGTATAATCAACTTAGATATGGTATCATTTTTAGGGACGCCCTTATTTATATTTTAAAATCTGTCTATGTAGTTTAGAAGGAAGCAGAATGTATACTTAATAATATGAGACACAGAGGTACAGTATTGTGCAAATTAATGGAATCATGATTATTTTTTTTAGTTTTCTGCATGTGGCAACATTGTTAGGTCGGTTCTGACAGTAGTTTTATGTCAGAAAACATAACCTATATCACTAGGAACACATTACATAGCTATTCAGTGCGTTTTAGAGACTTCGTTCACATAAACTCTTTCAAAGTTCAAAATTTGATTTACATTATGCTTTTACCGATTGTTCGCGATATGGATATCACGCCTAGAAAACGTGAGAAGATTGTTCATTAAGTAAGCACACTTCAATGACACAGAGAGATATTGCTCAGGAATGTGCTGTTAGTCAAGGAGCAGTAAGCAAGATCCTAAAGCAAAAAAAGAATACCGAAATAGTTGAAGTTCAACGAGCGGAAAAATATGGAAGATGATACCCCGGGATGTCACTTTTTTGGTCAGAAGTAGCAAGCTGAATCCAAGAAAAACTAGTTTTGAACTACGAAAAGACCCTGGAGTGAAAGCGCATGACTCGACAGTTCGTACGAGACTTTTAGAGTCTGCAAGAAAACCCATTCGACCACAGAAGGAGCAACTACTCACTCAACGAATGATGAAGCAGAGGCTTATTTGGACCAAGAAATATGCCGGATAGAATGAAGAAGACTGGAGAAAGGCGTTGTTCTCAGACGAGCCCCATTTTTTGGTGCAGGGGCAGCGATCAAAATTCCTGAGAAAAAGTGGAAATGAAAAACTCACTGCAGCTCATGTCGATCAGACTGTCAAACAGCCTGTAAAGAAGATGTGTTGTGGATGTTTTTCGTACATGGGGACTGTATCGCTGGTGTCTATAGAAGGCATGATGAGCAGCCAGAAATATAAAGAGCTACTGGATAAATATTTGAGAAAAGATCTAAAGAAATGTGAGCCAACCGGAGGTGCAATTTTCCAACAGGACTCAGCTCCATGCCACAAATCAAAGGTTATGAATAACTCTCCTCGACTGGCCTGGCAATTCTCCAGACTTAAACCCAATTGAAAATCTATAGGCCATTTGTAAGGCTAGGTTACATAAAATGGACTGTACAACGAAGACAAAATTGATGGAAGCAGTAATTCAGGTGCGGTTTCGGGTCGAGGAAATAAAGGAAAACTGTCAAAAATTAATAGATTCCATGCCGAAAAGAGTTCAGGCTGTCATCGCAGCCAAAGGAGGGCATATCTCTTATTAAATTACTAGTAATTTATAATTTTATACCGTCACATAAACGGTTTTCTTAGTTACATTGTGTTTGATTCCATTAATTTGCACAATACTGTAGCTGTTAGGGGTACATTTTAACAAGGAAATATACGAACGATTGTTGTAATCTATACGTACGAATATATTAAGTTCATTCGGGGGCATCCAGAAATTTTTGAATGAAATATAAAATTAACTTACAATACTATGCACGGCCTAAAATATTTATAACCTCGTCAGAGACTGTCTTTACATCAGCGTGGAGCATACTAGTCTTGAATGAAATTGTATAACGAATTGCTCAGGGGCATAAAAGCTATGTTAAATTAATGAACAATAAATTATATAAATTGTTTTGCAACATAGAGGCGTACACAGAAGAATATCATAATTATTTAATGGTATGGTACGTTTGGTAATGGTTTGTAACTTTGTCCTTGATCTATTTTATAATATAGATTTTAGAATTTAGAAGACTGTGCTTTTGGTACACTGAAAATGAATAAATGACTGATTATGACTATGACTACGAGGTTCATATGTAGATTTAACTTTTCGCACAAGACTGCATACAATTCTTTTTCGACTTGGACGATTATAACGATCCAAAGTTGGAGTTAATAAACAAAAGAAAGTATTCGCGAATGAAACTACATTTATTCTGTGTTATTAATGAACGATTCCTTGATAGCGTCTATCATATCATTACGATACAGAAAAATACAGAAAAACTACAGTTTGATAAAAAAATCTGTATAACTCGTAAACTGTGAATAATCATGGGCAGACGCTTGCGTCGCGGGTATTTATCAATTAAAACAATGTTAATTTGCTAATAATTTGTTTGAATGTTATTAATATTCGACAGATTCCTTTTAACATTCGTAAACTATGATGAAGCGTGCATCGTTTTACGACGAAGTAGTAGACACAGACACATAAACGCAAAGAAAAATCAAACGCGATATGACCGGCACCTGAAAATAATCTCAAATTTACGAATGCGTTGTCGCTAATGAGAAACCCCTTGCATTATAGAATTAAGTCCTGTTATTTCCTTTTCGTTATAGAGCCCTTAGCTTATAAATTTTGTATTTTGTTATCATTTTATATTAATTATATTATCCCAAGCATCTCAGTAAGCTAACAAGAGCACGACACACAAAATAAATAACCGTTTTTAATACACAAAGTCTCAAGTTTACGCATGGATTGCCTGCTTAATTAAATATTATAAACAAATTCGGCTGCAAAACTGTGAAAATGCTGGCGAAAGGGAGTCCCAGTTAAGAAAATAATTTGCGAATACCGGGATAAACAGAGAAAGGGCGTGAACGGAAAAAAAAACAAATCATTAATTATAAAGTTGGAGAGAAGTTTTCGCTTGCGTAATTTTTAGAGGAAAAAAGGCCATTAGATGTTTTTCTACTTGTTAATTTTTAGTACTGAGCTATTGATAATAAGTTGCTACTGTAAAGGGGTCGAATCGATATCTTAGAACTAAGCTTGAAATTACATATTTCGGTCGTATTTGATGAAACACAAAACACGTACTGCATGAATTCCATTCCAAACTTAATTTTATAAAAGAAATAGGAAACTCGTAAAAGTCGAATAGAATATTATCCGTCAGCCACACAACAACTGCATTGGGAAATATATTTGAGTTCAAGTTCGGAGTTGTGGAGAACTGTAACAACTTTGTGGAATATAAACAGAGAACGATATAATTCATAAATATCAGGAAAAATAAGAGAAAACTAATTTGTTCCCTTGAATTTTGTAAGAAAACTATAACGTGGTCTTTTTATTCGGTTCATAGATACTGGATTTGAGCAGAAAGTATAAAAATTAGTTCAAAGAATAATTTACTAATCCGTTAATATGTTATAAATTGTTCGACAGAAACTGTTGATAAGGACTTTGTTTCTAGTACAGTATGTGATAGAATAGCAAGGGGAATATATACCCCTTGCCTATTCACGAATATATCTGTACGATATGTATATATATGTATATGTTCGAACGAAGGTTCTCGCAGTTGTAAACATGAGAAATAATTCTCTGGATCTCTGGATGTTGGACAGAAGTTCCCGCAAGAATCGGCATTTCGACATTTCGATAACATTTCGCTCATCTTCTTCAGGAGTTGTTTCGTAGTGAAGCATCAACCTGAAAGTGGCTATGACACCTAGTAACTCTGCGGGTTATATGCGGGATTTTAATTGAGTTTTTAATGCGTTCTATAACATTCGGTCCAGGTTTAATGGGCTTATGAAAAGAGAGAATAGGCACATAAATCGATTTTCTTCCTTATTAATATACTATACTAGACTACTTCTGAAAGATTCGAGTTTCTTCTCTTTATAAGAAAATGGTTCTGTTGGCTATATATAAAGGCTGCGCGGTTTTTTTAAGAATAAATAAAATACAGATGGCGCACTGAATTTGTCTGGGTATGTGGGCATTTAAAAAGCGTGATGTATGGCATTTATAAAAATGGCTTCGTATACGGCACAACAACGCGTTCAAATTGATGAATTATTTTATGAAAATCAGCGTTGTGTGAAAAGAGTTTTAAGAAAATGACGTGAATGTTACGGTTTACATAATCGTCCATCTGAAAGCATTATTGGTCGAATTATTAAAAAATTTCCAGAGACCGGTTCCGTGAAAGATCAAAAAAAGTGAAAACTAAAGTCGTGATGGTCGTTCACAAAAAAATATTGGTTTGGTTCGTGAAAGTGTTACTGAAGATCCTGAAATGTCCATTAGACGACGTTAACAACAACTTGGTGTGTATCAACAACATGACGTATTTTACACAAGGATTTAGCTCTGAAGGCATATAAGGTTCAAATAACACAGGAACTGAAGCCATTAGATCATTTAAAACGTCATTCATTTGTCAATTTTATCAATGAACAACCAGCTGATTTTTCTCAAGAAATAATGTTTTCCGATGAGGCACATTTTGAACTTGGTGGCTATATTAATAAACAAAATGGCCATATCTGGGGTGAGGAAAATCCACTATGAGAAACCTATGTATCGCAAACGAGTTACTGTTTGGTGTGCATTATGGTCAGGTGGTGTAATTGGACCTTACTTCTTTGAAAATGCTGTTGGTGAAGCTGTAACTGTCAATGTGATCGACATCGTCGGATGATAACCGAATTTTTGTGGCCTGAATTAATGAATATTGATCTAGAGGATATGTGGTTTCAACAGGATGGCGCTACACCTCACTTTGCACACGAATCAATTGATTTATTGAGAGAAAAATTTCCTGGACGTGTAATCTCAAGAAACGGTGATGTTAATTGGCCACCAATATCATGTGATTCGATACCGTTAGACTATTTTCTTTGGGGTTATGTGAAAAGTCAGGTTTATAAAAACAGTCCACAATCAATTCCTGCTTTGAAAGATGAAATTGTTCGTGTCATTGGTGAGATAGAGCCTCAATTATGTCAAAATGTCATTGAAAATTTTAACAAAAGACTGGACGCCTATGGAGCTGCAAGAGGAGGCCATTTGGGAGATATTATTTTTCGCATATATCTGTCATAACCGATACTACAATTACCAATAAAAGGTTTTTGAAAGCGAACGCAGATTATGTGTTTTATTTATTCTTTAAAAAAACCGCGAAATTTGAAACAGCCTTTATTAGATTCTCGGGCTCTCCACGTTGTTAGACGGAACTTCTCTAAAGAATCGACTTCTCGACGTTTCAATGACACCTCAATTAACTTCTTCAGGAGTTGTTTCGTAGTAAAACGTCAACCTGAAACTGGCTGTGACTGCCCGTCCCGCTGCTTTATACACTAGCTTCTCGTAACTCTTCGGGTTACATCGGTTTCGGTTTCTATGCAATGGGCTTTTAATAAGCTTTTAATGCGTTCTGGAACATTCGGTCCAAGTTTAATGAAACGAAATACGTATACAGAATACCAAAATTAATATGGCAAGGGGTTATATATCAACCTTCAGTGATCAAAAAAAAAATATTTCTGGTTAGTTTGTTAGTCATAGTAATATGATTTGTTTTATAAATAATAACGGATCCATCTCGTACTCATTCTCACTTTGTACAATAGAATATTTAAAATTTAACACTATTTCTTTTGAATATTATCAATTCTGTTCGGATTTCAAATTTTATTAGTAACGTTGAAAATATCATAATTAATTTGTGGTTAAACAGGTTTGTCCATGACACGTTTTTTCTTTCGATTTTCTTTACACTAACTTTGAAAAACTACCTAGTTTGCCCTACATATAGTGTGCCACGGTTCTCGCAAAATAACTAGTAGATCTTCAAGTTCAAACAAAACTATATACGCCTGAAATAAGGAGCGGCTACCGTTTGCTCATACATACTTTACATTTGCGCCTACTCTTGAAAAATTATCTTCACGCCCTTGGTCGGTAAATATCTATTTTGGTAGTACAATGTATTTTTATCGTGAATTGTATTCCCGAACACATTGCGAATTAATGTTATAGAACGCAAAGCGTGTCGTTCCAAATTTTAATTGCATATTCACCGTCGAAAACCGGATAAATTTATTTTCGGCGTAAGTAATGTATGGTAAATGAATCAGTGGCTTGTGGCCATAATCAGATATGTATATCCCGTATATTTCAATTACACAGGAGCTGTCGACCGAAAATATTATAACACCATTCGAACTTAAATCAAATTCTACCGTAATTGCCGGTTTAATTCCGGTATCACAGTACGAATCCATCTCACCGCACGCCCAATCATATTTTAAAAGTATCCACTCTCCGTATGCGTCAGTAATTCGATCACCTTTTTTGACGTTGAATAATTTAGTCGCCACGTTTGATCATAAATTTCATGTGTGTCGAACTAAAAACGTACAATGATGGACATTGAGGAGCTTCGTAATATAATATTCCACTTAGTTCGTGTGCGTTAGCAAACATAATTTAATGTTTGGAGAATGAAATGAATGCTTCAATAAACGAGAACTATTATGCTGATAGGCCTAAAACCATAGGAAAAACAGGGATATTACCGAAACAAGCATTTTGGAACGTTACTAAACAAAGGCTATTGTAAACTTCCTCGAGCTGACTTGACAACTGCAAATGCTGTTTTAACTCCTACTACTGATTGTTTTTCTTTTCGGATTTCGATAATGTCAATGATAATAATAGCTTATTTCATATAATTCCAGTATATACATGAAAAAGTCAACGGAAGCAATGTACGAGGGTGGTCCCAGAAGAACCCGACCCAACAAAGAAAAAATTTTGGAAAGAAATATATTTATTTTTCGACATAATCTCTTTTCAGCTTTATACACTTTTCCCAGCGATGTTCAATAAGTTTGATACCCTTTTTATAATAAGAACTGTCTTGCTCCTCAAAATAACCATTAACTGTCGACATCACTTCTTCGTTGGAAAATCTTTGAGCACTGAGCCATTTTTTCAAGTTTGGGAACAGAAAATAATCCGAGGGGGCTAAATCTAGCGAATAGGGTGCATGGTTTAGCAATTCAAACTTTAATTCATTAATTTTTGCCATTGCAATAACCGATTTGTGAGCTGGTAGATTGTCTTGTCGAAACAACACCTTCTTCTTAGCCAAATGCGGCCGTTTTTGCTTGATTTCTTTGCTCAAACGTTGCATTAATTTCGCATAATACTCAGCGTTGATAGGTTTTCCTATTTCAAGATAATAAATGAAAGTTATTCGACGCGCTTCCCCAAAAGCTGATGCTATGACCTTGCCTGCAAATGAAATGGCCTTCGCCTCTTTTGGAGCCGGTTCTCCCTTTTGAATCTATTGTTTTGATTGTTCTTTTGTCTCAGGTGTGAAGTGATGGACCCACGGCGTAAAAATTCTGCTTTGCTGCTGGGAAATTTCGCTAAATACTCAACTGAAACATCTTCACAATACTGGCTTTGCTCTAGTGTGAGCAAACGCGGCACCATATTGCACACAGCTTTCTCATGTCCAAATTTTCAGATAATATGCGATATACGGCACTTTTTGAAATGCCTTCTATATCTGCTAGCTCGAGCACTTTCAGTCGATGATCGTCCATTACTGCTTAGTGGATTTTCTTCACCATTTCTTGAGTCGTCACCTCATTTGATCGACCAATGCGATGCTCGTCTTGGCAGCTCCAACGATCTCGTTCAAACTTTGCTACCCAATATTTCATTATTGTAAACGATGGAGCGGACTCACTCAGCTTTTATATCGGTTGAGCTGAGGCCTTTCAAATAAAAGTATTGTATTACGTAACGGTGCCCGAGTTTCTCCATTTTCACAAATTCACTAAAAACTTTCACTATATTGAAGTCTGCCAAACAAATACTAAACAACGTGGCGTTTTCAAACTTGAAACATATGCTTTATAGATTGTGTACTTTCTAATACAGTGAAGTTTTTCAAACAACTATCGCTATCTCTAGGTCAGGCCGGGTACACCTTCGTACAGTAGGTACCACGAAAAAGTTTACTGTGAACACGAAAATGTACATGTTGAACGGTCTTTATAAAAATAGTATGTAAATAAAGTTAGCAGTCCGAGCATGTTTTGTTGATAATACAGTAGTATAACAGTATATTATTTCTCGATCGAATTGTTAAGATTTGTTTTCCAATAGATATAGCATTGCACGTAATATACTAATAATTCCTTTCTTTGATTTTATTTATTATTGCAATTATATATACAACGTGCTTTTGGCTAAATTCGATAGCATTAGATTTTGTCCATTTGTTCAGTTCATATCTTCACATCTAGCAGGAAGTGGATACGCTTTCTTCAATAGTCTCTTATCGGATTGCTTTGCGTTTCTGTTGGGTGTATCACAAGTTTCTAATATAGGACCGTTATTATTTAGTATACACAACCGACCTTAAATGAGGGATCACTATAGGTAGAATACAAAGAATATGGTACACTTTCGCTAAAATAATATATGTATATACGAATAAAAATGTAATTACTATAAAAATAAATTATAGATCCTTATAAAGCAAAATAATATCATTAGTTCTATGAAGATAACACTTTTTATTTAAAGCGACTATCGTCAAAATATCCACCTTTACACTAAAAAACTTCTTTCCAAATTTTGGGCAGTCTTCATTCAAGTTTTTGAAGATTGTCAACTGGAATATTTTTCCAAGCATTTGTAAGATGTTCCCACAGCTGTTGCTGTAGGAACACCGATTTTGGATAGCGTTTTCTCACTTTTCTGTCTATCTCTTCCGACATCAACTCGACAGGAATCATATCGGGCGATCGTGTGGGCCAAACCATGTTTGCAAGAAGTCTTTCTTCTTTTTGTTTCACATAGTCCTTACAAAGTTCAGCACTAAGTTTGGGGTCATTATCTTGTTGGACATAAAAATCTTCTCCTATCAATTTAATTCCGGACGAAATTTTAAATTTTCAAATATCCTTCTTTTCTTAAAAATCCATCAACTCTATGCAAATTTCCAACACCATTAAAAGAAAATGGTTCCCAATCAAAAGCTGAACCTCCACCGTGTTTAACTGTCGGGACAACATATTCTGGTATAGTCCTTTCGCCAACTCGCCGACTTGGAACTTCGATTTGTCCGTCCACACAATCCGCTTCCACATATTCACATCCCAATGTTAGTACTCCTTGACCCATTGTATTAATTTTTTACGATTTTGTGATCGTAGCAAGAATTTAGGAACAGTAAATCGCCCTCTTAATCCCGCCTTTGATAAACATCTTTTTCTTGTAGTCAGCAACACTAGATTTTAACGATTTTTATTTATTTCTGTGGAGCTATTTCTTTCCGTTTAGATAACAGTTTCAGCCGCAAATCTTCTTGTCTAGTGAACATCCTTGGTCATACAATACGTTTTTTGGTTGCATTGTGCCTGTTGTTGACTACCTTTTCACTGTACGTTGCACTGCATTATATGTTAATTTTAATTTTTGTGCTATTGTCCGCAGTGACAATTTTTCTTTGTATAATGTTATCATAACACTACGAATTACTGCACTCATTTCCGTTCTTTTTGGCATTTTGTATGTTTGTTCACGAATACTCCTATTACAACTTACTCGGACAGATTCTAGACGAATACAAAAATCGTTCTTAGACTGCAATATTCCGTATTGTACTACAAACTCCTATAAGTTGTTTGCTAGAACCATTATAATCTTCTAATGTAAGAAAACCCTTTAAAATAAATATTTTCAGGAAAAGTACTAACACCAAATACAGGTCATAAAAAGATTAAAGGAAATTATAATATTTTACCCCAACGAATATGATTATATAATTTACATAATGATCCGGATATTATTGGTAAACTTCCCGGAAACGTACTCACATCTGTTACTTCAATTGTCCCTAACGAAACCTAGGTTGAAAGACAGAGCGATTCTATCGACAGTATGTGATCCTTCATTTACGACGGGTAGTGTATATATTTGTACAAACGTTCTTAAACAAAAATCAATACTAGAACCGCAAAGAATATTTTTTCAAAATAGGATTAACTTGTACAAACCGAAACTTCTGTGTAGAGAACATATTTAAAACTAAGCACACAAAATTCCGAAATAAGACCAGTTTCACTAATAGGCGCTATATTTCAATGTCCGATGGGCTATTACAGTTCTGGCCAAATTTATTACAGATGTTTAGTGAATTATATTGAGAAAAATTGCACTAGAAAAAACCCAGATTACCGAAATATATGTGATACGTAAAACACATAAATTTCAGTTTAACAGACGACGGTACGATCCTGTTAGTGGCGGTAGTAGCCGCGTTTTGTTTTAAGGACGTGGCGGAATGTTTTTTGTCAACAACAAAGAACGCAGCAAAGGTCTTGAGAAAAAGGGAGTGAGAGGGGAAAGAAAGGGAGCATGCCGATTTTGTTTTCACCACACAAAATTAAGAAAATTCCACTTATTTCGTTAAAAGTTGATTAACTCTCGTTCAAGTTGCTTTCCTTTCATCGCCATAAATCTTATTAAGTGATTTTGGTCCTCGGTACACCAGCAAGCAACCGGCAACCATTTCTCGACATTAAATCTCTTTCCATTAAATTCTGTTTGTGTGAACAGCATCTTGTAAGCTCTAATGTTTTTTTTTGCATTCAGTTCCCTTGCCTGTACATTTTCCGCGTGGTATCAGAAAATTTCATCGATTTTAAAATCATCGGTGCGTATCACGGAAGATTTTATGGGTGATTCACTAATGTTTGCTTTATTTGCACAAGATTAATGTAGTCAAACTATTAGTGAGAATACAAATATATATAATTAAAATGTTATTTATTCCGTCACTTGAAGAAGTAACGAAGAAATAAGTTGCATATGACACTAACATATAGATTACTATATTAGCAAGATAAAATTACGGAAAATCTTCTGTATAATTTAGGCAAAGTTGTAATCATAAGTCAGAGTCAAAATAAATACACCTGGACATACTTAGATATTTTAAAATTGTAGTCGATATTAGTTCAATATAACAATTACAATAAACAAATTTTGCCATCATTCTAAAGTAAAGAGTGTTTCAAATTTCGTGGTTTTTTTAAAGAATAAATAAAACACGTAATTTGCATTCACTTTCAAAAACTTCTTATTGGTAATTGAAGTATCAGTTATGACATTTATATGCGAAAAATAATATCTGCCAAATGGCCTCCTTTTGCAGCTCCACAGACGTCCACCCTTTTGTTAAAATTTTCAAAGACATTTTGACAAAATTGAGGCTCTATCTCACCAATGACACGAATAATTTCACCTTTCAGAGCAGAAATTGATTGTGGATTGTTTTTATAAGCCTGACTTTTCACATAACCCCAAAGAAAATAATCTAACGGTGTCAAATCACATGATTTTAGTGGCCAATTAACATCACCGTTTCTTGAGATTACACGTCCAGTAAATTTTTCTCAATAAATCAATTGATTCATGTGCAAAGCGAGATGTAGCGCCATCATGTTGAAACCACATATCCTCTAGATCAATATTCATTAATTCAGGACACAAAAATTCGGTTATCATCCGACGACATCGATCACCATTGACAGTTACAGCTTCACCAGCAGCATTTTCAAAAAAGTAATGTCCAATTCACCACCTGACCATAATGCGCACTAAACAGTAACTCGTTTAGGTTGCATACGTTTCTCATGAATAATTCGTGGATTTTCTTCACCCCAGATACGGCAATTTTGTTTATTAACATAGACACCAAGTTCAAAATCTGCCTCATCGGAAAACATTATTTTTTGAGAAAAATCAGCTGGTTGTTCATTGATGAAATTGACAAATGAACGACGTTTTAAATGATCTAATGGCGTCAGTTCCTGTGTTGTTTGAACCTTTTATACCTTCAGGGCTAAATTCTTGTCCAAAATACGCCGTGTTGTTGATCCACTAAGTCCAAGTTTTTGTGAACGTCGTCTAATGGACATTTCGCGATCTTCGGCAACACTTTCACGAAACAAACGAATATTTTCTAGTGAACGACCACTACGACTGTATTTTCCACTTTTTTGATTTTCCACGGAACCGGTCTCTTGAAGTTTTTTAATAACTCTACCAATAGTGCTTTCAGATGGACGATTATGTGAACCATAAAATTCACATAATTTTCTGAAAACTCTTTTCACAGAACGCTGATTTTCATAAAATAATTCAACTATTTGAACGCGTTGTTGTACCGTGTACGAAGCCATTTTTATAAATGTCATACATCACACTTTTTAAATACACACATACCCCGTCAAATTCAGTGCGCCATCTACATTATATTTATTCTTAAAAAAAACCGCGTAGTTTGAAACACCCTTTACTTTTTACGACTAAACTTTAACGCTGTTATGTTTAAGTACCTCTTTCATTACATAGGGCTTTTAATAGTAATTTATTAATAGAGGCATGCCTTGTTCTGTTCTTAGTTAATCTCTAATTGCTAACTGCAACTAACCCTCACTACATGGAATTTTTTAAAAACCCGATTCATTCAAAAAACGCTCCAGAACCCACAAACAATACATAATGCAGTGCATAGTTGTCAATCAATTATTTTTCTAGTTGGTGTACTTACTCCATTATTTCACTTTTTATATCGTGTTCACGGTACATTATAAACACACAAGCCCTGTCCAGGGGTATATACATGCATACAAGTATACGTATCATTTAATAGCTTTACGTGGTTAAACCAAATTTTATATATTTTATTCCTACGGCCCCTTCGTTAAATAATTTTTGTGTTTATATGAAACAAAGGTTATTTAACGAAGGCATGGTTCAAATTGATAATTTGTTGTCGGTAGCGATCGATTAAAACTCTTTCATAAGGTTACAACTGTTGGTAATACACTACGCCAAACTGGTCCTACTAAACATGAGCATTGTCTTGCGACCAAAACGATTTGAACTTGAAGTCGATGGGCCGGTTTCGTCAGGTGATAACCATGATTTTTTGCGCACAGACTATGACTTTGATCACCACTAATGTTATCTTATTATGTTATATGCCTCTTATTGCTCGTCCATGTTTATGTATCACAGTGACATATTGTACAATAAATCTCGTTTTATAAACCAACACAATACCTCTCCCTGTAATATAAAAGCTTCTTTGTAATAAACTACATTTATTGCCACATTCCAAAATGAATTTTTTTTATTAATATATTCTTATCAGATTTAATGATTGTTTATAAATTATGTTATAAAGCTTTAAATAGTACGTGGAAAGAATTATGGCCAAGAAGTCATGTGTTTAGCCCCACTGTACGACGGTTAGTTTTAGGTACTTAGCTTTTGAAAAGCTTATTTTCCGTACAGCAATTAATAGAGAGATTTTCCTTTGTATATATATAGTACTGTGCGAAAGAAAGACGCACCTTCTTGAATCTTACATAAAACTATTATAAAAGGATAAATAATAATCTTGCACAAGTTGAAATTTTTGTTAATGTATAAAAACTAACACATATCGATATTTAAACATAAACAACTTAAATTTCCAATATTTTCTATGACCACCTCTATTTTTTATGGTATCCTGTATCCCTCTTGGTAGGTTTTCCATTAATGAATTAATGAAATTTTCAGAAATATTGTACCACTCTTCCAGTAGTATGTTCCACAGTTTATTCTTGTTTTCTACCCCCCTGTCACACTTTTTTCTGTCAAGATAATCCCACACATGCTCAATAGTATTTAAGTCAGGCCTTTGAGGTAGTCATATCATAGTCTGTAATACCCCATTTGCTTCCTGCTGTGTTATATAAGTTTTCACAAGTTTTGAGGTATGCTTGGGACCATTATCTTGCTGTAGAATGAATTATTGCCAATAAGTCGCTGCCCTGATGGTATGGCATGTTCTCCTAATAGTGTTCCGTATTTCTCACAAATTAATTTACCCTCTATTTTTACAATTTCACCCACACTTGTTGCTGAAATACGACCCCATACTTGGATATTGCCTACTCCATGTTTTATGGTAGTGTGTAGACATGGTTCCAATAAGGATTCACCAGGCAGTCTAACATACTGACGTCTGTTCGTTCCAAATAATTGATATTTGGATTCGTCAGTCCATAGTAGTTTTCGCCACTCATTATATCAGCAAGTTTCCTGGTCTTTGACATATTTTAATTGTTTCTCTCTATCACCTCGTTGCAGTGAGGGTTTTATTACGGCCACGCATCCACTCAAGCCTTATCTGAGCAAGTATCGCCTTACTGTTGAAGCATGTACCGAAGTACCAGATGTTAGCGCCAAATCTTAGTTCTCCGCTAACTTTCTTATGATTTCTTAAGGAACCAACTTTTAAAAATTGTGCATCAGCTTTACTGAGCTTTTTTGGACGTCCACTCTTTAGTCTATTACTTACACTGTCGGTTTCAGCCATTCTCTTTATTGTCTGTTGCACAGCATACCGGGGAACTTTTCACTATCTTTGATATTTTCGCTAGATTATAACACTCTTGGTGTCAAAAAATAATTTTATTTCCATCCAGTAATGCTATTCTAGACATTCTCAATCTACTATAACAATTTACAGCTCACTTTTTTGTCTTAAAATGAAAATTTCACTCGTAGGCGCGTTTTTTAAGAATCTAAATAAATTCTATTGTGGAACCGCTTTGTATTGTTTCTACCATTGAATTAAAAACAAAATCTTATCGATAAATGACTCTCTCTTGAAATTTTATTGCAGAGCATTGTAGTGCAATAAAATTGACTACTTTAATCCTCTTATCAGGCAGTCGATCTCAACTCTACGCGGAAGTACGATGTTATAAACTTGTAAATTCCAAGTGATTTTATTTCTACCAATAAGTTTTAGTAAATAAGTTTTGAAAATATTGTTAGATGTTTCTTTCTTTTGCACAGTATTGTACATGCAACACAAAGAATGCCTAATAGTAAATTATACATTAAAATCGAATTGTATTTAAATTAAAAAAATAAATTTAAAAACATGATAAAAAAGTTATCGTACATATATGCCACTTGTAACACTATAATACTTGTGTTTGCAAATATATAAAGCCGTAGTAGGCTGGGTAACCATTATAGGCTATAAGGAAGTGCATATCTACATTAGAAAATTTATAATTTCAGATGTATACCAACGTATACCAACATTTGCGGATCGAATTTAGTTATTTCTTATATCATTTACTTCTACTAGATGACTTTTTTACGTCCACGTTTAATCAGGATAGTTTTTCATATTTCATTTTATCTTTTGATTAATGAAACGTGAACTCAGTACATGCTTGCATATTCGTATGAACGCTATACATAAAATTAGATAAGACAAGTGACATTCGCTAGCCATTACATATATAGTCGAGCGAAACTGTAGTGTAACATTGAATAATTACAAGCAACATGTATCACTAGCCTTCACTTGTGTACACATGTATGAATACAGTGCTATTAATTTTCTAACTCTTGTAGCTATTAAATTCTTAATGAGTTTACACTACGATGGAAGTCGCCTGCTGCCGTCTATCTTTTATTAGTGTATTAAAATTAGATATATGAAATTTCATGTACTATGGAGCAATTGTGTAAAAAATTTCTTTGGCAACCTTATGTACATCGTCAGAGAATCGATTATAGTAATACCTATTAGATTGAATATTGTCTAATCTGGATAAAGTGTATAACTTTTACACCGGTGCCTCCACCATTCCTTTTAATGATATTCTTAACATAGTGTGTGATAATAAATAGACCTTAGTTAATATAAAATAGACGGGTATATTGGGTGTGAGTATGGGTGTAGATCTCCATCAAGATCTATTCATATTTGATGGGTGATGAAACTTGTGTTCGGCCTGGCGATGTTGTAAGTAATACTACTCCTAGTGTTGAGATTATTACTACAATACCTGTAGTTACTGCCGGAAGGATATCCTTGGTTTCTTCTAGAGTTGGAACTAGCCAATAACTAGGAGAACTAGGGAGGATTCTCTCAATACCAGATTTTATAAATGGGCGCCCAAGCTTTAAAATCACTAGATGTGCGTTCCAACACTGAAACGAGTGGATTTTACGCCAATTTTCTTACATAAGGAGAAAAAAGTAAATCGTATAGTAATCAATTTCCAATTTACTTCCAAAAACTCTTTTTCACAGAAGTTACAAATTTAATCAAGTTTAAATACGAGGATGGTCTCAGAAGTACCCGACCCAACAAAGAAAACACAAACATTTTGGAAAGAAATATATTTATTTTTCAAGACAATCTCCTTTCAGCTCTATACACTTTTCCCGGTGATGTTCAATAAGTTCGACACCCTTTTTATAATAAGAACTGTGTTGCTGCTCAAAATAGCTATTAACTGCTGATATCACTTCTTCATCGTTGGAAAATCTTTGACCGCTGAGCTATTTTTTCAAGTTTGGGAACAGAAAATAATCCGAGGGGGCTAAATCTGACGAATATGGTGCATGAAGCAAAATTTTTGCCAATGAAATAACGGAATTGTGAGCTAGTGTATTGTTTTGATGAAACAATACTTTCTTCTTGGACAAATGCGGTCGCTTTCACTTGATTTCTTCACTCAAACATTGCAATAAGTTAGCATAATACCCGTCGTTGATAGTTTTTCCTTTTTCAATGAAAATTATTCCACACGCATCCTAAAAAATCCAAGGCCATGACCTTGCCTGCAGATGAAACGGTCTTCGCTTTCTTTGTAGCCGGTTCTCCCATTTGAGTACATTGTTTTGATTATTCTTTTGTCTCCGGTGTGAAGTGAAGAACCCACGTTTCATCCATGGTTATGAAAAATTCTGCTTTGTTACTGTGAAACTTCGCTAAACACTCAATTGAAACATCTTCACGACACGGTTTTTACACGAGTGTGAGCAAACGTGGCACCCATCTTGCACACAACTTTCTCATGTCCAAATTTTTTGATAATGTGCAATATATCGCACTTTTTCAAATGCCTGCTATATCTGCTAGCTCGCGCACTTTCAGTCGACGATCGTCCATTACCGCTTTATGGATTTTCTTCAGCATTTCTGGAGTCGTCACCTCATTTGGTAGACCACTGCAATGCTCATCTTGGCTGTTCGTACGGCCTCGTTTAAGATCTGCTACCCAATATTTCACTGTTGTAAACGAAGGAGCAGACTCACCGAGAATAGAATCAGCTTTTATATCGGTTGAACTGAGGCCGTTCAAATAAAAGTATTGTATCGCGTAACGATGACCAATTTTCTCCATTTTTAATTCACTGAAAACGTTCATTATTGATGTCTGCCAAACAAATACTAAACAACGTGGCGTCTTCAAACATGAAACATAAGCTTTACAGAATGTGTACTTTCTAATACAGTGATATTTTTCAAACTACTACATCTCTAGGTTAGGCCGGCTACTTATGGGACCACCCTCGTAAAAACAGTACAACCTCGAGTGTTCGATCTGTTGTGGACCGGTAGTAGATCGGATAATCAAAAAGTTAGATAATAGGAGTTTATTATTTACTTTCTTCCTTAAATAAATTAAAAGTCCTAATACTATTTACTTTCTCTATTTGTTTATTTGGTATAATTAGTTACGTTTACGTATAACACAAAAATCAACTTAACTATGAAAATAGTTATGTATTTAATAACGTATACATATTTGGTGTATTAAATTCTACAAGTTAAATAAAATACATGCACAATAGCTATCACATAATGATTCGCGATTTATACAAGAAAATATATCTCCTGAGTTCATGTAGGACGGTCTGCAACAGCTTAGCACGTAAAAAAAAACAATGGCAAACGAAGTTTATAACACATTTTCATGCATAACAGTAGGAAAGCTACATCATTTTCTACTACCGCCATCTGTAGGTTAGGCCAGCTACTTATTGGACCACTCTCGTACACTCTAAAGAGTTGCAAGTGCTCTTTTGTTGTCCTTAATAGGAAGCGTGTAAAGTACATTTTAAAAATCCCACCATATTTAGAACATAATATTTCCCTAACGAATATCTACTTTCGGAGGAAAATCTTCAGTTTGAGAAGACTGTTAACGACAAATATTGTTTCAAGCTATCCACTACGCATTACCAATTGTCATTCGCTTCAAGAAAGAATCGCTGAGAACGGAGAAGATTAAACTTCGTAACGTATGTAAACCTTTTTTCAGCCTATTGGAGGCTCTATCGTGGACTCCAGTACTTAAAACTGTTCTATCGCAATTATAATTTCAACAGTCAATAATTTGTATACGTATACATGTTCTACTATGTGTTCCTGTGGTTTTCTTATTATTGTCCGAAGTTGTAGGAACTTGGTTACAGTAATCTGGTCAAGTCAGGATTTTTCTTTTCTAAATCTTCTTTTTTATATAATTAATAAGTTGTTATGAAATACATGTAGTATAAAAGCAAATAATAATTTTGGAAAAGAAGTTGCACCAAGTATAAAAAAATTTAACAAATTAAAAAACAAAAGACGTGCCTCTTGGAGGAAATTCTTTAGTTATATACACCAAGAGAGATTATCATCAGATCGAACACTTCGATAGCAGAAAATAATACTAAAATAGTATCTTACCAGCACGTTCGAAAGCACACATTGTGTACACGTTATAGGCAAACGAACTTCACATACACAGTTCCTCCTTTAGGAATTAATTAAATCGACGAAATTGGCAATAACCTAAAGGCGCATTTACACGAGTCGGTCTACGTTGAACGATCGGGATCGTTCAACCGGAGTGGAAGCGTAATTGAAATAGAAACAGGTTTCCATGATTCAATGTATTGGAGCGATAGTTTAAATTAATATCGCAGCGCATGAAATAGTAAGTGCACCAGTGAAAATAATTTGTTATACTCTACGCGAGGCAATTTTGGAAAACGTGCCTTTTTTTCGATTTTTTAATTGCCTGCTTCATGAAGTAAAACTTAAAGGGAATAGATTCAGTGTGACATGAAGACAGTATTGAAGGAAGGGTGCAAGGTTGAAGATTGTGACCCATTTATAATGGGTGTTTTTTTAAGAGCTAGAGAACTTTAAATTATAATACAAGACAGAAATATTGTTGGAATGAATTTTCTTTATTATAATCTGGTAGATAATTGCATGGAATTTATTTTTTATATAGGATTTCCGGCATATGTCCGCCGCGGCTACGAGTTACATGGTCCATTCGATCAGTCCAACTTTCGACTACTTTTTCCAATAAATTTGGCCTTATGGCATCAGTGGTTGCTTGAATATTAGCTTCCAATTCTTAAAGACTTGCTGGTTTGTCGGTATAAACCAATGACTTAACATAGCCCCATAAAAAGTAAACCCGATGCATTAAATCGCACGAACGAAGGAGCCAGTGAACAGGACCATTTCTGGAAATAAAATTGTCACCAAATTGATTTTGCAATAAATTGATTGTTAAGCGCGCTGCATGGCAAATTGCGCTGTCTTATTGAAACCAAATATCGTCGATGTTTAGCTGATTAATTTTTGGAAATAAAAATTCTGTCAGCATGGCTCGATAGCGCTCGCCATTCAACGTAACGATAGGTCCTTCCTCATTTCGAAAGAAATAAAGACCGACGATGCTGCCAGCGTGTAAACCGCACCAAACAGTCGATTTTAATGGATGTAATGGTGATTCGTTAACGGCTCGAGGATTGTCTCCGCTCCAAATACGGCAATTTTGCTTATTTTATACTTGTGCACGTAGTCTCATCTAGAATATTCCAATATTATTATATTTATTTCTGATTTTACCTAATTTATAATTACAATTAAAAAATTAAATTAAATTAACAAAGACAAATATATACCTGCAGATTCAACGGCGTTCGCCTTCCACTAATGTGCTTTTGTTGTCGTAATGATTACATAAACCAAGTCGTGTGACACATCATTTTAAAGTGCTTAAGATGGGGAAGTTTTCTATCTAATATTTAATTATTAATTTATAATAACTACAACGTCCCGCCCCATCTACATTTTCGACCCATATCTGAGAAAATTTCTCACACATCTATAGTAACCGCAGTCCAGGCACAGTACACAATTGACCACCTAAAGTCGATATTTTCGCTACGGGCCCGTTGTGTGCACATTCTCGATCTCTGTATTGTTTTCTGGTGTTTGTTTTTTTTTGGACTGCAAGGCCGGTTAGGAGAATAGGTCTGCCGTGTAATCTGCTGAAGCATCTCGTTTAGAAGGCTTTTATCACGTTCTTGATTTCTCAATTGAATTGCATTCTAGTCTTTGCCTTTTCGCCTGTAAGGCTGACTAAGATGGCAGTTCTACCAAGTAATCGACGACTTTTTTAGTCCTTTTCTATTGTTGATATTTGCGTGTGTGTTGCTTTCTGGTCTTTTTGAACTTGTTGTATCGGCTGTGACAGTAAATCTACCATATAATAAGCTGAGGGTAGAAGCATTCTGAATTAGTCATCTCACATCCCTTTTTATCTCTGAGTTTGTTTGGTCGTTTGTTTCCTGGTCTTCTCTTTTTTGACCTTTAGAACCAAGTAAGAGAATAGGCCTTCAAACTGGTAGGGTTAAAATGTGCTCGAAAATCTTGTGCACCACGAAGAAGTCAACCCTAGCAAGCGTCAAATTTGGAAAACCATGAATGAGCGAATTATATGTGAAATACAATGAAAAATAACTCGTTATTTAAAAAAAAATATCGTCTTGAATCTACAAATCTAAAACGAAACAAAGGCAAAAGCAGAAAGACTAATCAGTAAAAACTACATCACGAAGAGTACCAACATGATCCTAACATCGTTTCGTAATATTTAAAGCAAGGATCCTGTACTTGTTCATTATGAATTAGACAACCACGTTAACTAGAAATAGAGTAAGCAACTAACAACTAATTAAATTGAATTTTGTCGGGAGTCATATAACGCTTAAACAATTCCTTCTGATGTACGCGAATTTCACATTATTACAATCAAAATCTCAGCCAACATGCATGCAAGTGCAAAAGTTGCTAACACACAATGACACCAACTGCACGGTCCAACTTTGTAAAGTTCATACGCTTGTTTAAATTGGATTAATTTGAATAAGGATGGTAACGTTGAGAGATAAGTAATTACTATACATCGTACATGGACGTGTAGATGTATAGACCTGCAATCTACACAGATGAGAGGCATCTCTCCAACAATATCATTCTTTAGGAAGTTAAGTTGGAATGACCTCTCGACAAGTACGAAATACATTAATACAATATATTCACGAATGGTTTCAGACAATAGTAAATAAGGTAGTTTAATTTATTTAGTGGAGGAATGCTTTGAGTTGTACATATATTAGGACTTACTAGATGGTATGCCACAAATTAGTTAGGAAGCAAATGTAATTTAGATCTTGTTATCTATTGTAATAAATATATTAAGATGAATACGGAGGAATTTCGACGGGTGCCTTTGATGGTGGAACCTAAAAAAGAAATGTGTATAATTAATAACATACTACTCTATGTATCCTTGCCAGAAAAACCACAGAGTTGTATTGGCAACAAAGTTCGAGAAAAAAACTAATCTTCAACACTTCTTTTGTTAAAAATTCGCAAATGCGGTATTCAATCATAGCCTGTATAGTCCATACTTACACCTGTTTAATTATTTTTCTGTTAAATAACGTTCAAGGAGCTTTGAGAACCTATTTTTAATCCCTAATTATTTTTATATTTATTTATTAATTTTTTGTCTAGCATAAATACATTTCTATAACAGGTTAAATATAAAGGCTGTTTCAAATTTCGCGGTTTTTTAAAGAATAAAAAAAACACATAATTTGCATTCACTTTCAAAAACTCTTTATTGGTAAGTGTCAGTTATGACATTTATATGCGAAAAATACTATCTGTCAAATGTCCTCCTCTTGCAGCTCCACAGACATCCACCCTTCTGTTAAAATTTTCAATAACATTTTGACATAATTGAGACTCTATCTCACCAATGACAAGAATAATTTCATCTTTCAAAGCAGGCATTGGTTGAAGATTATTTTTATAAACCTGACTTTTCACATAACCCCAAAGAAAATAGTCTGCGATGTCAAATCACATGATCTTGGTGGTCAATTAAAATCACCGTTTCTTGAGATTACACGTTCAGGAAATTTTTCTCTCAATAAATCAATTGATTCGTGGGTAAAGTTATGTGTAGCGCCATTCTGTTGAAACCACATATCCCCTAGATCAATATTCAATAATTCAGGCCACAAAAATTCGGTTATCATCCGACGATATCGATCACCATTGACAGTTACAGCTTCACAAGGAGCATTTTCAAAGAAGTAAGATCCAATTACACCACCCGACCATAATGCACACCAAACAGTAACTCGTTTAGGATGCATAGGTTTCTCATGAATAATTCGTGGAGTTTCCTCAGCCCAGATACGGCAATTTTGTTTATTAACATAGCCACCAAGTTCAAAATGTGCCTCATCGGAAAACATTATTTTTTGAGAAAAATCAGCTGGTTGTTCATTGCTGAAATTGACAAACGAACAACGTTTTAAATGATCTAATGGCTCCAGTTCCTGTGTTATTTGAACCTTATATGCCTTCAGAGCTAAATCCTAGTGTAAAATACGCCATGTTGTTGATCCACTAAGTCCGAGTTGTTGTGAACGTCGTCTAACAGACATTTCAGGATCTTCAGCAACACTTTCACGAATCAAACCAATATTTTCTTGTGAACGATTACTACGACTGTATTTTTCATTTTTTTGATCTTCCACGGAGCCGGTCTCGAAATTTTTTAATAATTCGACCATTAGTGCTTTCAAATGGATAATTATGTAAACCATAAAATTCAGGTAATTTTCTAAAAACTCTTTTCACAGAACGCAGATTTTCATAAAGTAATTCAACAATTTGAACGCGTTGTTGTACCGTGTACGAAACCATTTTCATAAATGTCATACATTACACTTTTTAAATGTACACATACCCAGACAAATTCAGTGCGCCATCTATATTTTATTTATTCTCAAAAACAAACGCGCAATTTGAAACAACCTTTATAACGGTTCTTCCAATAGGGACTTCCGAACTTTGACGGTTATCAGCTACGGCCATATTGTTGAAGCGATATCTGTCGAATTGGCGATTTTGGTTTGTGATCTTGATAATTGTATTAATATATATTAAACAATATTTTTAATGTATATGGAAGTAGTTTGAAAATATTCTTGATAAATAGACATTGTATAATTTGTTTATAGTTGAATATTCCCCCCTTTTTATTCCTCTAGACTTTCTTTTTCGTGCTTGAAAAGCGAACTAACAATTTTAGTGCGTAACATGTACATTTCATAGAAGAAATTGGAAATATAGCGTATTTCCAGTGAATTTTTCATAACATTGTCATGATATTAATAATACGCCCGACTATTACAGTCCATTTTCTTAATTAAACGATTTTTTTTCCAAACTGACATGCCAGAAATTATCGTGGTTTCATCTAGAAATAGATTAATTATTCCCTTTTCACTCGTATAATCTGTACACCCACCTGGCGTTCCAGTAAATGTAATCGCGCTTAATAAAAATGTTGTTTTAATAACGCTGTAATTAGAGGTAAACAAGTTTTTCTCCCCTTTTAATCAACATATCGTGATACTTGTAAAGCTATTATTTTTTTTTCTCGTTTCCGTTAGATTTAATTAAAAATTTTGGAAAGACGAATGAGCTTTTGATGGAACTATGTATTCACATTATTACAACATTCTAGTTGGTATATTCATTCGTAGGGTAGTCGATGGGATATTGATTATAATTTCTGACACGAGGGTAGTTTAAATTTAAATAAATTCCGTAACCTGTTCATTTTAAAACTTTTTAAGTGGAAAATTTTCATTTAATTCTTAGTTTTGGCACTATGTATTTGTTGTAAAACAACTCTTCGTTGTAATAAGAACATAATTTCCTTTTTATATATTTATTATCCCTTTGATTAGTGACAATCGTTATTGAATAACAATATATTTTATTAATAATAATAAGAAGAAACCCAAAATGGTTTTAGAAAAGCAATAGTACGCGAGACCCAATAGTTTTAATATTAAGAAAAAGTATAGAAAAGTGCTTGAACAAAAACAAAGATATATGTACACGTAGCTTTTATAGTCTTAGAAAAAGCATTCGACAGAGTAAGCCGAGAAAATGTATGAGAAAGTCTTTATAAAGTCGACAGAAAAATAACAGAAGTTATAAAAAGTATGTACAACGTAACAAAATGTATAGATAGAATGAATAATGAAGAATCCGAAGACTTCGAAACAGCAAATGGCCTGAAACAAGGATACGTGCTGAGCCCTCTATTGTTCATAATAGTATTAAGTGAGGCAATAAAAAGAACTAAGCAAAAAATGAGACCGATGGTACTGGGGTACTAGAAAATGCTCAAAATTGAAACATCAAAGCTACTATTTGCCGAGGACATGGCGATAAGAACAGATACAGAAAAAACCCACAACCTAAACGAACTAAATGTTGAACTGGATAATACAGACACGAGAATAACTGTACAGAAGACGAAATTGATGGTAATATGACGTGATAACAGTAGACACAATATCAAAATGAAAGGACAGAAGATAGAGAAAAAAAGAGATTCCAAAATAGTGCAAAATAATTATTGACACAATACAAGATTCTATAAAACATAATCCTAACTTATATTGAGATTTCATACGCAGTGAAAAAACAGTAATGGTTTACTCAATTCCTTGAAAAACATGAATGGCGACCTCCCTACTTAACCACAATCAATCACAAATAAATTGGTTACCTTTTTCTAAATACCTAGGAATAGTTAACGAAGGGAACGGTGAATTGGAAAAATACATAGACGACAAAATAGCTAAAATAGGAAGGAGATACAATGTATTAAAAACAACATTTCTGGAGAGATAGAAAATAGTAGCAGGTATGAAGATAGAAATAGTTAAAAAAGTATCTCACACTACTATGCAGTAGCGAAGCGTAGACCCTCACAAGCAAAGATAAGAGTAGGAGAAACGCAACATAAATGGCATTCTTGAGAAAAATAGATAGACGAAAAGAGAAAAGAGACAAAATCAGAAATGAAGTATTTAGAAAGAAATTCAAAATGAAACCAATTTTCACAAGAATGCAGGATAGACAATTAGGATGACTGTACAAAAGATGGCGGAAGAAAGGCTAACGAAGAGGGTTTATTAGAGTTCTAAGTAATTGTGGGTAGAGAAAGAGGAAAAGGCGGCTCAAGAGAGACATATGTCCGATGGAGTGAAATCAGAAACTTGGCACAGAATAGAAAGAAACGGATAGTGCTAGTCAACTCAAATCTACAATCTAACACCTCTCGGTAGAAAGACTTAGGAACAAGTAAGTAAGTAAATAATAATAAATCTTTGTTGTCCAACATAATTTAACGCAATTAAACAAGAGTTACACATTCGTATACACCCCTTCTTTTTGACGAAGATTGCTTCAAGGAAAATTGCGTACAAGAAGGCCCATTATTAAAAAGTAAAGTAGATTGTCGTTTGTTCATAAACACGTACATACAATTTGACGAGAAAAGTGGCGTAATGTACTGTGGTCAGATGAATCGCAAATAGTTTTATTTAACTCCGGTGCATACCAACAACACGTACGAAGACCACCATTGACAGCATTCCAACATCAATACACCCAAAAGACGGTAAAATTCGTAGGTTCAACATCATGCTGTGGAGGTATTTTTCGTGATAATTCGTAGGCCCTTTACACAAAATAGAAGGCATAATGAATGCTGATGTGTATGTGAACACATTACAAACTGTGCTTCTACCATATGTTGAGGAAGATATCCCACTAACATGCTTGTATATGCAGGATAACAATCCGAAGCATGTTTCTCGTAAAGCGAAATCATGGTTTAGAGATAACAACGTTTGCGTTTTGAGTTGACCGACACAATCGCCAGACTCAAACCCTATTGAAAATTTATGAGTTGGCAAAGACTTCATCTGCTGCTAAGCTGCAAAATATTCACGATCTGTGGAGAATATGCCAAGACAAATGGCAATAAATTTCAGCAGACATGTAGGCAACTGTTGAAATCTAAATAAAAATGTTGCCCCACAATTATTCTGTTTGTCCTTGAATATAAATAGATTTCAAGAGGCGATACACAAGTGAACGTCAAGCAACATAATATTAAGTGTTTCAATTCAATTAACTTAATAAAAATGACATTTGTTTAGTATTTTGGCAAGACTGCTATTTTAATGCACAATTATTTTGTTTGTCCTAGAATATAAATAGTTTTATTTTCTCTTTGATACTAAGAAACCTATTTATTGTTATAGTTGTGTAACATGTTGGAATAAAGAGTTCAATAAACTTGAATTTCTTTTATTTAACGTATAAATTGATATTTAAGCAAATTTAAGACTACCGAGACTACTTCGTCTTTAACAGGAATATTATTGCAATTTCAAAAAAATGTCCGATATAAGTCAATCAGTAATGCTACACACTATTGTTATAGGCGCGCTTTGCAGTACATTAGACTTTGCCGTATTTATTTCGTTAGAATAACAATCTGTTTATCAAACTGGCATTTAATAATTCATGTTGCAATTCTTTCCTGAATTATAAAAAAAATTCCCTAGAGATGTTGAGTTAAGAAAGCGTCAAGTCCAGAATAAATATTATTTCCTTCTTACAATACTCTCGAATTTTACATTAACGATACTGTATAGGAAATAAGTTATCGAAGCCGGAGTTGTTTACGTGCAATTAGCCCCTAACTGTTCAACAATTCATCTTTTAATTACGGACTAATTAGTCCAGGTAGTGCAAAGTTAATGTCTAATGCATGTGCTTTCCCTAATTTCGTTTCAACATTGCTCTAAATACTGGAAATCCTGGCTTTGTGTCTTCCACTACGTCAACTCGCACCGTGTGGTCTTCCGAATTCGTCTCCGTCTCGCTCGCTCCGTTCCTTTGGGGAAAAGTAGTAAAGCGAAAGAGATGATAACGGTGGGTTCGATGCCTAGAAAAGTGGTAGAGAGGTAGAAAGAGTGGGAGAACCGAAATTACCGAACGCCCGTAATTTTCTACATGGATAGCACAAACATGAACCCGGTATAGGAGTCGTAATTTATGACCAATTAATTGAATTTAACTGTTAATGACAATTTACTTAAGAAATTTCGTCAGCCCGTTACGAACGAAGTTTGTTTCGAGTTGGCGTTTTAGAAGGCAAGTGTGTGTGTGTGTGTGTGTTAGTTTTGACGGTCGCTACGAAGACACGCAGGACCAGAAAACGGTACGGAGAGGAAAAGGGGTGAACTCTTATCGAATTCGGATATCTGCGAACCGGAATGAATGAGAAAATTATACTTCCCAATTTATGCGAATGAAAGATTGCCATAATAAAGTTGTCGTTCGTTCAGTCGTTCGTTTCGTTGGTCCGCGGAGTCGAACTCAGCGCCATCTGTATTCATACGTTGATAAAAATCAAAATGACGTTAAATATTGCCCGTGCTCCGAACGAAGCTTCAATATCGGGCTTCGAATGTGAATTTTAATAGGCCAAATAATTATATCGTCCTACTGCGATGGATACGAATCAGTCACACAAACATTGACGCGTGTATTGTGTTTTATGGATTTATTTTGTCCGCAGCAAACCGCTACTGAGGTTTCGGAATACAATATGTTACGTTATTCTGATTTGATTGAGTTTTACGCTGATTGCGCAATTCTTTTACACAGTCTGTCGCAGAGAAAGCCGTACCTCTTTAAAATAAAAACCAAAGCATACTATTTTGGAAAAATTCATTTATTTTATTCAAAGTAGTCGCCCTCGGTTACAATACAACGCTTTGCATCATCAATTAACTTGTCGAAAGAATTTTTAAGTTCGTTTTTAGAAATGTCCTCCAAGCTCGCTGTCGACGCCTTTTTAATGGCTTCGACGTCGGCATAACGCTGTCCATTGATCAGCAAATGCGGTTTGGAGAATAGATAGAAATCACAGGGGGTCCAATCTGGTGAATACGGTGAATGGTTGATGGTTAAAATACCATTTGTAGTTAGAAAATCATTGATAAGCGTCGAGCGATGAGCCAGTGCATTGTCATGTAACAAACCCCAATTACCATTTTCACGATATTGAGGGCGTATACGACGAATACGCGCCAAAGATGCTTTGCAGCACCAAAATAATATACAGCATTGACTGTTTGACTAGTTGGTACAACCTCTTTGCCCACTATGCCTTTCGAATCATAAAAACAAATGAACATTATCTCCATTTTTGACCTATCCAAACAGTTTTTTTTCGGTCTTTCTTCGCTTGGATGCTTCCAATCAAAACTTCGACGCTTGGTCTCTAGATCATATAGAAAACACCACATCTCATCGCCAGTTGCAATAGAATACCTGAAGTTTTCGTTCCTTTTTGAGTTTTTAATCGAGTCTTTAAACGTTAAATTCGGAGCTTGTGTTGCACAAACCTTGCACAAATCTTTCCCACTTCCAAATGCTGTCAAAATGTGATGCATTGAACTTTTGAGAATATTTAATTCCATTCTCACATATCTCAATAAGAATTTCGGCTCATTTTTGATAAATTCGTGTACACGTTCGATGTTACTTTCCGTAACTACAGAATTTTCTGCACCAGGATGTTTGTTGTTGTTTATGTACGTACAACCGTCTTTAAATCGTTTATACCACTCATTCATACTCATGCGTGATAAATACGCATCACTATACACTTGTTTCATCAAATTAAACGTTTCAATAAGTTAAAAACAGAACTTGATATTTGCACTTTGTTTAAAATTCATTTTGAGACCAATGCCAAATACACAGTGTTGCTTTATGCGCAATATCTCTGCTTCTAGCTATGCAAATATCGAGATATTTTGACATAACATTGGTGAAAGATCTACCTTACCGACGCATATTTTTTTTAATAGATGGCGCTACTAATAATTAATACTTTTCTCTGCCATAGACTGGGTATTTGTAAAAAAAAATATTTAATGTTTAACACAGTTGCGCACGACTTTCCTAATATTTTATGATACTTTTCCTATTTAGCGGTTACTTAATGTTTAAATAAACATCACAAGCACTATTATATTTTCATGTTGTGGTGTAAAGGAGCATTTATTCCAAAATAATAGAAAAAGGCCTTCCGTTTCACGAAATTCAATTTCCTTCAATTTACTCATGCAGCAAAATTTAATATTAGTTATCTGCAGGGACGCAACGGTATGCCGTCAATTTATATCAATAAATCAGTAAATAGAAAAATAACATTCTGGCATTTCACTACTTTTCTTTCTCCGTCTTTTTTATTCCGCTCTTCCATTTTATTCCCCGTTCAATTTATTCAACTATATATTACGTACCATAAAATAAATAGCACGGCTATTTGTAAACTTCTGTATGGCCTTTATACGCCGATCGCATGACTTACTTTTGACGTTTCGCCAGTCGTGACGAATGGATTTCTGCATCGACTGACCTTAAATACTTTGCATTACGACCTTTGACTAGGTACTTCGGAACGAACAGATGCTTGAGAGTTGAACGTACAATCCGCGACAACTGGTTGACTTCAAATACGATTTTCGACTTCGATGGAGGTGTACTAATATTTGGTAACCTGGAAAAACTACAAGCAATTATTTACGAGTATTCTCTTCCTAATATTTAATAACATAATTGCATTCCGGGATCGACATTTAAGGGAGTATATGTACTTTGGCTGGAGTCTTATTGCGTTTTTCAATTGTTTTATTTTAACAAAACTATTTCAAAAGCTTCCTTAAATAATCTCGTGGATATTTGCAACGAGAAATTTAGAAACTCCTTATACATTGACACGACTTCGATAATAAATTTGTTATCAATCAGTGTTAAATATGGGCTCATTACACAGAAAGAACTGCATTACATACTTATTGTAGGCACAAACACTCATGATGCAACAAATAATAAAGATTTCTTCTTATGCACTCCAGTAGATTGCATGGAATACATGCACTTGTAATTGAAACTTGAGATAGTCCGGATGAGATTTTTGAAATTCGCTGCATTTAAAATTACTGGTAATCGCTCTAACTTAGGCGTGAATTACTTAGTGTTAAATTTTTAATAAAAGTTGTCAATAACACAATTGCCTCAACCTCGACTTCATCTCAGATATACTTTCGCATTCCTTGAGGTTTAAGTTGATCGAATGATGCATTTCTGATTCTTAACACAAGAGCGAACGCTTTATAGTGTATAAAGCTTATCTTTCGCAAATGAATCAGAATTCTAACGCTCTAACAGTCGAACTGAAGAGTCCCCGGTCTACCATAGTAAAACACAGTTTTTTGGCAAAATTCGATTTTATTATTCAACATAGTTGCCTTCGAGGGCGATACACCGATTATAGCGTTCTTCCAACTTTTCGATACCATTTTTGTAGTACGAATTGTCTTTAGCCTCGAAATAGGCCTCAGTTTCGGCGATCACCTCCTCATCCCCGCTAAATTTCTTCCCAGCGAGCATTCTCTTGAGGTCTGCAAACAGGAAATAGTCGCTGGGGGCCACATCTGGAGAGTACGGTGGATGGGGAAGTAACTCGAAACCCAATTCACTTAATTTGGCCATTGTTTTCATTGATTTGTGACACGGTGCATTGTCTTGGTGAAACAGCACTTTCTTCTTCTTCATATGGGGCTGTTTTTTTGCGATTTCGTTCTTCAAACGGTCCAATAACGCTGTTTAATAGTCGCTGTTGATGGACTGTCCCTTTTTAAGATAATCTATGAAAATTATTCCATGCGCATCCCAAAAAACTGACGCCATAACTTTTCCAGCTGACTGTTGCGTCTTTCCACGCTTTGGAGCCGGTTCATCGCGTGCAGTCCACTCGGCTGACTGTCGATTGGACTCTGGAGTGTAGTGATGAATCCATGCTTCATCCATTGTCACATATCGACGCAAAAACTCGGTTTTATTACGATTTAACAGCTTCAAACACAGCTCAGAATCATCAACACGTTGTTTTTGATCGAATGTGAGCTCGCGCGGCACCCATTTTGCACAGAGCTTCCGCATGCACAAATATTCATGCACTATGTGTCCAACACGTTCCTTTGATATCTTTAGGATGTCAGCTATCTCGATCAACTTTACTTTACGGTCATTTAAAGTGATTTTGCGAACTTTTTTGATGTTTTCGTCGGTGACAGCCTCTTTTGGTCGTCCACTGCGTTCGCCGTCTTCGGTGCTCATTTCACCACGTTTAAACTTAGCATACCAATCAATTATGGTTGATTTTCCTGACGCAGAGTCCGGAAACTCCTCATCAAGCCGTGCTTTTGCTTCAACGGTATTTTTTCCTTTCAAAAAGCAGTACTTTATCAGCACACGAAATTCTTTTTTTCCATTTTTTCCATTTTTTTAAATAACAAAAGTAGCTTCACTCTTAACGCAATATCTCAGTAACTAATGGTCGGATTGCTGTCAAATTTTGACACGTTTCGTTTGAAGGTTAGTACTATCTAAAAAATATACGGATTTAATAACAGTAACGCCATCTATGTGTCAGACCGGGGACTTTTCCGCCGACCTAGTATTTGAAATCTTTTCCATTAGCTTTTGCTTTAGTAAATAGTTAAATTGCAAACTTAATGCTTATTGTTGTTAATCAAAATCATTATATTTTAAAAAATTTTGGAATTGCATATCCCCAAAATTCGTTTTACGCGGTTCACCTGAAGATAGAACGACATATAAATGATTGCGATCATTTAAGCAATGGGCGGTTAAATTTTCGACTGTATTGAAATAAATTAAACAAATATTTGCAATGGCTTATTTGAGATGAAATCAGTCCGGAGGGATTTTTAATCAACACATAATGAGATTCACCTCCCTTCCTCAATCAATAATAAATTCACGTCTATATTGCATCTATTTTGAGTAAAATAAAGTGGTCCTACATCATAATTTTTAGTTTCTGAATTATGTGCCAAACCGTATACATTTATACTTAAATTATTTAATTGTTCTATACATTTATGCTTTTAGTATTTAATTGTTCAATTTTAGATAAATCTTTCATTTTGGCTGGGAATTCAATATTTTCCAAGTTTAAAACAGTGGTATAATGAGGGTAGGAAGAAACCCTTTCTGCACGTACGTTTACAGAGGGGAGTATTGCTGTTTTGTTTTATGCTATCATTACGTCGTCGATGAGGGCTAGTATGCTCTAATATGTTATGCATTGTTTCAAATGATCGTCATTGTAGGCCATTGCATTCGATTTAAAAATAAATTCATACAGGTCCTTACCGCCTTTGTATCGACTGTTTTTAATTATTATATAATCTGCGTCAAACATGATTATTTTATTCCACAAATTTTATTTATTTAAATATGAAAGTGTACATAAAAACAGATTGGCGGTTTCACTTCCGTCAATAAGATATTTATAATATTGGGTTGGCAACTAAGTACTTTCGGTTTTGTAGTATAAAATAAAACACTTTTTTTTAAACAAAGAATAGTTTTTAATGATTTATATATTTTCCATTTTGCTCAATGACTTTTGCCATCTTTCTTTCAGCTGCATGATTCCGCGCTCATAAAATTTCTGGTCCTTATCAGCAAAAAACTGAACCAGGTGCGAGTGAAGGTCATCGTCATTTGTGAAAGCTTTACCATTCAAAGAATTCTGCAAACTTCGAAATAAATGGTACTCAGATGGTGCTAGATCAGGGCTGTATGGGGGATGTGGCATCACTTCCCAGCCAAGCTCCAATAGTTTCCCATGAGTTGCCAAAAATGTGTGAGGCCTTGCACTATGTTACTGTACAGGACCCATTTTTCATCACCAGTGATGATTCTTTTTAAGAAAGGGTCGGTTTCATTTTGTCCAAGGTGCATATCACAAAAGTTGATTCTTTGTGTTAAATGAATTTCTTTCAATTCGTGAGGTACCCAAATATCAAGCTTCTTAACTAGCCCAAGACATTTTAAATGTTTTTCAATTGTTGTGTGCGATACATGTAGCCTCTCCGAAACCTCTCGAACAGTTATATGACGATCCTCTTCAATTATGAGTTTGATTTGGTCATCATCAACTTCAGTAGGCCGACCAGAACGTTGCTCATCTTTGAGGGAAAAATCTCCAGAACGGAATTTTTTATACCAATTCTGACACGTGCGCTCTCTTAAGCAATTAGCACCATAAACTTCACATATATTTTTGTGAGCCGCAGCAGTTTTCTTTCCTTTACGAAAATAAAATAGTAAAATATGTCGAAAATGTTCGTTTCTGCACTCCATTTAAAATTAACCCACAACTAATAGCTTTAATAAAAATCACGCACTACTTGCTTCTGAAGTTACGTCAATGTAACTAGTATCACGCGACATACGGTAAAGTACAGCACTAATATACGTTATACAAAAAATAAAGCAACACTTTCTATCAGTAAAAACCGAAAGTACTTAGTTGCCAACCCAATACAAGGGTACAGTTTTACTTACTTACGTTTTCTTTATATTTTTTGTATTTGTTTTGTTCTGTAATCGATTATCTGTTGGACAAATAAAGTTTATAATTCAGACTATTATTAATCTGATGTCCTACAAAGCAGAAGAGTAACTGACACATAGAATATGGCACTTTTGACATTAACTATAATACAATATGCCCTCAAGATATTTCATAATTTTCAAGACGGTTATCTGAAAATATATCAAACGAAATATTGTATTTCGAAACAGCTTTAGACTATATTTATTTCAATTTCTCTATACCGGAGAATTAACTCCAGGAGAAAAACCCTAAATGCGTTTAATTCATCTAATAATGTCCATTAAATTCTGAAAAATATCAGGGTATTAATTCAGCAAGATAGTCGGCAAGTTCGTGCACGATTTTACCAACGACCTATGATGACGGTTATTGTCAGGAATCAAATTCTCTCGTAATTACGTTGCCGCTGAATTCATTGGCGCACTTGGGGACCCGGACCAGACTTTAATGCGACCTTTGACGTGTAATTATGGGTTTCCATTACGTCGATAATTATACACCTGCATGTCGATATTTCGATCGAACCGGAGCGATGCAGAGGGCCCCATTCGGGCCGTAGATTCGAATGTTCGTTCGTCGGTTGTCCGTTGTCTCCTCCGTCCCTCCCTCTTCGACAAGAAGATTTACGATCGGACATGGACGATTAATTTATTCAGTAGTTGTGTAAATTTTCGCTTTCGTCTGGCCAACAAAATGGCGCCTCTTGTGCATTCTGTGTATACTAACATGCTACACAAACTTCCGCAAAAAGTTTGACTCTATCTCGCATTGTTTGCTAACAAAAATATTAGAAATATATAAAACCCCAAAATCAAGAATGTCTGTATGCAGTTATACGAGGGTAGTTGCTTATATTTCGGGAATAGCAAACAAAAAACGTTTTTTATTATCGAAAATAGTTTCGTGGCTTTTCAAAATATTCTCCTTGAAAATCAAAACACTTTTACATTCGTTTAAACCAATTCGCAACGCATTGCTGTTACTATGAAGGCAGTATCTCCAAAATGTGAGTTTTGAATGCCTCGACTGTCTCTTCCGGCGTAGAAAACCGCTGACCGCGTAGTTTGTTCTTCACGTGTGGGAACGAAAAGAAATCACAGGGTGCTAGATCGGGGCTGTACGGCGAATGGCTCGTCAATTCAATGTTTCGCCTGGTCAGATATTCAACTGACAATCTGTGAGAGCTCGCATTCTCATGGTGGAGAATGATCTCTTACTTAATGTTTGTTTTCTTTGTTTCTTCAAATACATTTGTCAAACTAGTTGTATACTATTCATAATTGATCGTTCTGCAACTCTCTAAAGGCACGGTTGCAACCTGATTGGTTTTTCCGACAAAATAGGCGACCGTTTGCTTTGATGTGCTTCAAGCGCGAACAACTTTTGTTGGTTTTGGCTCGTCTTGGAATATCCACACAGTCGACTGCTGTTTACAATCGGGCTCATACGTATAGATCCAAGATTCATCACCTATGACGACTTTATAAAGGTTTTTTGAAGCATCGCTATTGTATTTTTTGTCCATTTCTTGGCACCAATCGACGCGGGTCCTTTTTTGAGCGGTTGTCAAATTATGTGGTGCTTAACAGCTAAATGTTAATTGCAGGATCTCATGCACGCTGGTGTTACTAATACCTAGAGATGCCTCGATCTCCCGGTATGTCATATGACTATCATGCATTGTCAATTCAGACACTGCATTAATGTTTTCCGACACAACAACATTTGTGGGACGACCTTCACGAAATTCATCGTCCAAAGAACGCCGTCAAAATTTGAATTCACTATATCAACAATATACTGTAGTTTTCGATCACTATATAAAGAATTCAGCTAGTCGATGCATTCAGTTATGAAAAATAATTGCACGAAAATGTTCACGAGTTAATTCCATCTTTCCGTTGACATAAAATTTTCAAGTTACTGTCAACAATAGAAATAGCAACGGGATAATAAAACTGTCAAAGTAAATATATTGTCAAAAATGACAAGCTTCACGATGCCATCATCAGATCGGAGGTAATTCCCCATAATATAAGCAGCTACCCTAGTATAACCATGGAGAACTATATGTCTCAATAAAAAATCAAATAAAAAATAATGATCACTGAAGGTTGATATATAACCCCTTGCCACATAAATTTTCGTATTCTGGTATACGTATTTCGGCAAGTAAGTTGTCATCATCAGCAGATAATTAAACAGTGTTGCACGTGGAAAACTGCGGTAAAAATAGCCGTACGAAAACAAATTTCGCACGCGATCCGTACCGCTGAAAGCCAAAACGTACATTGTGTTTTTTCCATCTTTTTGATTTTTCCCATTGCTCATCGTCGATGGCTAATCGTTTGGTGGGCCACATTTAACGCTTCTGACAATTGTTTTTGAGTATGTGTTGGGTCTTCATCCAAAAACTCCTGCAGCTTCGCATCTTCAACTTTTTCGGTCTACCAGAACGTTCTTTCTCTTGCACATCGAAATCACCACTTTTGAATTGTCAAAACCACGTCTCACATGTTTTTATCGTTGGAGCATGCTCACCGTAAGTTTCTAACAGCAAACGATTACTCTCAGCAACTTTCTCCTTTTAATTAGATAAGAAAAGTAATGCACGTTTTCCAGACACGAAACTCGATGTATTCAAAGAGGTATAAATCTATGAAATGTTACTTTCTCAAAGTATAACACGTGTGGCTTTGAAGCATGATGTCATCTGCATAAAGTGACATATCTGTCAAATCATAACATTGCACACATAAGGTTAACAACATCTGTTAGAAAAACCGGTAATGACTTTCCGCTACACCTGGTATATGGAACTGAATACTATTCCATAGTATGTACACTACCGCTCATAAGTATTTGGTCACCTTTGTTGCATTACAGTTTCTATGGAAAAGTTGTAATAATAAAATTTAGTTCTGTAGTAAGAAATAGTTTCATAGTAAACATTAAAATCTATAAAAGCTTATTCAAAATTATTTATGCGATTACCCTATTATTCACAATGAATGATAATACCCCAATGAAACTCCAGGTAGAATAATTGCACTTAAGGGATTAGATCTCTCAATTCTTGGAAATTTTCGATTGTTATGATTTTATTTCAAGGTTAGGGTGTTATTGTAAACTGTAGTAGTATTTATACTTGTGTATTTTGGCAAAATTGCAGTTAGATTTTGTGATATAATAACATAATGAATTTCGAAGAAGTTAAATCGGTTAAAAATTCCTAAACGGAAAGAATTGAGTGTTGAAACACAATCGTTTATAATGGCATACCATAAAACTAGTAAAAGCAACTGCGAAATTGCCACAGAACTTAAATTACATCAGTCCACCGTGGGTTACATCATTAAAAAACAGCGCGAATGTGGAAGTGTGATGAGCAGAATTCGAAAAGGGAGATCAAGGGCAACAACCTCAGCAGAAGATCTTGCAATGGTGATAACAAGCAAGATAAATAGACGAAAAACAGCCCCAGAAATCACAGCCAAAATGGACACTGTTCGTCGAAAACCCGTAAGTGTTTCTACAGTTAAACGGCAATTAAAAGAAGCCGGTCTTCATGGACGAATTGCAATCCGGAAGCCGCTTCTACGCAAGCAAATCAAGCGGAAACGCTTAAGGTGGGCAGGCGATCACTAAAATTGAAGCACCGAAGACGAATAAAGTAGTGTGACCTAGTTAATACAAGTTCGAGATTTTCGGTTCACGAAGACGTGTTTACGTGAAGAGGCCTGTAGGCGAGCGTGCCGGGGAAGAATACATAGGCCCTACTGTTAAGCACGATGGAGGTTCAGTCATGATATGGGATTGCTTTTCTGGATCAAATGTGTGCGATCTCGTAAAAATCGAGGATATACCAAGAAAGAACAGTATAAGCGCATATTAGAGGAAAACGCAATCGCCTCTGGCATTAAAATTTCGTATCAGAATTTTATCTTTCAACAAGATTATGACCCGAAACACACCTCCAAACCATGCGGGGAATATTTGCAGAAATTGGAGAACGAGGGAACCATAAAAGCTATGGCGTCGCCTCCCCAGAGTCTCGATTTAAATCCCATGGAGTTACTGTGGGAAGAACTTTACCGAGAGGTGAGAAAATCGGCTCCCACATTTGTTGTTAATATGTGGAAGAACCTGCAAGAGACATGGGGTAAATAAACTCTGAGATATTACGCAAATTAAACGAAAGAATGCCTCGATTGTCTGCTGCAGTAATTAAAAATAAACGAGGTCATATAGACGAATCTAAAATTTAGTTAAATATATTATACAACAATTTATTTTATATGCAAAAATATATATTTTTCATATATGTAAATAATAAAAGATAATATTTCAGTTTTGATTTTTGTTACAATTCGCGGGTTAACAGCGAGTGACCAAACACTTATGAGCGATAGTGTATGTAGTAGATATTAAAAAGTACGTATGATTGTAGACATTAAAACATTGAAATATAAAAGGGAAACAAAATCAATAGTGACTTTCATTCAACTAAATAAATGCTACGAAGAGTTACATAAAAATCGCATAAATACCTTACTTTCTATCTAATGGAACGTGCAATTAACGGTGGAGAAAATACGAAAGAACTCTTTGTATGGACAACTTCATACTGAAGAGTAAATACCTCAATAATTAAGTGCAATGTAGAGTAAATGAAAACAACGTCTTCCTTGGCTAATGTTGGTAGAATTTTCTGTGACCTGTTTCGGCGAAAAATCTGTACTTTTAACTAAAAAAATAAAACTGAATCAAGAATGTGCGCCTCCCGACTCGACGAGATCTCACCTTGCACGGCTTCTGGTTTCGAAGAAATCGAGCGAATGACAAGGAGAACGCTTCGTAACTAATTTATTCCGAGTCGAGTAATATAAGGAATACATTTACATAATAGCGTTACCAGAAGAGGAATAAAATTCTACATCCACGGCGTAGTACACGTATATACGATATATATGTATGTAAACCGACCCGGTATGAGTGATTATAGTTCGTCTGTGCAGATGGTCGATCGCCCAGCGGTCCCTTTTCTCGCTCCCTTTATATATGTAAATCAGTTTGCATTTTGTATCGGTTTCGAATGAGGATACGGTAGAATAGTTCCGTCCGCGCTGCGTCGACAAATTATAACGTAGGTCAAAGCATTGTGGCAACCATAAAACCACGAACACCTGCTGAAGAAGTGGTCGACACGTTATTATGATTGTTAGGATTTATTACATTCGGAGACTATTTATTAAGTTCTCGTTATCGCTATTTTGCGGAATATTGAATTAAGCCCCGGAGAGTTCTGGGTAATATTTCTTCCTCTTTGTTCAGAAATCATTTTACTGTGTATTTCATGTCGCGGTTCTTTTGGCGGTGGAATAAAATGCGAGATTTTGTCGAAGTCCCTATTGATATCTTTAAGAATAATAAACATTTATTGTCTACGTGGTTATTGCAGAATTTGTGCAAAAGAAGTTGATAACCATAACCTGTTTTAGCTTAATTTTCAATAACTTTAATGAATATACGAGGGTGGTCCCAGAAACACCCGACCCAACAAAAATTTTGGAAAGAAATATATTTATTTCTCAACATAATTTCCTTTCAGCTCTGTATACTTCTCTCAGCGATATTCAATGAGTTCGACACTTTTTATAATAAGAATTGTCTTGCTCCTCAAAGCAGCCATTAACTGCCGATATCACTTCTTCATCATTGGAAAATTTTGACCACTGAGCCATTTTCTAAAGTTTAGGAACAGAAAATAATCCGAGGGGGCTAAATCTGGCGAATAGGGTGCATGAGGTAGCAATTCAAACCGTAATTCATTAATTTTGGCCATTGAAATAAGGAATTTGTGAGTGGGTATGTTATCCTGAAGAAATAACACTTCCTTCTTAGCCAAATGCGGCCGTTTTTGCTTGATTTCTTCGCTCAAACATCGCAATAAGCTCGCATAATACTCGCGGTTGATAGTTTTTCCTTTTTCAAGATAGTCAATGAAAATTATTCCACTCGCATCACAAAAAAGGCTGGCATGGCTTTGCCTGCAGATGAAACGGTCTTTGCCTTCTTTGGACCCAATTCTCTCTTTTGAGTCCATTCTTTTGATTGTTCTTTTGTCCCCGCTGTCAAGTGATGTACCCATGTTTTATCCATGGTTATAAAACGGCCCAAAAATTCTGCTTTGTTGCTGTGAAACTTTGCTAAACACTCAATTGAAACATCTTCACGACACTGTTTTTGCTCGAGTGTGAGCAAACGCGGCACCCATCTTTCACGCAGCTTTCTCATGTCCAAATTTTCAGATAATATACGATGTACCGCACTTTTTGAAATGCCTACTATGTCCGCTAGCTGGTGCACTGTCTGTCGACGATCATCCAGTACCGCTTTGTGGATTTTCTTCACCATTTCTGGAGTCGTCATCTCATTTGGTCGACCATTGCGATGCTCGTCTTGGCAGCTCGTGCGACGTCGTGTCATGTTTCACTGTTGTAAACGAAGGTACAGACTCACCCAGAGTAGAATCCAGTTCAGCTTCTATGTCGGTTGGGCTGAGACCTTTCAAATAAAAGTACTGTATCACGTAACGATGACCAATTTTCTCATTTTTACAAACACTAAACAACGTGGCGTCTTCAAACTCGAAACATATGCTTCATAGGTTGTATACTTTCTACTACAGCGATATTTTTCAAACAACTGCATTTCTAGGTCCGGCCGGGTACTTATAGGACCACCCCCGTAAATACAGTACAACCTCGAGTGTTGGCTCTATTGTGGGCCGGCAGTAGGTCGGATAATCAGAGGAGTTCATTACTTACTTTCTTCCTTAACCTATCCAATCAATCGACCGCTAAAATCAACATAGGAAACAAACTTTCAAGAGCATTTTATATAACAAAGGGATTATGATAATAATAGAAGCTACCAAAATGGACACATTGTTAAGATCTGTTAGAACATCGAGAATGCAAAAGATAGGAAATGAGAAAATGCGTCGACAGATAGGAATAGTGAACTCATTCATGAAAGATTTAAAAAAGCAGTTAACTTGGTACGTCCACATTCAACCAATGGGACAAATAAAATGTTGTCATTATTGCATTGAAATAGTTTCAGTCAACAAGCGAATTAGGAGCACCTGAAACGTAAAAATCTAGAAGAAATTTTGAACGAAGATCTTGAATGACCACAAGCTAGATTAGATAAACTTCCATTCAATTTGATGCGTCATCTTTTAATCCAAGTAATTGTATCCTCAAATAATTCTCCCATTTTTCTTTGTGGAGCAAAGAGTGTGTCATTAATGAAAGCGCTCGTGCCCATTAGTGTAGAATGAAAGGAGTATTGGAACTAGTACATCTGCATGCCATGATTTCTTCTAACTCATAATAAGACACTCTTTGCTTAATTCTAAATTATCTTTCAGTTATAGAAAGATTTAAGTCATAGGAATGTGTGTTCTTTGCAAATCAAGTCCTCATTCCATATTTTATAAAAAGTCTAGGTCGTGTACACGTCAGACGGACCAACAAATTTGCTCCTCCTCTAATGACTTACCATGATATCTAATTTATGGACTTGATCATTAGTAAATTGGCTTACTTAGAAGCCAAGCTGAGGAGAAACTAATTATTTCAATTATTGTTTCACGAAGAAGCGTAATAAAAAATACTTTTCATTTCGTATAAATATTTTAATAAGGCCTCTAAGCCTTTGTTTCCATATCCTTTCAAAGGCATTCTTCTAGCACACAAATAGAACTTTGTCCTTTATGTGTTATATTATTAATGCGTACTAAATTAAACATCATAATAGAATTGAAGATATTTATTGTCCCCGCAGAGAGAATGTACACTTAACATAATTACGTGCAAATATATATCTTAATCCTAAATTTTACCAGGGGTATGTAACGACGCAAAAACATAAAGAACCACATTAATATGAACACAAAAACTCCCCCATTCAACAAGTTGATCCAAATAATACTAAATAAATCTGTCTGAATAATTACTTAAGATGAGGAGAGACTTTCGCTTTTTGTATTATGAAATTGTTGAGCAGTCGTAATCATCACGAACAGGGGGGGCAGTACATAATTGTCATGCAATTTGGCAAATGGATGTTGTAATGATATAACACATCTACTTAAAAGCTTAAAGAACAACCCACTTAACCTAAATTAGCGGTGTTATTAATTATGTTGCAACGTTATTGTTCCAAAACAGGTGTGTTACTTTACCGAAATGAGCTGCTGAAGGTAAATTAACCAAAGTAGCAGCCATTTAAGTTATGAATACAATGCATAGCTACGTTCGTGTATTTTATAGAAACAAATAACGCTAAGGTAATTGAAGGAATTTGCGAATATTTTATTTAAATCGCGTTTCTAATCTTCGTAAAATTTTGATATTTTGGTATCGTTGTCTATAAATAAGTAGTAAAGCAATATTTTTATAAAAGGAAAAGTTTTGATTACGTATTTAGTCATTATAAAAATAAACTGGTAGCTAACAACGTCAGTTTTGAAAATGGATTTTATCCAGTAAACTTGTTCTAAAACTAATTAGTTTCGTTCCAAAAAACTAATCAGCTTTGGTACAAGTTTACGAAAAAACAAATTTCGAAGACGTTATTCTTCTACAAGTAGTAGATCTGTTACTGCATTCAAAATAAAAGTTTGAGCATATGCATGTCCACAAGATTTTTTCAGAAATTTGCAATCCAGAGATCTGTTTTTAATTATCAGACGACACAAAAGTAAAATCGAATATACAATATATATAATAACATTACCGATCTAGTAGTCGTTGGCTTGAGTTCTGCCATTCTTTTTTACCATTTTCTTCTCTCCTCTATTCCTGCTGAGAATTTAGAAGAAGAAAGTACAAAGAAACATCTTCGTTTTCTCTTCTTTTAAATTCTCCTTTTGCTTTTACCTCTTCACAATATTCTTTGATACTTTTTCCCAATCTACAATTGTTGCAACTTTTTCGTTCATTATCTCGAAGTAACTGTTCCAAAAAACTAATTAGTTTTGGAACAAGTTTACAAAAAAACAAATTTTGAAGGGGTTATTCTCCTGCAAGTAGTAGCTCTGTTACTGCATTCAAAATAAAAGTTTGAGCATGTGCATGTTCACAAGATTTTTTCAGGAATATACAATCCAAAGATCTGTTTTCAATTCTGAGACGACACAAAAGTAAAATCGAATATATATATAATAATAACAACATTAGAGATCTAGTAGTCCTTGGCTTGAGTTCTGCCAGTCATCTTTGCCATTTCTTTCTCTCCTCTATTCCTGCTGAGAATTTAGAAGAAGAAATTACAAAGAAACATCTTCGTTTTCTCTTCTTTTAAATTCTCCTTTTGCTTTTATCTCTTCACAATATTCTTTGATACTTTTTCCCAATCTACAATTGTTGCAACTTTTTCGTTCATTATCTCGAAGTAACCGTTCCAAAAAACTAATTAGTTTTGGAACTAGTTTACAAAAAACAAATTTTGAAGGCGTTATTCTCCTGCAAGTAGTAGATCTGTTACTGCATTCAAAATAAAAGTTTGAGCAATAGCATGTGCATGCCCACAAGATTTTTTCAGGAATATACAATCCAAAGATCTGTTTGCAATTTTGAGACGACACAAAAGTAAAATCGAATATATATATGTATATATATATATATATATATAATAACAGCATTAGAGATCTAGTAGTCCTTGGCTTGAGTTCTGCCAATCTTCTTTGCCATTTCTTTCTCTCCTCTATTCCTGCTGAGAATTTAGAAGAAGAAAGTATAAAGAAACATCTTCGTTTTCTCTTCTTATAAATTCTCCTCTTGCTTTTAGCTCTTCACAATTTTCTTTGATACTTTTTCCTAATTTACAATTGTTGCAACTTTTTCGTTCATTATCTCGAAGTAACGGTTTGGAATGCCTTTATTTTCTAAGCTCTGGATACATCTTTTTGTATTTGAAATTTTCGTTAGCAGTTTGGCAGTTCTTTTTCCTTCGAGTAACTTTTTTCTACCTTTTTGAAGCAGATCCTTACTTAGTTAATTAGAAGAGGGTTTAGCATCCCGGTGATGTTCCTAGTTTAATCTAGCACAACTGTTTTACTATACTTGCTAGGTTCTTAAACTATTTGCTTTATTCAAGTTTCACGGCGACTATATTTTTCATTGGATGCAATCATGTTTTTTTGGGATATTATGGTAATTTCCTGATTTCTTCCTCCATAACATAGGAAAAAACTTCATATGATAGAGTAGGATTTACGAATACGGGAAAGAGTGCCTTTTGAATTAGAAAAGAGAAAATTTACATAGACTCTTAATGTCTTTAGTAAAGTTGTCCATAAATAAGCAGTTATTACGATATTTTGATAAAAGCATTTCTTTAATGAAGTAAATAATTATGAAAGTAAACTAGTAGCAAACAACATCAGAAAGTTTTCAAAATAGACTTTGTTTTTATGAAGAAAATTTTGTAGGAAGTTCAGAAGTAGTCAAATTTTGAAACTATTACTTTCCTACAAGTAGTAGTTTCAGTTACAGCATCAAGACTCCATTACAAAATATGTCTAGATTGTAACTAAAGACACAGTTCAGTCCATTTGCTATTCATTTTTCCGCGTTTTTCTACCAAGATCTTGCTAATTTTGCCTTGGGTCACTTAGCTTCTGATTTGTAACATTTATGTTTACTATATATTTCACCGGATAAGCTAATCCATAGCATTATAGTGTTTAAGAATAGGTTAATTTGGTTAACCTATTCTTAAACCTAATTAAACCTATTGGAATAGGTGACGATTGCATTGCTCTTGTTTTCTAATTGAGACCCGTGCCTATATTCTGGCCGATCTTTTGAGTAAGATTTTCAACTTAGCTATACTCACGTCCGTATTCCCCGACGTTTGGAAGATTGTTAGAATATCGCCAATTTTAGAAAAGGATGACATTCGATATTCACAATTATAGACAGGTTGCTGGTATCTCGACTTTCGCAAAAGCGTTTGAAATGTTAGTTCAAAGATACATATGTATCATAGGGTCCTAGTTCACATTTTTCTACTTCCCGGCATGAATTGTGTCACAGAGGCTTACAATAACCAATTTGGCACTGATATGTCAGGAAATAATTTGATGACGTGGCCGAAACGAAGTTAACTGACTCTTCTCGTGCATTTGATTTGCATGATCGCAATTCTGTTCGTAAAATTAAGTTTCTTTGGCATCGCTAGATACTTACTAAGACTGTTTCCGTTTCATTTGTCTAATAGATTCAATTATGTAGGCTACAATGGATTTAGGTTTCGGTTTTTTTACTCCACTAGAGGTACCGTAGAGGTCAAAGTTTTGACCACTTTTATTTAGTATTTTGGTAGACGAACTTAAATCTATCGATTGTCGTATGACTGTTTTTGTGCAATAACTTAAAGCTGAGCACAAACAAATGTTTCCTGGTGTCCCGTTCTAGAAAGAATTGAGTCTTGTTACAATTTTAACAATGTTGGTATTACTCGTACGTGCTCAATTAAAGACTTGGGTTTGACATATGACGAAAAATTTACTTTTCTGATTTTGTCCTTAATGTGACGGCTGCAGCTTCTAGATCTCTTGAATTTACCATTTGTACAAGCAAATTGGTACAATTAGAACTCTTTTCTTTGTCTATTACTTACGTCATTTCCAAGCTCTGATATGTGCACATAGCCCCCATTCTACGGTGTTCAAACTATTCTCTTAGATCGAATTCATCGTAAAGTTCTGAAATATCTTTCGTTTAAATGAGATAGACGATATCCTGTAAGTAGTACTGATAATAAGGAGTTATTTCACGATTGACTTTGTCCACTTCCTGAATGGACAAAGACCATTAGCGCCCTATTTTACTGATTGTTTTAATTGTAAGAGTTGATTTAGTCAAATGTTGATTTTCTCAAACCATGCCCCTGTAGTTCACATCGAATCAGTTGATTCATGTTCCTATAACAACTAATATTTAGATAAAGGCGTTCGTAATATACTCGACATAGAATTTCTTTTTAGGATGGATTTGCCTTGTATAGATTTCAGTTATATATTAACTATTATAATTGTATGGTTTCTTGCCCACTTCTAGGTTTTATGTCTTGGAAATTTAATAAAGTATTGTTATTAAAACATCTTATTGATGAACCTGTATGACAATTTCAGACAGCAAAAGTTTGAAGAATTCGAGAAGTTTTCAAGAAATTAAGACATCTATTCTAGGGTCTGGATCTGCTATTCCGAAGTTACTAACTGTTCCATAAGTTGATAACGCATTTACGAGAGTATTTTCTTCTGATGATGACTTGCACATTTCTATTAATGAACATTCAGTAAATTATTATTGTTGTTTTGGAATAAGTTTTGGCTTGTATTTTTTCCTTTTATTATATCTAATATTAAGTCTTATATTCTTTTTAATACTATTAAAAAAGAGTTTCTCAAAATGGTAATTTCATGAACATTTAAATTTTATTCACCAAATTTCTTGTAAAGTAAATTTCATAATTTAAGGCGCATTAATTTAGAATTTTAGTAATTATCTCCCTCATATTCAACTAAGTAAGCGAATTCTAACAGTGTTACTGTCTTCGTTCACGTGCCTTTGATACACCAGATTGCGAATTGTTGTTAAACAACTTATTTAAATATAATTCGAAAGGTTCGAATTGAATACAAAGTTTCCTTCGTGAAGGGGTCGGTTTTTTTTACGTGAAACACGAAGAGCTCCTCCGCCCCTGAATATTTATGTTTCATTATTTAGAATTGCGTAACGCACAGAATTAGCATACAGAGTAATAACAAAAATGCTTTTATATATGAGTACACGCGAACACGATGTTTTTCCTTCTTTTTTTTATGTGTGGGGAACGTGCTTCGTTACGCGATTTCGGATGACATTTCTAAAACGGGTTCACTGTTCTAATGGGGTACGTCGCTGGAATGTGCTTAAATGCTATGTTGTGATTTCTATTTAGAATAGGGCGATTACATGTACCATTACGAACATTTAGTTTCGTACGCCTATATTTTAGTTTCTTTAGTATTTATGCTGTATATAATTAACATCACGAAAGTTGATGCCAGGTGGGCATAATAGACATTTATCTATTTAGCTTATGGCAAGGGAAATATCAAGGCAGTCACCAGTAAAAGGTGTAGAAAGAACAACAGAAGCATATATATAAAATGGGGACAGACATTGTATAAATCTAGACTATTAGAAATCATAGCTTCAGATCAAGATTTTGTAGCCATTGGACGGCTTCAGGTGAGGAATAGGAACTTCTTTTGTGTGCCAGGAAATGCTTGACGACTACATTCGTACTTGCCACAGTCACATGCATGACTCGTCCATATACCTTACTCGTGTAGCATAGAATCCGCATCTACAGCAAACCGTTCGCACTCTATACACTCAGCTCTGGTGGCGTAGATTAAATCTGTACGGAAACTGTTGGATATTGCCAATCCCCTTTAATTCAGTCTAGCCAGTCACCCCTATATGAGTTTACTTCTTCAAAGTCTTCTTCCGAGAGCAGTTGAAAGGCTTTTAAAGGTACTCTTCTCATTGGGTTTTTGGTGATACGAGAGTAGCAGCTTATATTTCCGAAACTGCCAACACTGTTAGTGCTGCCTTCGATCTGATTATTGCATCGTGAAGTTTGTCATTTTTGACAATAGATTTGCCTTGACAGTTTTATTATCCGCTCGCTATTTCTATTGCTGACAGTAACTTGAAAATTTTGGGTCAGCCAAAAAATGAAATTAACTCGCGAACATTTTCATGCAACTATTTTTCATAACCTTCAGCGTGGATTATCTCCACAAGAATGCATCGACGAGCTGAATTCTTTATATGGTGATAAAGCACCATCCAAAACTACAGTATATGGTTGGTATAGTGAATTCAGACTTGGACGGCGCTCTTTGTACGACGAATTTCGTGAAGGTCGTCCCACAAATGTTGTGTCGGAATACAATAATGCAGTGTCTAAATTGATAATGTAAGACCGTCATGGGACATACCGTCAGATCGAGGTAACTCTAGGTATTAGTAACATCAGCGTGCCTAAGATCCTGCATGCACATATAGCCGTTAAGAAACTATGTTGCTGTTGGGTACCACATAATTTGTCGTCACAGGTGTAAATCTACGATCTATATGTATAAGCCCGATAGTAAACAGCAGCCGACTGTGTGGGTATTCCAAGATGAGCCAAAGCCAACAAAAGTTGTTCGCGCTCGAAGCACATCAAAACAAACGGGCGCCTATTTTTTGAAAAAAACCGGTCAGATGGCAACCGTGCCTTTAGAGAGTTGGAGAACGGTCAATTCCGAATGGTATACAACTACCTGTTTGCCAAAAGTATTTGAAGAAACAAAGAAAACAACAGAAAACGACAGATCATTCTCCACCATGACAATGCGAGCTCTCACGGATCCGTTCAAACAAATGAATATTGGACCGGGCAAAACAACGAATTGATGAGCCATCCGCCGTACAGCCCCGATCTAGCACCCCGTGATTTCCTTTTGTTCCCACACGTGAAGAATAAACTTCATGGTCAACGGTTTTCTACGCCTGAAGAAGCAGTTGAAGCATTCAAAACTAATATTTCGAAGATACCGCCTTCACAGTAGCAGCAATGCTTTTCGGATTGGTTTAAACGAATTCAGTACTGCATTGATTTTCAAGCAGAATATTTTAAAAAGCTATTTTCAATAATAAAATTTTATTTTGTTTGTTATTCCCGAAATATAAACGGCTATCCTCGTAATAATGATAGTAATAATTGTTTATTTCCAAAATAAAAGAAGAACATAGAAACGTACTTATTATAATGCCAAAAAGACTTAATACAAAATTTTGGAAGTCTCAGGATGTGTGTTAACTTTGTAAGCCAACGTGTTCTTCCTATACACCTATAGATTGACCCTAAAATTAAAAGAACCCCTAAAGATAACCTAAAGTAATATTCTGTACGTATATCAAAGAAACAAATTTAATAATAATACAAAGTAAATGTAAATCTACGAAAATAATTATTTATAGCGATATTACTCGAAGAGCAGACGCTGCTATTAAGACAACAATTTCTCTTTCAACAAGAATCTGAAAGTTTCACAGAGAAAAGTTTCGCCAGGCACCGCATTACAAACTTTGGCAATTTGATGTGAAAATGATAGTTCATAGAATACTGTTCGATGCAACGCTGGCGTTAGAGTGTCTTAAAATCATATACTTGATATATGCAACTATGTACGAAAAGAAATTATATTGTATAGGTATGCGGGCTGGCTATACACAGCGATCCTATGAAATAGAGTGACACCATTTGTAAAGAAATGAGTAAGTGAACAGAATTGACAATCGACAAAATTATACCCATTTTAAAGTATTTCCAAAGCAAACTTATTGAAATTTGTAGATATGAAAGGAAAATAAATGTTGGCCCAATTTGACTTACTGTAAAGGGTGATTAAACGGGCTATAATCAATTCCTTTCAAAAGAAAACGAAAAATTAAATTATTTTCCTTATGTGAATATGAATCGGAATATAACTTCAGAAACAAGTTGCGTTCCAGTAAAGCTTTCAATATGAATGTATGAAATGTATATTGCTTGATAAGTTATACCATTATGGCGCCAGAAGTATACAACCCAAACTTTAACATCTGATCCCTCCGATAGCTCGTAAATGGTAAAAGTCAGTCTGATAGTCTTAAATGGTAAATATCAGTCATAAGACATTTAAGACAGTGCTGGTCTATTGGGGTTCCGCAAGGGTCCATGCTCGGCCCTTTAATGTTCATTATCTAAGCCAATTATTTACTAGATAGTATTACACCAGTGGAAACCTCGTTGTGTGCTGATTACACATCCTTTATTGTTACTAGTGAAACGAAAGAATAATCAAAACTGAAAACAAATACAATGTTAGTAGAAATAAGAGTAAATGGTTTCAGGCAAATGCGCTACAACTAAATGAAGGAGAGACACAATGCCTTCTGTTTTCTGTAAATAATGAGCCGTCTACATCAGAGTCAACTAACGACGGCAGTTGACAGGGCGTTTCACAAGAGCCCTTACTCGGCTCTTTGATGTTTACTACCTACGTTGATTATCTAATAGGTAGGACTACGTCTGTGGAAACCTCATTGTACGACGACGATATTAACCGAGACAGAAGAATTGGAACACAGACAATATTAGAAGAAACAAAAATCTGGTTTTAGACAAATAGACTACAAATAAATGAGGGAAGGACAAAATACCTAGAGTTTTCGGCAAGGAATGAGTCGCCTATATCAGATAGAGTCAACTAACGCTGCCAGTATAACAGGGAGTTATACAAGAGTCCTTACTCGGCTCTTTGATGTTTATTACCTACGTCGATTATCTATTAGGACTACGTCTGTGGAAATCTCGTTGTACGCTGATAATTTTAACCGAGAGATGAAGATTAGAATACAGACAGTATTTGAAGAAATAAGGAAATGGTTTCAGAAAAATAGACTACAAATAGACGAACGAAGGACACAATACCTACAGTTTTTGGCAGGGAATGAGTCCTTTAAATCTTATAGAGTCAACTAACGGTGTTAGTATAACGGAGTTCTACAGGAGTCCTTACTCGGCTCCTAGATATTTATTACCTACATCAATTACCTGCTAAGTTACTACGTCAATAGAAAGCTAGGTATGTGCCGATGCTACATTCTTTATTTTAACTGAGAGAAAGAAATTATACCACTGACACAGTATTATAAGATAGAAAGAAATAGTTTCAGACCAAATGGGCTATAATTAAACGAAGAGTAAATACAATGCCTACAGTTTTCGGCAGGTACAGCTACTCATGCAGTGGCAAGGGATGCCTACTATACCAACTTCCTAGCTAAACTAACTTACGGTATTATTTTTTGGGCTTCTCCACCAGCAGAAATAATATTCGTTCTTCAAAAGAGTGTCATTATAATTCTTTGCAGTCTGAAGAAGATAGAAATCTGCACTGCTTGATGTTAATTATTAATAATTAAGTATACAATCTATTGTCCCCTAAATGAATTTTATCTTGGTTATTAGTGGACTAAATATCACAGATTAGTTAAGAGGGCTCACATATCATAAACTAGAGCTCCTGGCAAAAGAGTGCTATACGAATTTCCCTAAAATAAGGTACTTCCTTTTCTTTAGAGGAAGAGGCTGTTACATTAGATTACAAAGAATTTGTGTCTATTTCTAACGTATCATAACATTAGTATTAGTTCAATAAATAATATAATAGCGGGTGGGCCATTTAAAAGTTTATATTTAAAAATGCAATAAAACAAAAACGGTTTGAAATTTTGCCACATTTATTTTTTTGTTGTGAAGTACAACTATTCCCATTAGAGATGGAATATCATTTCATTCTTATGGCTGCCGCGGCTGGCCTCACAGTACCCCATTCGATCGGACCAATTGTCGAGCACTTTTTCGAGTGTATGCGGTCGTATCTCGGCAATGGCATTAACGAATGTTGGCCTTTAAATGCTCAATTGTCTCTGATTTGTCGGCATGACACTTGTCTTTAACGGCGCTCCACAGAAAATAGTCCAACGGTGTTAAATCGCAGCTTCTGGGCGGTCAATTGACATCACCATTTCGACTAATTAAACGGCCGTCAAACGTTTGACGCAATAAATCGATTGTGGCATGAGATGTGTGGCAAATTGCACCATCTTGTCGAAACCAAACATCGTTCACATCAATACCATGAAGAGCGGGCACCAAAAAATCGGTTATCATGGTGCGACAGGTGTCTCCATTGATCGTAATGGTTGCGTCATCCTCATTTCCAACGAAATATGGGCCAATGATGCCCACGCTCCACAAGCCGCACCAAACAGTCACTCGTAATGGGTGCATTAACTTCTGTAAGACCAAGTGTGGGTTTTATGAGCCCCAAATACGGCAATTTTGCTTGTTAACGTACCCACCAAGATGAAAATGAGCTTCATCCGAAAAGATGATTTTTTTTGGTAAAATCGACATCATCGTGCAGTTTCTCTTTGGCCCATTTAGCGAAGCGAAAACGAAGCGGATGTTCATGCGGCTTCAACTCTTGAACCAATTGAACTTTGTAAGGCGTCATACCGAGATCTTTTCCCAAAGTTCGACGTAAACTGGTGCGTGAAATGTTCAATTCTTGAGAACGATGACGAGTTGATATTGATGGATTCTCACGCACACTCTCAGCCACAGCTTCGATATTTTCGGGTGTACGCATTATACTAGCACCCTCATGTCTTGGCGCATTAACAATAAACTTGAGTATACCAGGCACTGTTGGTCCTTTCCTGCGACGAAATTTTGTACGACATTTTCGTGCAATTTCCGACAATTGTCTTTGCTTCGGAAATAAATTTCCAATAAATCCCAACGTTGCTCTAGCGTAAATCGATTCATTTTGTTCAGTAGAGATAATATACTGAATTTTGTGACAGAGTAGAATGACATAGGTATTGCCAGATTCGAAATAACCGGTGGTTCAAATTTAAACCGATAGATGGTCCACCCGATATAAAGCAAGCCCGAAGAATTAACTGAACAGATTGAAAAGGTCAACTATGTACTTCAGAAGATAGTTTCATTTAAGACTTAGTATGCATTGAAAGAAACAATTTGTTTAATAAAATTGAAAATAACAGTAACATAATGGCAAATTGTTCGGTGCAAATTATACATATATTATTATATGATATGCATATATTGTATTTTATGATGATATGTTGGCAACCAGAATGAGCAATATTCTACCTTATTTAGTAATTATAAATAATAAATTGTATTTGAACAGTATTGGTGACCACATTAATATATTTTTCCTTTTTTGCAGGTATGTCAATAACTCCTTACATCAGAAATCAATGAAATAAAGTAGTAGGTAGGTCCATATGCATAATTTAATTTATTAACATGCCCATGTATGTAGTTCCTGCTGTTACTTTGACGAAAGATAATATTTAATAACGAATCGGATATCAAATATAGCTTCTATCCATTTCAAAAGCTAAACTACTAAATTGCAAATGTGTTTACGTATGTATTTAACAGTCAGTCTGTTTAGTCAAAAGGTTTGAGGACGAGTATGTAGTATTGGTTGCAGGGAGAGATATAAATTTCATATCTCGCGATGTTAATGTCCTCCTCGTTATTTGTTTGAACGACGACTTGATAATAGAGGAGTCGCCGTGATGCTAACATCAAACGAATTGGAAAAACGAAATGATTTATTTCATTTCTTGTTTATGCCAGAATAACAGTTTCTAAAAAATTATAAAAAGTATAATTTTTACTTCTCTAGAGTTAGTTCAATTTATATAAATTCCTATTGTATATTCGAAGAAACACATTCTATTAATATTGAAGAAATAGAAAGTATTTCTTTGGTACTAGTTTCAATTAATTCTATTTTACTTCTCATCTCTTTACTTAATTGTAATTAGTATCTGCTTTTGTGGTTATATAACAGAGTAATTGATTTTTTTAGTAAACATGCAGGAGGTTAAAATCAAAAACGAGTTTACAAGGAAACTCATTGAATTAAGAAGTACATACATACATACATTAATAATCATTTGGATGTGTTTATCTCCTTGTGCAGGAGTTGCAATTTTCGACCACGAAAGTTATGAATTAAATACTTCATGTACAATAAAATAACGACTTGAACGTGGACGTGGTTTTTTAGTTGAAAGATGTAATAGAATAGTGATAATTTCTAAAAGATCCGGCCCTTTTAAAGAATCGGTGGGGTGAAGGGCAAGTGCACTAGTCAATTTATTATCAACCAATCACGATTAGGCAAACTACATCAAAAGCTAGAAATAATTAAGAGGCGTGGTGTATACAACATTAAAAATGATAGCATTAAAAGCTTGGTAGTAAAGGAAAACCTTTTAAAATGATATATTATACAACTGCTTAAAAATTAATAGTCATGTAGTATAGTAAATAAATTAATAATTGTAATAAGTATTAATTAATAATAATAATAATAATGTATTTATTTCTAAAAATATGGTACAATAATATACATATGCAAAGAATACATCAACACTTAAATAAACTATAACATATAATGGTAATTTTGATGGAGCCTGTAGTTGATTCACTTAATCACTGAAGGTTGATATACTATATAATCCCTTGCCACATTAATTTTCGAATTCTGTATATTTCTTTCGACAACTAAATTGTCATCATCAGCAGATAATTAAAAAGTGTCGCACCTGGTAAACTACGGCGGAAAATACCCGTACGAAAACAAACTCCGTACGCGATCCGTACCGTTGAGAACCAAAATGTATATTTTGGTTCTCAATTACTGTGGCAAGGGGTTATATATCAACCTTCAGTGATTAAATATAATATATAATATTTAAAGTAGATTACATAAGAATGTCTAATACTATAATGTTCCAGAGATAATAGATATTCTTCCACGTTTGATTTAAAGGCTTCGAGGCTGTTTAAGCTTTCAAATGCACATGATAATGTATTATATAATTTCCAATACATAAGAAAACTTCTTTTTGATAAATAAAAAATTTATGACCAAGAGATAGTAAATATTTTGTTGTACAAGTATGTTCATGGCTGGAGTTTTAACAGTAAATTTGGACTTGAAATGACTTCGCCAATACTTTCCTGCATTACTCTGGAAACTAGTAAGGCCGAAGATGATAGTTTAAGTTGTATATTTGAATGAACTATGATATTAGCAATAGAATTTTTTTACAATCTGTCACTTCGTACACGGATAACAACAGTTTTTTCTTTTCCAATCCCATGTAATTCTATTTTTAATACGTTCGCTACCGGATGGCACGAAATTTCGTATCGTTTTCGAACTAGAAAATTTAAGCCTTAAGAAAACATTTGTTTATAGTTTCAGCTCTTACAGTTTTTCAAACAGTAATGGTCTATCTTGGAGCAGTGAGAATGTTAATGAATTTTTCTATACGCTCGGTGGATTTACAATGATCCATAGACGATAAAAGTTTCTTAACTAAAAGCTTTCTGTAGTTGGTTTTCAAATTATTGATAACCCCTGCGTCATGCACGTTTTTTTTATTAGAATACAACTCCACTGGCAACTTCTCAACCTTTCCTCCTCTAAAGCATCGTGGATTCTTACTTTTACCAATTACTAAACGTCTTTCCTTTTCTCAAACCATATTTGCACACAAGAGAATAGTTAATTTTGCCTTAGCAGTTTTCCCACCCGAACATTTTTCACCTTTTAGTGCAGTAGTTTTGCTTGACAAATCCCGGAAAAAAGTGCAGCTCCATCTGAATTAAAAATGACTTTCGGCGAGTATTCCTTTGTGATAGTTATTAACTGTTTCTTCCAGACAGATATTTCGTTCACCTTTACTGCGGCGGCTTCACCACAAATTGTTCGAAGCGATATGTTGTGTTGCAGACTAACTACTCACTTGAAGCTTTGAATTCATAATTTATCTCTTGTGCAACTTCGAATATTCTCGGCGCGCAATTTGTAAAACCAGTTATACATTATTTGGTCTTGCGTAGCTCCTTCTGTTTTCACAAATTTCTTCTTCTATTAATGTCAACGTCATTTTTCAAAATAAAGCTCACTTGACTTTTATCAATACAGTATCTTTCCATGAGCAGTCTCTAACTAAGTTTATTAATCTCTGCACACTCAATAACATCAACTTTTTCTTCTAAACTGAGAAATTTCCTATTTTTCGTAACCATATTACTTTTACGAACACTAAAACACTAGATATCTAACTTGTTAGAACACTAAATATCGACTGAATGCTATAAAAGCTATAGCCGTTTTATAAAAGACCATCATTACTAGAGCGGCGACGAAAGTGGCAATACCATAGGCGGTACGGTAGAACGGGCAATTGGTGCACAGTGAATGAGATCATTCACATCAAATACAATACGGTTCACTGTTGGTGTTTAAGTGTAAATTATAAACTGCGGCGAAAGTGTCCGTAGCAGTGCCGTGTCTAGACTTATTCTTACACAATTAGTGCTTACCTAGTAATATGTAATTTCATAACCCTGCTAATGTGTTGTGAAAGTAACTGTACATCTGCATCATTGCATACGTCTCTACGGTTGCTTCTGTAAATGACGTCCTTCGCGACGAGAAAATGTTTTTGTATAGAGAAAAAGATCGTTCGGCGTCTAGTGATGTAATTTTGGCAGAAAGAATCTGTTGTTCAAAATCATTCCAGGGCTCACTATTTGCACATTTGTCATAAATACTTCGTAAAACATGCACGTCCGGATTTTTTTTTAAAACACTTAATAATTTTTGATGAGCTCGTACACCAGCAGCGTCAGTTAAACTATGCAAATGAGCGGTCACATTTTGCACTATGCATAGTGATGCGTCTAAGGGCAGCGAATCGTTTTCGTTTTGAAGTTTTGTAATTGCTTCTACTAATGGATGGTAATTGTTATATATTGTATGCAGATCTTCCAGAATTTGGGGATTTTCAAATTAATGTTGACTGTCTCTGATTGCTTGGGACTCGGTTGGCCTAAATTTTTATATAACGGATTTAACTTTGTGAAAATTCTTATGGTAATAAAAAGCTGCATTTAGCCACGTGCCCCATCGTGTAAGAATGGGCTCCGGTGGTTCCGAAATATCTGGACAAGTTTTATGAAATTCTTTAAGTCGTTTAGGGGATTTAAGAAACACTTGTTTGGTGGATCCAATAAAATGATCAACGTTTTTATAACTACTTCTAACATTTTCAGCAACTGAATGAAGAGCATGGAGTACACAAGTTATGTGTATTAATTTAGGAAAAGTTACTTTTAGTAAACGTCCGAGTAGTAACATAGTAGCAGCACCATCTGTTACAAGCATGCAGACTTGAGTACTATGAATGTGAAATTTCTTTAAGGTGTTCATTATTATTTGCCGAATATTTGCCGCAGTACATGCTTGTATACGTTTACAGGCTAACAAATAGGGCTGTGAAAATGTGTTGGCTGATAAAATACGTACGATTACGTTTATTATACTATTTTTTTTTAAATCAGTAGTCTCATCTACAGTAATTCACACATTTTTATTATGCAATTCTCTTCTTGCTATATTTTCAAGCCTCTCTCTTAAACGCGGCAAATGTTTCTGTAAAGTTCTTCTTGCAGGTAATTTATAATTTGGCAGATATTTATTCCAGAACACTTGAAAAGAGCGTTTGCTGATTAAACGAAGCGGCAAATTATATGCAGTCAACATAAATAAAAAATCATAAAGGAATGTTGCATAAGGTATTTCATTTCTTTTGTTCAGTTTATGTATTGCACTGTTCACATGGTTTTTGCAATTGTCTTTCTTCCGTATTATAAGTGGCTTATTACAAACCAAACACAATACTGCACATCCATCATACTTTAAATCGGGAAATTCTGCTATGTATTTTCTAACCGACGTAGCAAACGGCACAGACTTTCGCGACATGTTTGTATGAAGTTATTATAAACACTAACCGTGAACCGTATTGTATTTGATGTGAATGATCTCATTCACTGCGCACCAATTGCCCGTTCTACCGTACCACCTATGGTATTGCCACTTTCGTCGCCGCTCTAATCATTACAGATGTATTTATTACCTGCCCTAATTATATGTTCATGTCCATTGTTAAGAATGTTACAGCGGTCACAATTAACATATTACATATTTATATGTATGTATGTAATTACATATAATAAAACGAAAGACCATCATTACAGCACCATGTAATTATGTTTCGAAATTATAGGAATCCCTCCGTAGGCAATCATTACAGCACTTATTATGTGTATTAAAATAATTATGTTTAAAATTATAGAAATTGCAATAAAGTACTAATGTCCATTGTAAAGAAATAAATTTTCATTTAAATTTACTGTAGTGGATGTCTATTATTGTCCGTGTCCATTGTTAAAAATGTCCTTTGGTGAGAGATATTGTTTTATGGCAAATAGTATACTGACGGTCAGTGGATCAGACACTGTCCATTGATTAGAGATTGTTGAGATGTCCGTTAAGGGAGAATATACTGTACATATATTTATATAAGTAATGCTCTGCGTTCATAGAATATTCCAGGGTAATTACTCCAATTATTTACCACAGCATTTAGAATATATTTTCAGCATTTCATAGATTCCTTGATTTATATCACGGAACACACTCAATTACAACAAGTGACAAATCGTTTCATGGAAAATTCAGGAGCATCATGTATCACGGCAGCTATCCCAATCAATATTGATAATTAGCAGAATCCATTTCAAAATTAACCGTTGACGTTTTACCTAACCTTCCCATTTCCAAACCATGATTTCGTATTTCTTTAATTTAATATTCCCCGCCATGAATATTACAGTGATATTTAACGATGTCAGGCCGGCCTATTTCGTGCCATTTTATTCGACGTGACACAATAAAACACTTTCCGCCGAAATAAATCGTTACGCTCCAAAAGTATCATTTATTATTTATAAAATAATGGTGAAAATATGGTTATGAATTATTAGGACGTCATTTCTAGAATATAAATAGGGTTAATTTCAATCTGAAAGATATTTATGGTCATCGAAGCTGCCAGGGAACGGACTCGAGGGTACGGTTTATTATATCGAAGGAAGTATAACTAATCTCTAAATATTATTAGCTATTTTAATACTAAAAGAAATGTATTTTATAAACACAGATGCATATATTGTTGTGATATGTTAGTATTAGTTTGGTGTGCGCTAGGTTTGGCAACTTAGCACACTATGAAGAGACTTGTACCATAAATCACCTTACTTATATAAAGTTCTAAGTTAATAAAAACGTTGGAAGTTATTGAACAATTGATCCTATTCTTTCGTAATGGGAGTGCAACTTAATTCGGTTACTTTTTTTTGTAAAAAAAATGCCTTTATTTTATAATCAAAATGAATGAACATATTATTCAAAGTATTGTCTATCGGAAGCTACAACTTTTCCTCATCTTCCGGGCAATTGATGGATTCCTTCTCAAAAGAACCGTTCATCCTTTGAGGCTAAGAACGAGCTAAGCCAATTTTAGAGTCCTCCAAATGAAGTGAAGCGTATTCCAATAAGAGCATTCTGCATCGATCGAAATAAATAGTAGTCAGAAGGGGCAATGTCTGGGCTCTAAGGGGGGTGAGGTAAAACTTCCCAGCCGTTGTTTTCTATAAAGTTTTTAACTGGTCTTGCAACATGAGGCCGAGCGTTGTCATGATGGAATATTATAGACTCATGTCTGGTCGCATATTCTGGTCGTTTCTCGGCGATTACTCTCTTCAAACAAATTAATTGTTGTCTGTACAGCTCGCCCGTAATAGAATCACCAGGTTTTAGCAGCTCATAATGGATAACACCCGTCGAATCCCACCAAATTGACAGCATTACCTTGGCAGCATAAATATTTGGCTTCGCCGTTGATGTTGATGGCTGTCCAAGCTTTACATAAAATTTTTTCCGTTTTGGATTATCGTAATGAATCCATTTTTCATCACCAATAATGATTCGATGCAAAAACGACTTCTCTTGGCTTCAATTCGTGTGGTACCCAATTTTCTTGCTTTTGGATGAATCCCAATCTTTTTAAACGTTTTGAAGTGGCTTGGTGAGTTACTCCCAACGTTTTTGCAAGTTCTTCTTCCATTTAACGTGAATGTTCATCCAGTAATGTCTCCAGTTCCTTGTCTTCGAACCTTTTTGGTTGACCTGGACGCGGTCGGTCTTCAACGGTGAAACCACCGCTTTTAAAGCGTCGATACCATTCACAACATGATTTTTTTTGGAGCAGATTCACTATACACTTCTGCAAGCAATCGTTAAGCTTTTCTTCCAATTAAAGCAGAAAATTAAAAGTTCCCGCAACTGTTGTTTATTTATCACAAATTCAGACATTTTCAATGAACTCAAAAATAATGTACAAAATTCAAAATAATGTAAGTAAATATGGTTGACAGGTGTCAAACCTTTCTAACAAAAAAAAAGCTGTCATACTCAACTATATATAACAACTGACGATCTCCATTGAAAAGTAACCCAATTAAGTCGCACACCCATTAAAATAATGAAGAAAAATCTATGTTTGCCTGCTACTATCTTAACAGGTAAACTCGGTCGTTCAATACTAAGTGTGATCAAATTTACAGTTATAGCTATAGTGCACGCGTTTTCTTAAGACTCCAACTAGCGCGACCAAAATGGCGTCTCAATCTGTAGATCTAATTGAAGAAATAGAGCTAAGCTGCATTCAGAAGTAATTTGAAATGTACACATCTTAATAGAAATTATTGAATCACTTTAATAATTTTTTAAATTTATGTTAACAGCTTTTTCAAAATATAGCTCTAGAAAAATATTTTGTAAATATACTGAAACGGCATTACACATAGTGATAGTAATATTTTTTATCTTGCAATATATAAACACGTTTTTATATATCAAGATACTGGATGACCAATAGCATATGGCAAAAATTCTCATATATTTCAATAGTTGTCAAGTTGTGTTACTGAATATCTCGAATTTCTAAATAAAATATTTAATTGTTGTTACTTTGGGATTTACTTCTTGACTATTGTACGACTTATTTTTCCCTCAACATATAACAGAATTGGTGCATACGAATTTTGATCCTATAATATACAAATGCATGTGTACTAATATCCACCCGCTTCAGTATTTGTACACACTTCGAGCAATTTAAATGCTTTGTCGCCTATTTATAAGATCATGTATTAAGAGAACCCTCCCTAACTCTGCGAGTTACTAGCTAGTTCAAGAAGTAGAGGAAACTAAGGATATCCTTCATACAGGAATGATGGGCATTACAGTATTATTCTCCACATTAATGGGTACAGGGTGTTACAAACACAATTTTAATATCTGCTTAATATATTGGATGATTGAGTACACTTTTATTGTTCTTTATTACTCTTAACGCCCTCTTGTATCTGTCCGTCGAAGTTAATAATCATTATAACCGGTTATAGTATATAGATCAATATTTCGTCGATATTTTAATTTGGTTTTCATTAATAGAATTTAATTAATCATACCGTCTTTGAGAAAAAAAGTACCTTCATTAAACTATTAGCTTCAACTTTGTTAATTAGAAGCCTGGTAAACATATAGTTCGGTATTTATCTATAAGATATTGCATTTATTTATTTGTCAACTCTAACTTTACTGTGGGCTTGCTCTACAGTTAGCAATAATGGATACTTTTGCTCGTTAACAATTAATTATTAGCTAATTAATATAGTTTCTTAAATTCACTTAATCGTTTGCTTTTTTTTATAAACCACAGTCAATCTTCTTCGTTTGCCATTACATTCATTATTTACAGTAACTACTAATTCAGCTGTAAAGCGAACTTCATTATTCTTTGAAACTTATTACTATTATTCTGTTTATGTTCTTTTGTTATTGTCGATAAATGTCCAATAATGGCACATATACAGGCTGTTTCAAGAAGAATATAAGTATTTCGAGTGCACATATTTATGAAACTTTAAGACATACGAATATGAAGCTTTACACATATATTTACGAACTTCTCAAGTTCAGATTACAGATGTTCAATATGTCCTCCATCAGCGACACGAGCAATATCACATCGATACTGAAATTCCTCCCATACTCGGGCAAGCATATCTTTCATCGCTGACGTTATGGCAGCACGGATCCGGTTCTTCAACTCTTCCAGGTTCTGTAGCAGTGGTGGTACATAAACGTTGTCTTCAACGAAACCCCACTGGAAGAAGTCACAGGGTGTCAAATCCGGTGATCCTGGAGCCCAGCCGAGACATGCTAAATTGCCAACTCCTTGATGACCAATCTAACAGTTCGGTGGAGTTTCATTCAGACATTCACGCACTTGGCGACTCCAGTGAGGGGGTACCTCGTCTTGTTGAAAAATGAAGTTGTCTTCGTGCGGCCTCGCAAACAACCAATTTTGTAACAGCAAGATACTGCTGACCGTTAACCGTATTTCCATCAAAGAAGAATGAGCCGTAAACAGATGATAGGGATATCGCAAAAAAACACATTGATTTTAGGCGAATTTCGTACATGTTCAATGGCTGCATGTGGGTTCTGTAGACCCCAAATTCGATAATTGTGTTTGTTTACCAGACTATTTACATGGAAAGTCGCTTTATCACTGAACACGATGCGTTGCGCGAAAGTATTATCATTGTTAATAGCATCGTGACTCTCGTTACAAAATGCACACGTTTCCGTTTGCCATCAGAACACAGAGTTTGTAGCAATAGTAACTTGTACGGCTTCATAACCAGCTTCATTACCAACTCACTCCCGACTGGCCCGATGAATTGATTTTGAAGGATTATGTTGGAAAGCAGTTTGAAATCGTGCAACATTTTCTTCAAAAACACGAGGGAGGCCAGGACTTTTTCCTTTACATACACGTCCTGTATCTACAAACTGTCGATATCATCTGTGAATGTTCCACTCATTCGGAGGATCAATTTTGTAGCGCAACCTGAAACGTCTTTGCACTGTAATCACGAAATTGCACTTCGCAAACTCGAGAACTGATTTCTGAAATGATTTCTGCTGCGGAGTAGCCATTTTAAACATATGGCGGTTACCAAGAAAAACAGAAGACTGACATATAGCGCCTATTAAATGAACTAGACTATGTATTCGTTTCTCCAATAGCCGAGCCGAGGCGCGGCGATCGATAGTTTGGACAAACTAATACTTTGCAATACGTATTTTGTTTTTGAAACACGCTGCACTATTATATTTTCCTTTTGTACCACAAGTATGACCTATGAAACTATACATATAAGAGGGGATAATTATTATTTTTTTAAATATTTATATTAAAAATGAGAACAGTAACTTAAGCATTTATTTTTTTTTAAATACTTATTCAATATTAACTCTCTTTCCCTATACCGCGCAATCCAAAAATAAATTAATATACAATAAATTTGGCGGACACCCTTTTTTGTTTATGGTTTTAGTTAATTGCATAATGAACGTATTTTTTTTTGATTCATCATTGCTTCAATGTTAGTATAGAGACATTCAGGATAACAATATTGTGGCGTCCTATTACAACTTCTTAACAGGACACCTCCTCACTCTCAGAATTTAATTCTTGAGCTAGTTTAACACCTTGAATGTCGGGCGTAAGGATAGTTACGTAAGGATGCTGGCGTTCATTTATTTTACTATTATGCACAGGACGGGGCGCTACAATGAACGTAACTGATTTTTGTTTCTCTTCCTTAAAAGATATTCATTTATTTTAATAACTAAAGTCTTTGAAATACGTACATATATATTAGCACTAACGTTTCTCAATTTTCTACCCACAGTATGTATCTAGGAAAATATCTTCAGAATAGAAAATTATGTCGTAAATGTTTGATTATACCTTTTCCTATCTGGTACTCTCTTCGCTTAAACGTAAATCGTCCCGCCTTGAAGTTGAACGAAATAAAGTGAATATATAGTCTTTTTTTATGTAGTTTCCTTTAAAATCTGAGCGCTATATTTCGCAAGCGCTACTGCAACGATACGAACATAGGCGCGTTTATACACGTACACGTGTATCCTAATGCGTAATAGTTGATGCAAAGCGTACAAGTAGAGCGGTTTATTCGTTTTTTTTCTCTCTCTCCCCCATCCTCCGCTTCGCTCTTCTTTTCCCTTTCGCTTCTTTACCCGAATGATCAGCGCGGCTAAAATGTGCAGACGCCGGCGTGTTTGAATTTTACTTTTGGAAGAAGAGAGGAAACGTTAGGCAGATCTCCTTATTTCGACGTTCAATTTACTCCAGACTCCCTACGGGTATCCTGGATATCAACTTCTGGATGTTGATTACCCGGACTCCCTGGAGTTACCGCCCACATAGAGGTATGCCTGTGTTTAAGTTTCCAGACCGTACTTCTTTTCATTTCGCTTGTACCAAACTGCGAAAGACGAGGGACCCCCAAACCACACGTATACATGTATACTTAAAGCACTTTCTTTTTCCTTTTCGCGTAGAGGGAAATTACTCCACTTTCATCTTTGAATACTTTGAATCCATATTAACGATGTACTAAATGCGTATACTCCGGGTTAATATTCGAGTGTATCTGTACGTAGAAGTGCTACATACTGTTCGAGTCGACAGGAATGTGTGTTTATATATTTTTAAATAAACGTTTCTCAATCTATAGGAAATATGTCCTCTACAGGAGCTCAAAAACCATACGTGAAATATGAGATAATCAAGGAATATAGCTTAAGAGAACTCATTTATTCATTATTTAAGCTTTTGCTTATATTCGCAACTTTGCTGTTTCTCCAAAACACACATAAGTGTGTTTGGCTTTTGACGACTAATATCTGGCACGGACATGCTTTTGTGCGAGTTTTATCGCAGATCTTGGGACGACACTGTTACTAAATATCTGGTGATTAGGACAGCTTAGTTGTCGAAATGTTTACACAGAATACGAACATTTATTTACCTGTTATGATTAGTTAAATTTGTTGCGTAAGAATAGGATATATATCACTGCTAATTTTATCAATTTCACGCCGTACATATTGATGAATAATTTGCCCAAACGACTCTCACTTATGGAATTAAAAATTTAATACCTGTTGTAGATTCCCCCACTCTGGTGAATATTTATTTCTTATACTAGAAAGATGTATGGCACTGTTCTGTGGGCCTGAAGCAGCAACATAAACAGGAAACACAACAACCAATTACTAGATTGATTTTTGGTCTTAGTATTAAACAAAGTTGTCGAATTATTTTTCAGAAAAATAGCGTTCTGACTATATATGGTGTTTATATCTACGAATATATTGTATATTTTTTTTAATAAAAAATGAAAAAGATTTCCTAAATCCTGAAACTGCACATCACAACACAAGTTTAAAAAATATAAATTACACTGGGATACAATATCTTTAACACAATGTCCGTTGAGTTCGATTTTTCAGCAGTTTTACAGTTAAATAAGTACGCTGATGTCAAAATTGCAGTTAGTTTTCCTCTATCAACTCATATTTTTTCTCTAGGGCTTATATTAATATTACCACTCCCCAAGCAGGGCGAGCGGAGATTTGAAGAAGATCATAGAGTTACGATATCAAGGTACATCTGATGGCTAGCTATTGTTGGAGCATCAAGCGAGTTTGCCTACAGATTGTACAGTCCAGGAAAAGCTACAAACGAAAATATTTAACTTAATATGTATGTTTGCCGTTTGGTAAAAGAACTTTTCTACTTGTATGAACGCAATTTACAATTAACAGAAACTATATATAGCCTTCGTATGAATAAAATTATTCTCTGTGAACAGTATGCGAGGGTAGTTTGACAAGTGGTGAGAATAAAAAAGAAAAACCAATTTTTTAAATACAAAATAATTTTTATTTTTCAATATATTCTCCTAAAAGTGCATTACATTTATTCTAACGGTGCTCCAATGCCATTACGCCATCTCTAAAATGCGATTCCGGAAGGCTTGCGAAATACTCACTTACGAAGATGATAAGCTCGTCGTTAGACGAAAATTTCTTTCCACCTAGTGCCGTTTTCAATTTTGGAAAAAAGTGGAAGTCGGGACGGGCTAGAGCCGGCGAATAAGGCGCATGCGGTACTAATTGGAAATGCAACTCGTGGATTTTGGACATCGCAACTATGCTGGTATGCGAGGGAGCGTTGTCTGTTGTGAAACAGAATCTTTTTCTTTGCCATTCCTGGCCGTTTAGCACGAATCTCAACATTTAATTTTTGTAGAAGTTCTGCATAATATTGTCCGTTCATTTTGACACCTTTCTGAAGGTAAACAATGAGCAAAATGCCCTTTGAATCCAAAAAATATTGATGCTATCACCTTGTTTGCCGACAAAGTGATTTTCGCTTTCTTTGGAGGTGCATAACCACGTTCTAACCATTGTGTCGACTGTTGTTTAGTTTCGGGTGTACTGTAGTGTATCCAAGTTTCACCGCAAGTAACAAATCGCCTACAAAAATCAACCGAATTCCGCTTATAAAGGTCCAAGCGTTCATTGGAAATGCGCAAACGAGTGAACTTTTGATCAGTCGTAAGCAATCGCGGCACCCATCTTGCCGAAAGCTTGGAAAGGTGCAATTCTTTCGTTAAAATATGGTGTACGCGTTCTGTTGAAATGTTTATCATATCTGCTATCTCTCTCACTTCGAGTCGTCGATCTTGCGTAATAATATTATAGATTTTTATAATCATTTCCTTAGAAGTCACGATTTTGGATGCTCCAGAGCGCGCTTCATCAACACAGCTTGTTCTACCACGCTTATACTCATTTACCCATCTACTTATTGTGGCGGATGATGGAGCAGATTCACCTAATGTTTCCCCATCTTTTATTTCGGTAGCTTTCATACCCTTAATTACGAAGTATTTAATCACCGCACGATACTTTGCTTTTTCCATTTTAACGAAACGACGTGTTGCTTCTTTTTCAATCAACTAAGGAAATCATTGTAAAAATCAATAATATTATTACGCAAGATGGACAACTCAAAGTTAGAGAGATAGCAGACATGGTAAACATTTCAACAGAATGCGTACACAACATTTTTACGAAGGAATTGGGAATTTCCAAGCTTTCACCAATATGGGTGCCGCGATTGCTTACGACTGATCAAAAGTTCTCTGGTTTGCGCATTTCCAATGAGTGTTTGGACCTTTATCAGCGGAATCCGGTTGATTTTTGTAGGCGATTTGTTACTTGCGATGAAACTTAGATACACAACGGTACACCCGTAACTTAACAACAGTCGAAACAATGGTTAGAACGTGGTTCTGCACCTCGAAAGAGAGCGAAACCACTTTATTGGCAAACAAGGTGATGGCATCAATTTCTTTGGATTCAAAGGGCATTTTGCTCATTGATTACACACACAATAACCGGCCAATATTATGCAGAACTTCTACAAAAATTAAATATTGAGATTCGTGTTAAACGAACAGGAATGGCAAAGAAAAAGATTCTGTTTCACCAAGACAACGCTCCCTCGCATACCAGCACATTTGTGATGTCCAAAATCCACGAGTTTCTTTTCCAATTAGTACCGCATGCGCCATATTCGCCGGATCTAGCCCCTTCCATTCATTTTCCAAAATTGAAAGCGGCACTAGGTGGAAAGAAATTTTCGTCTAACGACGAGCTTATCATCTTCGTAAATGAGTATTTTGCAAGCCGTCCGGAATCGCATTTCAGAGATGGCATAAGGGCATTGGAGTACCGTTGGAATAAATGTATTGCTCTTTTAGGAGAATATATTGAAAAATAAAAATTATTTTGTATTTCAAAAATTCGTTTTTCTTTTCTATTCTCACTACTTGTCAAACTACCCTCCTATTCTAAGGGCAATCCTGTTATTTTATTTCCACCAATATCTTTCTTTCAGCTTGGCACACGTCCTGGACTTTTGATGCTCATTGTACTTAATTACTAATTATTAACGTCTGCAATTATTTCCTTTTTTATTTTAATTTTTTACAGCGCTTTAGCTAGCCGGACACACGCTTGATATAAATTGACTAACCTTCACGTGCAAATAAATATTTTCTATTAAATAAAATATTATTTAATAGAAAATATTTATTTGTTATGGGGTTAAATGACCCTTTAATTAATCTAAATAAATAATACACATTATTATGTGTTTAAAAGTTTACAAAAGAATATTGGAAAAGACATTAATAATTAACTAAGAAAGAATCTTGTCGGATAACCGATTGGGTTTTAAACCAATAATAATAAAATTTATTTCATATGATTTCAGTGAATACATAAAAACATACATAAAAAGGTCAACAGAAGCCATTTATATATCACTATATACAGCATATTACAAATAAAATTATTATGTGTATTATTTATTTAGATTAATTAAGGGGTCATTTAACCCCATAACACATACCGACTAAGGGAATAATTGTAGATTATATTTTTTTCACTAAATAATTTTATTTGTAATATGCTGTATATAGTGATATATAAATGCCTTCTGTTGACCTTTTTATGTATGTTTTTATGTATTCACTGAAATCATATGAAATAAATTTTATTATTATTGGTTTAAAACCCAATCGGTTATCCGACAAGATTCTTTCTTAGTTAATTATTAATTTTCCAATATTCTTTTGTAAACTTTGAGTACCGTACTTATTAATGTGATTTTCCTACATTTACGATACTTTCTAATATCCTACTTTATGTAGATTGGCGTGACGATATTTTTCTTTACTCAACTTACGGCTAAGAGCGTTTAATTATTAACAATTAACTATAAAGTTTGTACGTAATTGATGCGATGCCGTGCTTTTTCTAGTTAATGTTAATAACAGCAGAATTATTTATTCAGTTATTCACGTAGGATATTTTAATTGTAGTCAATCAAGTTGGTCAGTTAAATTTACAAACAGACATGCGTTAGACGAATGCTCTAATTTGAATTATGCAAACGACAAACCGAGTGAGCATGCAAATTTTAGGACCTCCTTGGTACGACACATCACACGCAGGTGCTTATGGAAACAATCCGAAATTTTCGTCTTGTTTCGGTCAGTGCAAACAACCCTTTTACGCCGGCTCCGGATTGTTGGGTTCTTTGACCGCACCCCGTGCGAAAGAAAATCCACTGTCTCTCTAAACGTCGTAAACCATTTAATTAAAGGGATGTCCGAGAGGGAGCGCGGGCAACCCCCAAAACAATCACGTGACCATGTTAATGATCTACCGCCGTTAGCGGCTTGATCTCCAATCGTGCACGAATCAAATATCGGAGTGTGACGGTGCCGATGCCTCAGTCGGTGGTCGCCTTCATAAAGTAACCGATCTCGGTTCATTTGATAACTGCCATGTCGTCCTCGAGCTGTCTCAGCGGAAAACCGATAGCGAACGTCCCCTGTTCCTGATCTAGATAAGGTCGTTATAGAAGTCCGGACTTTAAATTAAGGACCTAGTAATTGCGACCATTGTCACTAATAATTGCGCAATCTTGAGGCGAGGATGAATGGTTGTCGGTAAAGGAAAGGAACGTCGATTATCTGCAATAAAAGGTCCTCGGAAATAAATTTGGAGACTACGTATTCTGATAATAATGTGTATATATCTACGATCGCCTTTTCGCCAGATATATTTCATATTTAATATAACTATCGAAAATCAGAAATACTCAAATATTTAAGAATAACAACAATAATATTTTTATAGCCCAGCAGGTGTTTACATCCACTTAAAGGATAATTAAACAATAAATAGCAGTTAATGCGTATAATGCGTATAACTATGGCTGCAGAAACGAGTGCTTTCGCAGTAGCGTACGGCTCAGTTATTACCAATATTAAAAATAATAAAGGCAACTACTACTTTAGTTTTTTGTTGCGTTGTTGATGTAGAGTGACGCAAGAATTCGCTGTAGTATTGTGTCATTAGTGTGCCTTCCTGTGCTGACTTAGTCATACTCCTACGGCGAGATGAAAATATGTTGGTGTATTTGGTAAAGGAGCGTTCTGCGTCTAACGATGTGGTATTCGCGAATTTAAAAAGGTCGTTCGCATTATATTGGCACTCTTGGTTTTCAATTAAACCCTTGTCTTTACGCACTATAGTCTGAAAATCGCTATTCTTATTTATAACCGCAAGCAATTTATCCGTTGTTAGTCTTCTTATACTATCTGTTAGATTTCCTAACGAGGCTTTGAGGTAATATACTATATTTACCTCTTCATATAATGATAGCTTGGTATTCTCTAATTTGGAAATAGTATCTAAATGAATTGAATAATTTTCAGAAATTTGCTGTATTTCAATATGGATTTCGGTATCCGAAACCAATCGCAGACTTGCTGAAATTGCTAGAGCATCTTGCTTATTTAAATTTAAGATATAAGGTTTAATAATGAGCAAAACTTTCTCATAATCTAAAATAGCTCTAAGCCACGTTACCTATATCACCAACACCGGCTGTGATGGCTGAGGGAATGTCCGGACGAGCCTGTTTAAACTCACAAATGCCTTCTTGGAGATTTAATAAGAACTTTTTCGGTAGAAACTATAAATTGATCTACTTTTGGATAACTGTTTCTTATAAATTCAGCTTCAATATGACATGCATGGAACAAACAGGTTACATAAAGCAATTGAGGATGAAATTGTTTCAATAATTTACCAACTTTAACCATATTCGGACCCCCATCTGTAATCAACATTACAAGTTAGGTTGCCGATATATTTAACTTCCCAAAGATATGTTTTATAGTTTCTATTATAATGTCCGTGTTTGTCTTCTGCAATATTCTACTACGTAAAAGAAGAGCCAAGGAAAGCTCACCTCTTCTTAAAGTGCGCGCTAAAACATTTAAAATACTATTCTTTCTTGCATTCGTTATTTCATCTAGCGTCAACCACATTTTTTGATGTTTTAACTTTGCTTTTATTTGATACGTAATCGCGTTTTTCACTTACTGTGATGTACATTTTGTTGGCAGTCTCCATTCGCGATCGTATTTCCCCCAAAAGTTTAGAAATTCTTCATTGTCTACAATATTTTGTAAACTGTTGCACACACTTAACATAAAAATGAAGTTATATAGAAATTTATAATATGGTACATCACGTTGCGCATTTAACCAGTGTTGTTTGCTATTAACACGTCTTTTACACACAAAAATACTGTACTGTAAAGTGTTGATATTGCATTTAAAAATAGTTCCAGTGTATTTTATTTGTCGAAAATCTGTTAAGAAATCTACTAACACTCATCGAACATAACAAAGAACGTCGTCGATTCGGCATCTCCAATCTAATCCGGCATTCATGCACGTATTATACGCATATAAATCTCGACTTCGCGTATGCCCGACCGCTTTCGAAATATATCATCGCCGTCTATGGGCGCGCACTAGTTCCTGCAGGCCTACATCTTTGAAGTCTTTGAAAAAATTTACTGCCTGCAGGTGTGAGACTGTGAGGGCAGTAAATTTTTTCAAAAACTGCAACGTGTGTAAAGTAAAATGTAATAAAAATTTTAATTTTGCTTCACGTCTTTTACAACAACGCAATAATATTCTTTTTCAATCACTTGAACTTGATACAAACCTCTTTCCACATTCCTTTTCGTATTCTAGATACAAACGTAATTCGTACAGTGTATGTTTCGGCTTTCCACGGTACAAATCGTGTACGGAATTTGTTTCGTGCGGGTTTTTGCCGTCGTTTATCAGGTGTGACAATGTTTAATTACCTGCTGATGATAACAACTTAGTTGTTGAAATACGTATACAGAATAATCAACCACAGGCGCCGGCAAAATTACCAACGCAATAATGTATGGCTGTGCGTAGTCGAAAATCGACCTTAAGTTTGTGTAAATATAAAGGGTGTTTCACGGTTTTTTTAAAGAATAAATAAAACACGTAATTTGCATTCACTTTCGAAAACTTTTTATTGGTAATTGAAGTATCGGTTACGATATTTATATGCGAAAAATAATATGTGCCAAATGACCTCCTCTTCCAGCTCCACAACCGTCCACTCTTTTGTTAAAATTTTCAATGACATTTCGACATAATTGAGGCTCTCACCAATGACACGAATAATTTCATCTTTCAAAGCAGGAATTGATTGTGGATTGTTTTTATAAACCTGAATTTTCACATAACCCCAAAGAAAATAGTCTAACGGTGTCAACTCACATGATCTTGGTGGCCAATTAGCATCACCGTTTCTTGAGATTACACGTCCAGGAAATTTTTCTCTCAATAAAGCAATTCATTCGTGCGCAAAGTGAGGTGTAGTGCAATCCTCTTGAAACAACATATTCTCTAAATCAATATTCATTAATTCAGGCCAATAAAAAATTCGGTTATCATCCGACGATATCGATCACCATTGACAGTTACAGTTTCACCAGCAGCATTTTCAGAGAAGTAGTGTCCAATTACACTACTTGACCATAATGCACACCAAATAGTAACTCGTTTAGGATGCATAGGTTTCTCAGGGATAATTCGTGGATTTCTACACTCCAGATACCGCAATTTTGTTTATTAACATAGCCACCAAGTGCAAAATTTGCCTCATCGGAAAGCATTATTTTTTGAGAAAAATCAGCTGATTGTTCATTGCTGAAATTGACAAATTTAAATGATCTAATGGCTTCAGTTCCTGTGTTATTTGAACCTCATATGCCTTCAGAGCTAAATCCTTGTGTAGAATACGACATGTTGTTGATCCACTAAGTCCAAGTTGTTGTGAACGTCGTCTAATGGACATTTCAGGATCTTCAGCAACACTTTCACAAACCAAACCAATATTTTCTTTGAACGACCACTACGACTGTATTTTTTACTTTTCTGATCTTCCACGGAACCGGTCTCTTGAAATTTTTCAATAATTCGACCAATAGTGCTTTCAGATGGACGATTATGTAAACCATAAAATTCACTTAATTTTCTAAAAACTCTTTTCACAGAACGCTGATTTTCATAAAATAACTCAACAATTTAAACGCGTTGTTGTGTACGAAACCATTTTTATAAATGTCATACATCACACTTTTTAAATGCCCACATACCCAGACAAATTCAGTGCGCCATCCATATTTTATTTATTCTGAAAAAGAACCGCGCAATTTGAAATACCCTTTACTTCTTCATTTGGATACCAGACTCTGTGATGTTAATGAATACAGAAGTATCACTCCTATATCGAAATCAAAATATAAATCGTCAAAAATAGCCAGAAAATAAATAAATTCAAGTTGACTGTATAAACACGTAAAATTATTTCGCCTGTAATTATAGTGAAAATTTTGCGTATTTATTGAACGAATCGATTTCAAATTTTATCCTCCCTACATTTATATCAACCGCAATTTAAATCTGTCAAATGCTAATATTTACACTGCGGCTTAGAAGTTAATAACAAATGACATTTTAATCACGGCGGACGGCTCCCTTTTATGTTTGCTCACCATATTTACGCGATAAAATCAATTATTTTTCGGGACGGTATTTCAAATCAAAATAATAACCGAAATCTACGTAAACATGAAATGTCATTACGTGAATCGATAATTAATTACATTCCAATACCTTATTAGACATTCATCATCGTCTCCGCGGTTTATTTCGAGGGTGTAATAACGAGCGAGTCGGGGTGACCGAATGCGCGCAAATGAAAATCCCCATCCTCCCTAAAAAAAAATATTCAAAATTCAAAATCAATATTAATTTGCGTCGGTGAAAGAAAATAAAATAGAACCAAGCACCGATTTCACAACAGCGGTCCGCACTTTCGAGCCCCTCTACACCCGCACAGCCATTCACGTTTTCATCGCATATAACGGTTTATAAATAGGCCAACGGAGCCCCCCCATTGACGATTTATTGGAGGGTTGTTTATTATTTCATGCACATAGGTAAATTGCTCATTTATACGTGTGTCGAGTATGTTAATTGATCATATTATACCATCAATAAAGTATGAGGCTTTCTATTGGAATTTATATAGCGTTTAACAATGAAGCGTTATACGTTTGAGTATTTCGTTACTGTTTTGTTATGCTTTTTGAAGTGAACAGAGCGTGGTGTCATTGACATTTGTTTTACAATAAGAATATCTTTTGCAAGATATTGATTTAATGTAATTGAAAGATACATAAAATATTGGAGAAAATATTTAAAAAGTAAAAATGTAATTGAAGAATACAGAAGTCAGAACATTACGTGAAGTACAAAGGGAAGACTACGAATACAAGGCAACGGCGACATAATTCATTGATTTCTGGTAGAGTAAAAAGGAAGAAGTATATACGAGGTATGGAAATCAAATAACGAGACTGCGCTCCTTCCATCACGCAGTCGCATCAGGTGAGGCTGTAATTAGAATGTCATTGACCTTGATACTTCCTACAGCCCGTAGTTTCGTCTCTATGTCTGCTTTAGTTTACTTTCGAGCGTTAATTGTAGCGGACACTGTTACTTAGTAGTGCCATGATAATGGTTGACATAAAAATCGAGCAGCGAATTAACTCGCAATTCCTTATCAAATTAAAAAAATCGCTAACAGAATGTTTACAAATGTGAAAGAAGGTATTTGGTGATAATCTAACATCACGTACGCAAGATTTTGAATGGCACAAATGGTTTTCTGAAGACCGGGAAGAAGTCGAAGATGATGAACGTCCTGGCCTACTTGTGACTGCAAGAACTAAAGGGAACGTTCAGAAAATTGATCTGAGCATTCAGATGATTGCTGATATGGTAAACATTAACAATGAAACAGTAAGAGGAAACAGTTTCAGTGCAACAAACAGTAGCAGTAGCCCTGAAAATGTCCCATACGAGTGGGTATGAAACGTCGGCAGTTATATCAGTGACGCGGTTCCAGCCCAGAAGGAGATGGTAAGACACATTTTGCACTATGAATTAAACATGACAAAATTTGTGCAAAAATGGTGCCGAAAAAATTCACTCAGGAACAAGAAGACAATCAGGTAAACGTTTTGGTATCATGGAACGATTCATGGGAGAACCAGACTTGTTCACAAAAACAATTACATGTGTTGAATCTTGGATTTTCCAATATCATCCGGAAGCAAAGCGTCAATTGAAGCACACGAAAGCTGCCGATTCTCTCTTCAGCTGCCAGGTGCAGAGGCACAGCTTCCACTATAATTTGCAACACACAACAGACACACACCTGAACGCATATACAGGCGTATATATCAAAAACCTCTTCTGCACTTTCTCCACTAACTGCCTATACGTTTTCTTCTCCATAGTCCTGCACCATATTCATGCTTCATACAACAGAGATTAGACTCTACACTGCAAAGAATTCGCTTCTTGTCATACCTAGGGCCGCCAATGTCGGCTATCAATCTCATTAGCGCTACAGATATCTTTTAGAAAGAATATTTGTAGCCTTGGTCATGGCTGGAGTAAAAGAGAGCGTTTTTTCTTGAAAGCTGTGGCTTTTAAGAAAAGAAGCGGTAAATTGAAGAGCAGGGGACTGGTCATATTTGAGCTAGCCAATGAGAGGAGAGAATGTGTACGCTAGAAATTAGGCGCGCCAAAAAGAATTAAGGAAAACTAAAAACGCGATACCAATGTAATTACCACGCCGATATACTCGTATATCTAAAAGGGTTATTATTTGAATCTCTAATGTCTTTAGGAATTAATAAAATATAATTAATATTAAATGCGAATCGATTCAAAGTTACTAAGACTATTTTAAGAAAATTAATCAATTAAGGTTAATGTAACTCATTTTCAACATGATTTTCGTTTCTGTATACGATTTCGACAACTAAGTTGTCATCATCAACAGATAATTATTCACAGTGTCGCACCTATAACCACGGAAAAAAATCCGCACAAAGACAAAGTCCTTACTAGACTCACACAGTCGAAAGCCAAACACACACTGATAGCTTTATTACAGTCTGTCAGCACGTAACGAAAACAAAAGGAATCGCCGAATATAACGCAAAGAATTTCTAAATAATAATTTATGCTCACAAAATCGAATTATTGGGTCTGGGAAAAAGTTCGTGGCGTTTTTTCAGTAAAATTCAACTGGTCCCCGCATGGCGCGTGGACGAATTCATTTAAGCCGAATATGCTCCATTATTATCGACAATGTTTCGCCATTTTTTTGGTAGATCCATGATCCCATCGGTGAAAAACTTCTGTGGTTTCTGGTCGAAAAACTGAATCAAGTAGTTTTCACAGGCTTCTTTTGAAACCAACTTAATTCCATTGAGAGAGTTCTATATCCGGACTGTAAGGTGGGTGCATCAAAACTTCCCAACCAAACTCTCTCAATTTTTGACGGGTCATCAAAGAAGTGTGTGGTCGGGCGTTGTCATGATGGAAGACAACACCTTTCCTATTAATCAATTCGGGCCGTTTTCTTTCAATCGCCTGGCGTAATCTCTCTAGTTGTGCACAGTAGAGTTGAGAATCAATCGTCTGACCAGTTGGAAGTAGCTCGTAGTGGACGATTCCCCTCCAGTCCCACCATACACACAGCATCACTTTTTTTGGCGTCAATGTTGGCTTAGCGAACGCTTGTGACGGCTCACCATCCTTTATCCACGATCTTTTACGCTTCCGATTATCGTACGTAATCCATTTTTCATCTCCGGTTATTAAACGTTTCAGAAACGGCTCGATTTCATTCCGTTTCAGCAGCGCATCGCAGATGTTAATTCGGTCCATCATGTTTTTCACGCTCAACTCATGAGGAACCCATACGTCAAGCTTTTTTTTGTAACCAGCTTTGTGTAAATGGTTCAAAACAGTTTTGTGGTCAATGCCTAGCTCCATGCCAATATCGACACTGCTGATATGCTTATCTTGTTGGACTTTTTCAAGAATTTCATCAGATTTTTCAGTGATTGGACGACCGGAGCGTGACTCATCTTTCACATTGAAATTTCCAGAACGAAAGCGAGCGAACCATTTCCGCGCAACAGATTTCGATAAAGTACCTTCACCGTACACAGCACAAATTTTATCACAAGCCTGCGCAGCGTTCTTCCCCTTATCATAATAATATTGCAGAATATAGCGAAATTTCTCATTATTCTTCTCCATTTTCAAGTGCGAATAACTTTCCAACCACTGCACCGATTACAATGTTTCTACGCTCAAACTAACGTTCGGAAGGTCATCTAAAGAACGAGCCATCGGTGGTGTCGCTGTGACTTGTTGTTCTTTAGTTATCGGCAACCAATGCCATCTATCGGGAAAAACGCCACGAACTTTTTCCCAGACCCAATATATTTAAATCAAAATAAATTAATCTAAAAGCACGATATATAAAAAAAAGTTTGAATAAACAACACAAAATTGCAGAATATTTTAACGTGCGAGATATTGGTTATAGTCTTATTTACTACTGCAACAGAAACTAAATCCAGCAGTGAACTTGGCTGCCATAAATTGCCCTTTTCATAGTCGTCGAACATTCGAGAACAATAATGTAGCGCTGCATATTTATATTTATCGTCATGCAATACGAACCTGAAACTTGTGTGATTAACAATACCATGTTAGTTATTATGACAAATAGGCAAAGTTTAAATGGCATCGCTGTTAGACAGAGCACTGGGTTAAGTAATAACTTGATCCACTAATATGAGATAATTGATACTAAGGATTAAATAAAACACTAAAGAGCAAATAAAATACTTTTTTTACAGTCTACACTATATTATATAAATTTTATCAAAAAAATCATGAAATGTTATCTTCATTCAAGAATTCCAACAATAAATTCTTTACATATTTGTTTTTTTTTTGTACACATTCCGTTACTGTACTTGTTTACGACTACAAGAAGCCAATACTTTTCAAATAGAGACACACATAACAACAACAGCAACAAAAAATGAAGTTTACTCAGTATAAAAAGTGTCAAAAAAAATCTATGCATATTGAATGAAGACAACAACGAAAAATGCCGTTATTTTCCACGACTTTTGTGCAGTTTGGCTTTTTTTGTAACTGGAATGGATTGTGAAAGCGATAAAAAAGCGTCTAGGAATAAAGTGATTGTCTTTAGTACAACAACTGACCTCATATTTGAATATCAAAAAATGCCAGGAAAACGAGTTTCAAAAAATATTATACAATTGGTGTATTTCAATTACTATAAAGGCAAATCAGCCAGGTAAATCGCCGATATGTTCTCTCTCAAAATCAGAACTGTATACAATATCATATCCCGTGCTGAAAAAGAAGGAAGACTCGAGTTAACAGGATGTACAGGCAGGCCACAAAAGGTAACGCGGCGAATTGAGAGTAAAATAATTAAAACTATTTACAATAACCCGCAGTCTAGTACAAGAGGATTAGCTTTTCAAGAGGAAAAAAGCTTTGGGTTAAGTGTTTCCCATGAAACCTTCCGAAATGTGTTACAAAAGCACAAATATTCTTCACGAGTGGCTAGGAAAAAACCCTTGCTCTCAACTCAAAATATCGAAGAAAGATTAAGATTTGCCATCGGCCACATATCACTTCCTTCACTTCCTACTGGGACGATGTTATTTTCTCAGATGAGACGAAAATTATGCTTTATTACCATGACGGACCGTAGAGAGTTTGGCGTAAACTTCTCACCGCATTAAAAAATAAAAATCTTATTCCTAAAGTTTGGAAAACTGCCCGTAATGGTATGGGACTGTATGTCCAGCAAGGGACTTGGTGTAATCAGGGTTTTGGATGAAATAATGACTAAGGAAGTATATCTTGATATTTTGAAAGACGGACTGTCCGCCAGCATTAAAAAATTCGGTTTTTATTGACCCGGATAATAATTTAAAATTTAAATACAAATACTGTCAAGATAATTATCCCAAATCTTATTTATGTAGGTCTTGGTTAATATACAACTGTACCAAAGTTATTGATACTCCTGTCCAAAGTCCAGATATTAACCCTATCGAGAATTTGTGGGTTCATCTAAAAAAAAGCTAGGAAAAAGTTCGCCAACTAATAAAAACGAATTGAGAAGGTTAATTAAAGAAGACTGGGACAAAATACTGTTAGAATATAATATTCCGAAGCTCATTCTGTCAATGCGAAGACGTCTACACGCGGTAATTGATGCTCAAGGCGGGCACGAAAAATATTAGCAGGTAAAATATGTATTTCAACAACAGCCAACACATTTTTTACATTTATTGTGTTTCAATTTTTTTTTCGATACTACTACAATACTGTTAGAAATTAAAGTCGTGTATTTATCCTAATATACAATATATTTCAATAAAAGATATTTTTCATTAAAGAACGTGAAGATACAACAATAAAAATCTACTGTTCTATTTGCAAATATCCGCAAGTTACACAATAAAAAAAGAGTTGGAAACGTCGTAAATTATTGTGAAAGGAGGGACGGCGCACAATAAATAAAGAGTATTGACACAAATGTTCTAAAATTATGGTACCTGAGGCTATTCTGTTCGCGAGAGAATGAAAAATACACTCATTCGTACAAAAAGCACTCGGCGAAAATTTCTCTCATCTGAAAAAATAAATAAATAAAAACACCGATAATGATTTACTCCAACTGTTACAAAGTACATACATATACACTCCGCGAAACATGAATAGGACCACCCGACTTGTTGCAAGCTTTCGGTGGTTTGAAAAACAATTCATTTACTAAAAATATAATGCAAATTTGTAATGGTATGATATGGCAAATAATACGCATTATTGCGCAATAGTGCCTAACGTTATGCATTGGGTGACGTAAGTACCACATACATATAAAATGCACCGCGCCGGTTGGATACGACCAGTATTTAATAGTAAGCTACCGGATGAGTGTCGAGTTACAACGTGTATCCGGATAAACAAACATCTGTAATTAAGGGTATTGTGCAACGATGGGACGACAGAAGTGCTTAAGTATGGAAGAAATTGGAAAAATTAAAGCGTTCCATCAAGAAGGGTATTCCTCAAGGGCTACTGCAAAGAAAATAAGTCGATCACACCAGGTTGTGAACAATTTCATTAGGGATCCCGAGAATTATGGAAAGCGTTTTAAAGGGCGAACAACATCCGTTACAACTAAGAGAGAACGTTGAGCCATATTACGCGAAGCATCGAATTCGGCATTAACGGCAAGACAAATCGCGAATAACGTTGGAACGAATGCATCGGTAAGAACTGTACAGAAGTTACTGAAGACCTGTCCGCATTTAAAACGTTTGAAAATTAAACGACGGCCTCCTTTAAGAGAATTTCAGCGCACTGCACGTCTTCAGTTTGCTCGAGCAAAAATGGGGTGGACAAGAGAATGGCAAACTGTTATTTTCAGTGACGAGAAGAAGTTTAATTTAGATGGCCCGGATGGGTTTTCTTATTATTTCCACGATTTACGTAAAGATGAAGTGATTCAGTCACGAAGGCGAGCCGATGTTGGTTCAGTCATGGTATGGGGAGCTGTTTCCTATAACGGACCTGTTGATTTAGTAATAGTGAAGGGCAGACAGAATTCGGAAAAGTACGTCCAGCTGCTGCAACAGGTGAAAGACAAATTTTCCAACGTTATGGCAGATGGGCCATTTATTTTCCAACAGGATAATGCCAGTATTCACACCGCGCGCATTGTTCGACGCTGGTTTCAAGAACAAGGCATGGAGGTTCTCGATTGGCCATCGCTCTCCCCCGACCTGAACATCATAGAAAATATTTGGGGATGGTTGTCGCGTAAATTGTACTCCAATGCTACCCAATTCAGTTGCGCTGACGAACTAGAGTAGGCGCTGAAACGAAGTTGGGCGGAACTTCCCGTTGACTACTTGAGAACCCTGTATAATTCCATTCCATCCCGACTATTTGAGGTTATAAGAAATAATGGCAAAAGTACTCATTATTGAACAATAAAGTATTTTGTTATTGCAAACGAATCTTTTATTTTGTAGATTGGTCGTATTCAAGTGGCGTTTAATTACTCTACTTATTGTCATTAGTAACGTACATTTGCACTGACTTTTACAAAAATTATATTTGGTACCTACATACATCTTTTTATCAACCCTCTTATTTTCGAAAATAACAATTCCAGCGCGCTATCATGTTTATACCAACTACAAATGTCATATATGCAGTTGGTCCTATTCATGTTGCGCGGAGTGTATATGTTTGCATATACAGTGTCTCACAGACAATAATATTGCAGTGGTAAAACAATTATATATTGTTTAAATTATATAATAAGAAATCGTTTTTGAATAAGAATTAAACACATTGTGGTGTTGCAAAAATATTGTATGTTACCCCCGGGTACGTTAAATAATGTATTAATTTATGATTACAACGTACTTAAAATTAAATTATTTAAAAAAATCTTAAATTTTAGTTTGTGTTAGATTTTCAATTCTTCTTTTTACAATTTGTGTTTCTACACTGCATAGTATCTCAGAGACTTTTCTCCATGAGTAATGTCGCCAGACAAGAAAAAGAAGTTTTGAATATTCTTTAGCTTTTCATAAGCTTCGTCAATGTTTTCAGTTTCTGAAATATCATCATCATTATCCTCACTGTTGCTATCATGTACATTGGTACTGTTTTGAAACTCACGCACACACTCTTGTACGCTAATATCAGGATTCTCGGTATATAAATTATCATCAATTTGTACATACGATAATATGTCAGGGTAGAGTTTACATAGTTCTGACAGTGGCACACATTGTCTTCAGCACTGAAGTCTATATCCCTGTAAATATCTTTGGCATTCCACTCACCAAATCCAGCTTTAAGAAAACATTTGTTGATAGTTTCAGCGCTTACAGTTTTCCAAGCAGTAATGATCCATATTAGAGCACTGAGATTATTAATGTATTTTCTATATGTTCGGTAGATGTACAATGGTCCATAGATGATAAAAGTCTCCTAACTAAAAGCTTTCTGTAGTTGGTTTTAAAATTATTGATAATCCCTTGATCAAGTGGTTGACAATGATAGGTAGTGTTTGAGGGCAAAAACATTAGCTTAACGTTTGGTAACTCAAGTTTTGGTTGTAGCGTGGCGTTTTCTAATAACAAAAGAACTTTTCTATTCCACTGTTGCATTTTTCTATCAAATTTGGTTAACCAAATTGTCATAATTTCCCTCGTCATCCACGCTTTTTTATTAGAATATCACTCCACTTGCAACTTCTCAACGTTTGCTCCTCCAAAGCATCGTGGATTCTTACTTTTACCAATTACTAAAGGTGTCTCCTTTTCTCCAACCATATTCGCACACAAGAGAATTATTAATCTTTCCTTAGCACCTTTGCTAACCGAATATTTATCACCTTTTAATGAAAAGATTTTGTTTGGCAAAGCCCGGAAAGAAAGTCCAGTTTCATCTGCACTAAAAATGTCTTTCAGTGAGTATTACTTTGTGATAGTTACCAACTGCTTCTTCCAGACATATATTTCATCCACATTTACTGCGGCGGCTTCACCGCAAATTGTTCGAAGCGATATGTTATGTTATTGAGAAAACATGTCAAACCACCAACTTGAAGCTTTGTGCAAATGCGAGAGTATTTTTCCTTATTATTTTATCAGACAATGGAATATCCTTAGCGCGCACTTTGCGAAACCAGTCATACATTATTTAGTCCAGTGCAGCTCCTTATTATATAATTTCTTCTTTTGCTGTGAATTTACATTTCCATCAAACCGTCTAATAATATCAACTTTGTTTTCGAAAAAATCGCCCACTTGATTTTTACCAGTACAGAATCTTTCCGCAAGCAGTCTCAGACTAAGTTTATTCTTCTCTGCGCACTGAGTAACATCAACTTTCTCTTCTAAACTGAGAAATATTCTCTTTTCGTAGCCATATTACTTGTACGAACACTAAAACACTAGATATGAATGCTATAAAAGCTATAGCCGTTTTATATAAGACAATCATTATAGTTGTACTTATTACCTGCCTTAATTATATGTTGTTCATGTTCATTGTAAAGAATGTTACAGCGGTTAAAATTATTATATATTTATATGTATGTAATTACATATAATAAACCGAAAGACCATCATTACAGCACTTATTATATTAAAGTATGTGATTATGTTTAGAAATTACAGTAATTGCAATAAATTTATTATGTACCTGGCTTAATCCCTCTGTAAACAATCATTACAGCACTTATTACATGTGTTAAAATAATTACGAATAAAATAATAGGAATTGCAATAAAGTACTAATGTCCATTATAAAGAAATCAATTTTCATTTAAATTTACTATAGTGGAGGTATATTAGTATCCGTGTTCATTGTTAACAATGTTCTTTGGTGAGAGATATTGTTATATAGCAAATAGTATACTGACAGTCTGTGCATCAGAAACTGTCCATTGATTAGAGAAGTCCATTGTCGTGATATGTCCGTTAAGAGAGAATATACTGTATATACATATATATATACTCGTACATCTCCCTGATAGTCCAGTAAATAAACAAAACATAAAAGACATTATAATCTCCGAAAACAATACATTTTGTGTGTGCGGCGATGCGACTCCGAGAAAACTAGAAGGGGGGAAAGACTGAAGGGAAATGTGTGTGTATGTGGGGAGGGAGGGGGAGGTTAGTTGTCCGTCCGAAGCGATAAATCCATTTCCCGTCACTCCCCTGCGATTTTTTGTCGCCGTTTAGTACGTCGGGAAAAGGAAAAACCAAACGTCTCCTATTGTTTTCTCATTTATCAGTTGCCGAAGACCAATTTTACCGAGGGAAAATAGCCAGGAAGAGGTGGTTGTGTCGGATTGCGAGGACGACGAAGTGGTTTTATCGTTATTTAAAGAGCGGAATGTCGATCTTTGGCCTCCACAGTCATCTTTTAGGAGTTATCTTGACGGCAATGCGACCAGATAAGACGCGGTGGCCACCCTGGACGGATTAAGATAGATAAAGGTTAGGCAACCGCCTTTGACAGTCGATGGATAAATTACCTTGGCGGGAGTGCATGAATCAAGGCGACACCATCGGATGAGACTGTAACTGACAAGTCAATAATTTCTTATTTTGTACCTTAACTAGGAAATATACTAGGAAGACATGGCTGATGTCGGTATATAAAAGCGAGCCACCCTTAAAAATAGAAAAACTTTAATCACGTTCGAGCTTTTACCCAAAATTCAAAGACGATGTAAGGAATAATTATTAGAAACATCTTATGTTTGGAAAGAAGGACGACGTCGTTCGTTTACCATTTTAACAATCGTTTAAGAAGTAAGCCTTCTAGATCCAAAAGCAACTGCTATACAAAAAAATCTGAATTTTTTAAATAAATATAAAAAGTTGAGATCCAATCATCCGTATTTATGAACGTAAATAAATACCTTGTTCTTGAAAAAAATCTTCCACACGGAAATGAAGACGATAAACGCAAACTCAGAACCTTCTTTTATGAATTAATTATACATCTTTCTCTTTTGGAGTGTGAGTACCACAAGGTTTTGCCTTGTATTAGTTTGTTTATGTTTCCAGAGTTATATTGTTACGTGTATATTTTCTCTTCTTTATTATATACAATATCATCGAAAATTTTATTACGGTTTTACGTAATAATATTTAATCTAAATTTGAATTAATAAATGTGATTCAGAAGAATTAATTTTGACATAACAATCTGCCATTTATAAACTGCTACTATGTAGGTAAATTTTCATGAAAACTGTTGTCGATTGAATTAATAAAAAAAAAGGTAAATAAAACCCCTTGCCACAGTAATGTCCGTATTCTGTATACACTCTTCGACAACTAAGTTGTCATCATCAGCAGATAGTTAGTCACGGTGTCGCACTTAGATCCACAGTCAAAATCGCAGAGAAACAAACTTGTACTAGACATTAACCGTCACAAGCCAGACACATTTTGTATATTCGTTTCACATAATTTAAAGAGTATTCTAATTTTAGAACTGAGCATTTAATATCATCGCCGCCTCCATGCTTACACTTGTGAACCTTTTTTAACGGTGGTATTTTCCTTTTCCACAAATTCAAAGAGGCAAGGCTATGTTATTGGACACTTATCGGTGTTTAACATATGGTTTTTGTTTTTTGAAATGTATTTGCTTTCATAGTTATCTAATTCACGGTTATTTTGATTATATTTTTCAATAAATATTGCCAATCAGCGGTTACATTATGATTCTATTCCAGCACGTGCTTTGCTTAACTGAATTTCTCAGGTCGATCAAGTTTAAAGTGCGCCATATACTTTACACCGGGTTCCTATCAACGTTTTGTCTAGCCGATGTATCGTTTATTACAATCTAGACATTTTGTTTAGTAAATCCCCGATTTCTGATTTAACTCGACTTTGTCTTTCGCATATCCCAAGAGAGATTTAATAGAGTTAGTTTCTGGACTGAAATATATCTCGAAACCTGCACTTTTTAAAAACCCTATTTAAACTTTTCATTCACTGAAACGATAAGCATATCAATTGCTTGTTTCGACTCATTTAAGGTGATAGACTGTGGTATCCCGAATTGTCTTTTTTAAGTTAGCTTTCCTAACGAATCTAATGATTATTTCCGAATCAAAATCATTGTATCTCGCGACGTTATTAAAATTCAAATCGCTTTTGTATCCCACTCTTGTCAGTGGAAAACTAAGCAAACGATTAATTAAAAAATTGAAAGAAGTCATTTTTTGTTGCATGCTATGACTTGAATACGGCGTGTTTGATCCTTAGTTTTCCTTCAGTTGAATATACTTTTTTTATAAATTGTATGCAGGGATGTTCGTTATGCATAATATCCATTTGTTCCCATGGTAGGCTGATTTTCGTGCATATTCTCTCGAGTTTTTTTAGAAGAACTCAACTATACTTTACCATCACTGTCCATTTTAGCTTGTAAATCGTCATCTTCACTTAAAATTTTCTTTATAGTGTCTGGAGAGACTCCCATAGCACATACAACGTGTTTTTTTAGTTATGCTTCATTTTCATTCGGCAAAATGGTCTCAAAATAATTACGCAGATTAAATACAATATTCTTCGACTGGAAATTAAAGTCATTTTTTTATTTTATGTCTCCATTGATTTCTTTTCATATGAAATTACACTTAAAATTCACACAACTTAGAACGATGCACGCTGCACAAATCGACTGCGACTAGAGTACGAGGGTGGTCCCAAAAGTGCCAGACCCAACAAAGAATACACAACAATTTTGGAAGAAACATATTTATTTTTCAACATAATCTCCTTTCAGTTCTGTACAATTTTCCCAGCGATGTTCAATAAGTTCCATACCTTTTTCATATTATAATAAAAACTGTCTTGCTCCTCCAAATAGCCATTAACTGCCGACATCAATTCTTCATCGTTGGAAAATCTTTGACCACTGAGCCATTTTTGCAAGTTTGGGAACAGAAAATAGTCCGAGTGGGCTAAATCTGGCGAATAGGGTGCATGAGGTAGCAATTCAAAATTTAATTCTTTAATTTTGGCCATTGCAGTAACGAATTTGTGAGCTGGTGCATTGTCTTGATAAAACAATACTTTCTTCTTAGTCGAATGCGGCCATTTTTGCTTGATTTCTTTCTCAAACATAGCAATAAATTCGAATAATACTCGCCGTTGATAGTTTTCCCTTTTTCAAGATAGTCAATGAATATTATTCTACGCGCGTCCCAAAAAAACCGATGCCATGACACTGCCTGCACATGAAACGGTCTTCGCCTTTATTGGAGCCGATTCTCCCTTTTGAGTCCATTGTTTCGATTGTTCTTTTGTCTCTGATGTGAAGTGATGGACCCACGTTTCATCCATGATTATGAAACCCCGCAAAAATTCTGCTTTGTCGCTGTGAAACTTCGCTAAACACCCATTTGGTCATCCTCATGACACTATTTTTACTCGAGTGTGAGCAAACGCGGCACCCATCTTGTACACAGCTTTCTCATGTCCAAATTTTCAGATAATATGCGATATACGGCACTTTTTGAAATGCCTTCTATATCTGCTAGCTCGAGCACTTTCAGTCGATGATCGTCCATTACTGCTTAGTGGATTTTCTTCACCATTTCTTGAGTCGTCACCTCATTTGATCGACCACTGCGATGCTCGTCTTGGCAGCTCCTACGGTCTCGTTTAAACTCTGCTACCCAATATTTTATTAAAGTAATATGTTAATTTTATTTAACTAGATAGCGTAGGTGAGAAGTGACAGACAGTCAAGTAGTGAAAGTTACGTTTTTTTTACATGTACACAAATTTAGTTTATCAAATAAAATATTCTCAACAGGTTATGGGTTCAGCCGTGTACAAGTGTTAAAAAAAATAGTTTTAAAGGCACATTTGTGTGTACAAAAGTTCAAGTTAGTCAAAAGTGAAGTTAGTAGGTTACAAAACCAAGGGCCAAACAGAGTTATTCATATTAAAGATGGATTTGGCTAAGCATATTAATCCACTGACTAGTGAAAAAGACTGGCCTCTGTGGAAAAGAAAGATAAGGGATCTGCTTGATTATCATGAAGGTGCGCTGGACGTAATAGATAAAAAGCTCATAAAGCCAAAAGAACTGAGGTTAGATGCCGACATAGAAGCCAAGAAAGCACACAAAGCACAATGCGATCTGTATCGCAAGGCAAACAGTTATGCCAAGTCCATGATATCCGCATCAGTCTCAGAGGATGTGTATGCCAAAATTATGGACAAGCAAACAGCCCAAGAAGCATGGGAAGCGCTTCACCTAGAGTTTGAAGCCACAGCAAAAGACCAACTTTTCAAGCTTTGCAACGAATTCTTCGCCTTCAGCTGGACGGAGGGAGAAAGCATTTCCACTCATTTCACAAAGTTGAAGAATGTGTGGAATGAACTCAACCTGGGACTTGCAGCAAAGGAACTTCAAAAGTTGCCTGACCTACTGCTAATATGTAAGGCTTTATTCATACTGCCCTCTAAGTACGAGAGCTTTAGAGCAAGTTGGATGCTGATTACTAAAGATACTGATAAAACCTTTGAAGAGCTAACGATGCAGCTGTACTTGTTCGAGAGAAGTAACAAAGTCCAGAGCTCATCATCTGATCAGCAAACTCAAGAAGCCTTAGTGGTGAATATCAATGGTGCAAAAGGTAAATCCAAAGTCAACGCTGCAGCCAAAAAGTTCAACCCCAAGAAACGAGATGGAAAATGTAACTATTGTGGCATTCCAGGACACTGGGTTCGTGACTGCAGAAAGTGGATAGCAGCCGGCAGACCAAAGGCTAAGGAAGATCCCAAGAAAGAAGATTCCAAGAGAGAAGAAAACAAGGTAGCATTAGTACTACCAATTCTTGCATGCGACATTAGTTCCGAAGCTCAAGAAGGTAGCGCAACCTGGTGGATAGACAATGGTGCAAGTAAGCACTGTTCCAAATATCTCGACTACTACACAAGATTCACAAGGTTCAAAGAGCCTATTCTGATTAGCACAGCCGGTAAAGAGAAGTTAGTGTCCTTTGGCAAAGGGGACATCATGTTTGATTCAATAGTAGGAAGCAACCAAGTGAGTCTAACTTTGAAGAATGTGTGGTATGTACCAGACATCTGTAAGAATCTGATATCTCTTTTGACCATTCATGATCAACGTCCAGACAGCAAGTTTGAGTCTGGAGTCACTGAGTGTTTGTTGACGTTAAATGGTGTGGGAATACTAGCAGGTACCCGCAAGCCATTCGGAACTCTTTACAAAGCATCAGTCATTCCAGTTCGACCAGCAACAGAGTCAGTCAATGTTGTAATGGATCAAAGCGCGATGCTACAACTATATCATGAACGCTGGGGTCACCAAGACAAGAGACACGTCAAAGAAATAATGGCAGAGAAGCTTGGCATCACAGTCAATCTAGAAAGGGACCTATGCGAACCATGCATTTATGGAAAGTCGCATCGTCTACCTTTTGGCAAAGGTACGAAAGCCACGAGTCCAGGAGAGCTGATAACTGCAGACGTTGTTGGCCCCTTTACAGAGTCTTTTGGCAAAAAGAAGTATTACGTTGAGTTCAAAGACAAGTTTTCTAAGTTCCGTTTAGTATGCTTCCTCAGAGAGAAGTCACAAGTGAAAGAAGCCCTAGTCGCTGTAATTGCACACGCCAAAAATCAAGGTCATCTCATCAAAGAGATGCTCAGTGATGGTGGAGGAGAATTTGATAACGTCGAGGTTCGAAAAATACTGCAAGAAAATGGTATCATCCAGAGGCTGACGGCACCATATACCCCTCAACAAAATGGGTTGACAGAACGTGATAACCGCACAATAGTAGAGATGGCGAGAACTTTCAAGTACGCCAATACAGAAGCTAATTTTCCTCAAGCTCTCTGGGCAGAACTGGTCAGCACAGCAGTCTATATCCTGAATAGAACGGGAAAATCATCACTCAAAGGAAAGAGTCCTTATGAGATCTGGATGAACAGCAAGCCCAGGATCAAGCATCTTCGTATAGTAGGGTCAGAGTGTTTCGTTCATGTGCCCTGTCAGAAGAGGAAAAAACTCGACCAGAAAGCTGTAAAAGGTTACCTAGTGGGATATGATGGCGACGAAAGGTATCGCATCTACCTAAAAGAGAACAGCAAGATAATGACCTCACGAGATGTGCAGTTCCATGAAAAGCTCTACCAGTGCAAGAAGAAGGTCGAGCTTCCTATATTTAACCTCGATTCAAAAGAGACGACAGAAATGACAGAGTTACCCAATCAGTCATCCATCGAAGAAGATGAGACCCAGGAGAATACAGTCGAAAGCTGCGAAGAAAATCCAATGCAAGAGTCAAGGTTGTGAGATCGGTCAAAGTTACAAAAACCTGTACGTTTCGACGACTATGTAATGGCTACAGTAAACCTAAACGGTCAACTCGAACATCCACAGTCCTATGAAGAAGCCATGGCAAGAGAAGACTGTCAGGAATGGAAAAGAGCCATGGACCAAGAAATGACCTCTCTCTCGAAGAATGACACGTGGGTACTTACAAAGTTACCACCCGACAAGAAGGTATTACCTTGCATGTGGATATTCCGTCTGAAGATGAATGCGGATGGATCAATCGACAAGTACAAAGCTCGCCTCGTAGCCAAGGAGTGTGCTCAACGTCACGGAGTGGACTATAGTACTACGTTCAGCCCAGTTGCCAAGATGGAAATAATTCGTTCAGTGTTGGCAATAGCAACAAGTGAGAAGCTTCATCTAGCTCAGTTTGATGTATCTACCACATTTCTATACGGTAAACTACAGGAAATGATCTACATCAAACAACCTGAAGGATATAGCGATGGCACAGAGCAAGTCTGTAAACTAAAAAGAAGTCTCTACGGACTGAAACAGGCACCAAGGTGTTGGTATAACAGATTTGGAACCTTTTTAAAGTCGTTGGGATTCAATCAAAGCACTGCTGATCCGTGCTTCTTCATGAAAATACGAAATGGAAGCACAACTCTTCTAGTCCTGTATGTAGACGATGGACTAGTTGGAGGAACAGATCTCCAAAAGCTAGAGTATTTCCTAAACGAACTGAGAGCAGAGTTCGAGATAGTCACGAAACAGGCCAACTTCTTTCTGGGTCTGGAAATCGAAAAAGTCAACTCAGGAGTTAAGTCATGCAAGCCTGTATCAACTCCAATGCTCAAGATTGGAGAGTATCCTGAATCAGGGAAAGTGAACGAGAAAACTACAGAGTTTCCCTACCGACAGGCTGTAGGTTGTCTTATGTACCTAATGCTGGGAACTCGTCCAGATCTAGCCTACAGTGTTGGATTTGTTTTAAGAACTTTCGAAAATCCAAGTAGCGAAGACACAGTACGAGTAAAGAGAATCCTCAGATACATAGCAGGGACACTTACCTATGGTATCAACTACAAGCCAATCCAGAAACGTATTCTGGAGATCTACAGCGATGCAGATTTTGGTGGTTCTTAGTTAATTTAAGTTTATTTATACAGTCATATAAAAAGTTTAAAAAAAAATTTCTGCATCAGTTGAATCAAATTAACAAGGGAAAGTATTAAAGTAATATGTTAATTTTATTTAACTAGATAGCGTAGGTGAGAAGTGACAGACAGTCAAGTAGTGACAGTTACGTTTTTTTTACATGTACACAAATTTAGTTTATCAAATAAAATATTCTCAACATATTTCACTATTATAAACGAAGGAGCAGACTCACCAAGAGTAGAATCCAGTTCAGCATTTATGTCGGTTGGGATGAGGCCTTTCAAATAAAAGTATTGTATGACGTAACTATGACAAATTTTCTCCATTTTTACAAATTCACTGAAAACGTTCACTACTAATGGCCGACAAAGAAATACTAAACAACGTTGCGTCCTAAAGCTTGAAACATGTGCTTTAGAGATTGTATACTTTCTAAAACAGTGACATTTTTCAAACAACTATCGCCAACTTTTCTTATGGGACCACCTTCATATGTAAAGACCATGGTAATTGCAAAATACTACGGTGAACGCTGCGTGGTTAATGTGTATTCTACTCGGGTGACGACTGCTGTCTTTTTCAAGGAAGTGAGGTAACAGTCTTCTAGAAATTCTGGCTCAACAAATATCGTAGCGGGTGCATATATAGGAACACTGTTACTCGGAGTGACTCAAGGAATTGTGCCTTGAAATTTGTCTCGCTTGTTAAGAAAGAGATTGCACAAATATTGATCGAAGTAAACTCATTTTGATAAGCACAGCTCGTCGCCGATAAAATACTGAAATCGTAATGTTAATTTTGCGACTACTCATCAGGGAAATATGTGATATTTTACGTTTATTTATTACGTCCGGTTGGTAATAGGTCTGGAAATGTATGCCACCATTTATAATTAAATTTATTGTATCGGCGCGGTGGTATGCGGTAAAGTAAAGTTTTCAGTGATTACTATACAAATTCTAATGGATACGTCTGCAAACTTTGGATATTAACAGTTCGCCGAAATATTTCCTTCCGTTCGCCTCGCTCGTTCTGTAATTAACATTTCTAATCTAAAATATTAGGCATTGCTCCGCTTGCGCCGAGTGCGCGTCGCGTACGAAAATATAATATCCATTTTCAGCAAACTTTCAGACCCGAATTGGATTAATATTGAATTATTTTCATGGGATCTTAAAGGTGTCGAAGTAATCTTATACCAAGTGATATACGGAAATGCTATATTCCGGAGAGATTTTCAATCTGAAACTATACGCCTGTGAATTTCTGGTCCTGCTATATCTGAGAATATTCTTGCGTAACTGTTTTATTGTAGAGCATAGTTCAGTTGAATACAGAACTCTTCAAAGTTCTTCAATATTACGGGAGCTCCCTTAAAAGTGTGTGCATAACGATGCGATGATTTGGTCTTTACACCGTTTCGACTGAAGAGACGAGGTTTGCTTAAAACTTTTCCTCGATAGTTAAAACCAACGAAATTCAAAAAATGAAAACTTTACCATTCTTTTAGGCTTCTTATTATTTACCAACAAGCAATGTTTGTAATAAATATTATTATAAATTTTATTTTTTTGTGTTTATTGGGTATGGGTTTGGTTGATTAAAGTATATGCGACGATTTGAGATAATAAACACGCAGCCTGTATAACAAAAAAACGGTATACATAGGTGTATCGGAAAGTCATTACCAGTTTTCCTAATCGATGTCGCTAGGCCTAAGTATGCAACGTTACGATGTGACACATATGTCTTTTATTCTACTAATATCAAGCTTCAAAGCCATACATGTTATATCTTACATAAATATTACTGTCATAAATTTATACCTCTTTGAAAATGTGGATTTTCGTGGCTGAAAAGGTGCATTTGCGGCACGAATTACTTTTCTTATTTAATTAAAAAAGCCGCTGAAAGTCATCGCTTGCTGGTAGATACTTACGGTGAGCATGCTCCAACCACAAAAACATGTGAGGCGTGGTTTCAACATTTCAAAACTGGTGATTATGATTAGCAAGACAAAGAACGTTCTGGAAGATCGAAAAAGTTGGAAGATGCGAAACTACAGGAGTCATTGGATGAAGACCCAACCAAAACTCAAAAACAATTGGCAGAAGCATTAAGTGTGGCTCAAGAAACGGTTAGCTACTGATTAGGAGCAATGGGAAAAATTCAATCACCTGGCAAAGTCGGCCCATCGAATCCAAGGCCAAATCGTTTTGGTCGCAAGACAATGTTCTGTGTTTGTTGGGATCATAGTGGCATGGTGTATTACGAACTGTTGAAACCTGGTGAAACACTTAATACTGATCGCTACCGTCAACGAATTATCAATTTGAACCATGCTTTGATAAAAAAACGTCCAGAATGATCCCGAAGACATGGTATAGTGATTTTACAGCACGATAACGCGCTGTCTCATTCAGCAAAACTGGTCAAGAAAGCATTGAAAGCACTTGGGTTGGAAATAATATCGCACCCGCCGTATTCTTCAAACCTTGCCCCGTCCGACTATCACCTTTTCGCATCAATGGGATACGCGGTTACAGCGTAGCACATCGCCAAATTCGAAGAAGTTAGAAAATGGCTCAATGAATGGTTTTGCTCAAAGGACAAACAGTTTTTTTGGGGCCGGCATCCATAAATTGCCTGAAAGATGGGCCAGATGTGTTAAATCAAATGACCTATACTTTGAATAAATAAATTTTTCCATGTTCTTGAAAATTATGTAGTTTTTTTACGAAGAGACCGGTACACCTGGTATACTAAATTCATTATTGAGTTACCTATACTATTGTAACGGAATTGTAGGAGCATTTTCGGCTTCGCTTTTCATAAATTTGGTAGCTTTATGAGTTATTATATAAACAATAAACAAACTACATAACCTCACAAGAAAAGAGGATAAACAATATGTCGCAATCGCTTTGGGAAGTTTACTAAAACTGATTCATTGCACATATGATGTAATGTAGCACTCTCAAACCAAATGGACTGACTATATATAATACATATGTATATATTTTTACTTTTATATTATTCTCTGACATAATTGTTCATGTTTAGCATTTGTATATATCTTAATATTACGTCCTTGTACCTTATTTTGTCTGTAATACATGCTTTTTAAATATTTAAGCGTTGTTTTAAAGCACGACGTTTTTACAAGGTCATCTGCTTGCTCCACGCCTGTGTAAGGTAGATATATAATTCCTTTCCACATTAATTTTCGTATTTATTTCGACAACTAAGTTGTCATCATCAGCAGATAATTCAACAATGTCGCATTTGGAAAATTACAACAAAAATACCCGTACAAAAACACATTCCGCACACAATCTGTACCGTTAAAAGCCAAAACGAACACGAAGATTAATGTGGAAAGGCGTTATATATCAACCTTCAATGATTAAAAAAAAACATTTGAAGATGTACTCTAAATAGATATAGGATGGTAGTTATCTGATTCGAACCAGTTAATATTCGTATAAAATCAGTAATCTTCAAACTAAATAAAATATTGGCAACAGTAAATAGCGATGACATACTAGAGTTTTCAAGGCAGGCATTATAAAGGTTATTGAAAGAAATATGTGAAGTGCTTCATGTTGAAAGCTAAAAAGCACACTTTGCAAAACACACAAATAATTGCAAATTATTTAAACAACAATTAGGTAAATGCATGCTTATGAAACAGGGATGTCAGGAGTGTAAATTAGCAACTCTATTCAGCAACGCAAAGAAAACACCTGCCTTAAAGTTAGCTTGCTTTAACAGAAGTAATTGAAGATCTTTTATTTCTCTTAAAATACAACAAAGTATTCTCTACAGAACAAAGTTGTAACTTCTTTCTCCTTTTCCATTTTCTATCGAAAAGTATTCCATCTTCGGCGTTCATTTCGTGGTCCCCTGACGGCAAATAAGGATAATTAAACTACCCAAGTTACGGATCATTTAGTCGCGGTCGGACTTCCGTTGGGTGGATCTGATGCGGCCAGTAGGGCCGCTGCGAAAGCGATAGTACTACCAGCCCGTCGCCTCTGGCAACTCCCCGAACGTCATTTATTTCTAAACGTAACGTGTAGATGCACCCGTTACTAAATGGACATCATTATTTACCGCTCCACTAGTTGATGTTAACGCAGATTAACGTCTGACACGGGTCACCAATTAGTTTTAAGTTTAAAGGTACTTGTGAAAATGAGATTTTTCTAGTTTATCATGAAGTCACTGTGTTACTCTAGTGAAAGTAATCGGTTTTCTTTACTATAAATCGTTACATATAATGCGAAAACTTTGTGGTTGATAGAGGAATTTGTAGCGTAGCAATACTCCCTTCATAGTACATTAATTTAAAGTAAAAGTACATTTTGATGAACTTCCTATGTATATTTTCCTATTGCTATTTAATAATAGTATATGAGGTGACTAATGTTGCACTGCATAAAATCTGATATTGCAAAATAATCCCTGAATCGAGGAAATACTTGGGATGTCTTTTAAATTCTGCATAGTGGGACATAGAAGTCGCCACTAATCAAATGTTAGTACTAAAAATTAACCTTCATCTTTGGTTAACATAAATCCAAAGTTTTAGGTCGATACGTGTAGTATTATAGCTACAACGAACTGTCAAAGCTGATAAGTTAATTGAAAACTGGAATTGAACCGAGAACTTTTTCGCGGAGTAATTTTTTATAATTCTCCAAGATAATTATTTCAACAAGAATGCCTCGCCGAGTTTGGTTAACATAAATCCAAAGTTTTAGGTCGATACGTGTAGTATTATAGCTACAACGAACTGTCAAAGCTGACAAGTTAATTGAAAACTGGAATTGAACCGAGAACTTTTTCGCGGTGTAATTTTTTATAATTCTCCAAGACAATTATTTCAACAAGAATGCCTCGCCGAGTTGGTTTCTGTTTTCGGCAATGAAGCATCACATCTGTCAACAATCTCTTGTTGGTATGGAAAATTCAAACGTGGACGGATTAATCTTAGCGTCAATCAAAGGGCAGATGCAACAAAAACGGCAGTGACTCAAGAAAACATCGATGCTGTGCGCAAGATCATCAACGAAAATCGACATGTGACATATCGCCAGATTGAAGCATTATTGGAGATTTCAAAGACTCCAATTCAAAAAATTTTGCATAAAGAATTGCTTGTAAAAAAATTAGTTTCCCGTTGGATATCGCATCTATTGACCGAAGAACAGAAAGCAGCTAGAATGAATTGGTGTAAAAAAACTCTAGATCATTTCAACGCCGGAAAGTCTACAAGTGCGTACAACATTGTTAGTGGTGATGAATCTTGGATTTACTAATACGAGCTAGAAAATAGACGCCAACCGTCTGTTTGGGTGTTCCAAGGTAAAGAAAGGCCGACAAAAGTCGTTCGTCTTGAAAGTGCCTCGAAAAAGATGGTCGTGACATTTGTCTCGAAAGCAGGTCATGTAGCAAAAATTTCTCTACAGGATTTAAAAACTGTTACAGCCGATTAGTATATAACCATTTATTTGAGAGAGCTTCGAAAACTTACCCCAAACGATGAACCAAAACAATGCAAGTTCATACACAGAATGCAAGACAGTTGCATTTTTAACGCAACAAAACGTCGAATTGTTGGACCATCCACTGTACAGTCCGGACGTAAGTTCCAACAATTTCTTCACCATTCCGAAAATCAAGAACAGACTGCGTGGTCAAAGGTTCTCATCGTCAGAAGGAGCAATCGATGCCTTCAAAGACGCAATTTTTACTGTACCAACAAATGAGTGAAACAACTGCTTCTGGTGTTGGTTTGAGCGTATGCAAAAGTGCATTAATCTTCGTCGAGAATACTTCGAAAAACAATGAAGTGTTTAAAAGCAATCTACTGTTTTATTCCAATTTTATATGCAAACCTTAAAAGACAATCCACGTATGTAAGCTTGATTGAAGGATGTACAGAATTTAAAGAGTTGGGATATGACTTGAGTCTATGATACTGTCTATCCCTATCGGAGAACCCCACTATTAATTATATCATCTACGTATCTAAGCCAAAATAGTATTATCTCCTTACTCGGTATGTGTTAGTGTTAAGGGGTTAAATGTCCCCTTAATTAATCTAAATAAATAATGAAGACAATATTATTCAATAGTAAATATTTATTTGCACGTGGTGGATAGTAAATTTCTTACGAACGCGTGTCCGGCTAGCCAAAGCGCTTTAATAAATGCAAATAAGGAAAGTAAGTTGCTGGAGTTAATAATTAGTAAAGTTTGCAATGAGCATTAAAAGTCCAGGACGTGTGCCAAGCTGAAAGAAAGGTATTAGTGGAAGTAAAACAACAGGATTGCCCCTAAAATTTTATACACTAACTTAATTTAATTCTTTAAACTTGAGTATACAAAAGTAAAAATAATAAAAGCAAAAGCAACACATAAAACATAATTAACGTAATGTCAAAGCTGTAGTAAAAGTAAATCTGGAGAGGTAAAGCTGTTTAATAAAATATAAAAAGGATTAGATTAAAATATGAATCGAACGATACGTGGGTTACTTGCGTGTTTGTGTGTGTATATCATGGGATAAGATGCTACGTATATTTTGCGGTCGCAAAACAAACACCTGGATGATGCGAGGGTAAAACTTAACTTCACAAACTCGCAGAAGAAATGCGTGTAGCCTTGGTCATAGTTAGGGCAGAAGTCTCTGGTTTTTCTTACAAGCTGTGGCTTTTAAGAAAGAATGCGGTAAGCTGAAGGATAGGACGTTGGCCATGTTTGAACTGACCAGTGACATGAGAGAATAGGGGCACTAAAAAATTAACATACATTAAAAATGTGATATCAATATAGGTACCAGATATCTAGACATAATAATAATTTTGTGTGAAAAAGGTAAGGATTAATATTAAAATCTCTAATTGTATTTAGAAATCGATAAAAATAGAATGAATATTGGACGCTAGTCAATGGAAAGCCACCAAGACTATTCCAAGAAAAGGTTTGTGAAGTTCCAGATATTCGGTTTCCTAGAAAACGACGACAGTTATTTCATTACAGCCTGACCGTACGTGACCAAAACAAAAGATTTTGCATTTTCGCATATATATGTATCATAAAGAATGTCAAAATAATAAATAATAATTTATAAATTCAAAATCGAATTGTATTTAAATTAAAATAAATTAATTTGAAAACGTAAATTATACGTATATGCGAACCATAACAATAGTATGCGTTTATTTGATAAAGAATGGCTTAAAATAGTAAAGGGTGATTCAAATTGGGCGGCTTTTTTTAAAATAATTAAAATATAGATGGCGCACTAAATTTGTCAAGGTATATAGGCATTTAAAAAGTGTGATGTATGACATTTATAAAAATGGCTGCGTACACGGTACAACAATGCGTTTAAATTGTTGAATTATTTTATGAAAATCAGCGTTCTATGAAAAGAGTTTTTAGAAAATTTCGTGAATTTTATGGTTTATATAATCGTCAGTCTGAAAGCACTATTGGTCGAATTATTAAAAAAATTTCAAGAGACCAGTTCCGTGGAAGATCAAAAAAGTGCGAAATACAATCGTAGTGGTCGTTCACAAGAAAATATTGGTTTGGTTCCTGAAAGTGTGCTGAAAATCCTGAAATGTTTATTAGACGATGTTCACAACAACTTGGACTTAGTGGATCATGATGGCATATAAGGTTCAAATAACACTAGAACTGAAGCCATTAGATCATTTAAAACGTCGTTCATTTGTCAATTTCATCAATGAACAACCAGCTGATTTTTCTCAAAAAATAATGTTTTCCGATGAGTCACATTTCGAACTTAGTGGCTATGTTAATAAACAAAATTTCCGCATCTGGGGTAAGGAAAATCCACGAATTATTCATGAGAAACCTATGCATCCTAAACGAGTTACTGTTTGGTGTGCATTATAGTCAGGTGGTGTAATTGGACCTTACTTCTTTGAGAATGCTACTGGTGAAGCTGTAACTGTCAATGCTGATCGATATCGTCGTATGATAACCGAATTTTTGTGTCCTGAATTAATGAATATTGATCTAGAGGATATGTGATTTCAACATGATGGCGCTACATCTCACTTTGCACACGAATCAATTGATTTATTGAGAGAAAAATTTCCTGGACGTGTAATCTCAAGAAACGGTGACGTTAATTGACCACCAAGGTCATGCGATTTGACACCGTTAGACTATTTTCTTTGGGGTTATGTGAAAAGTCAGGTTTATAAAAACAATCCACAATCAATTCCTGCTTTGAAAAGTGAAATTATTCGTGTCATTGGTGAGATAGAGCTTCAATTATGTCAAAATGTCATTGAAAATTTTAACAAAAGAGTGGACGTCTGTGGAGCTTCAAGAGGAAGCCATTTGGCAGATATTATTTGTCGCATATAAATATCAGAACTGATACTTTAATTACCAATAAAATGTTCTTGAAAGTGAATGCACATTCTGTGTTTTATTTATTCTTAAAAAAAAGGCGAAATTTGGAACACCCTTTATTTTCTAATGCGTCCATAAAGATATCCCCTAAAAGAGGACTGAGTGTCGAACCCATCGTGAGTCCTTTATCTTGATACGGGCTTTAATATTAAAAGATGGTTCCTGAAGTTTCGGGAAAATTAATTCAGTTCGAACTTCATTTACGTTTTTCTTTTAATTAACTATAGTATTGCCTAATAAAACTCGTAATCTATCTACTGAATTAGGAAGATTTATTTCAATAATTTCTCCTCTTTGAGCAATCATTTCACATATTACAAAGACATACTAAAATCCAATCGAAAACAAAATTGCTCGTTTATTAAAAACAGTAAAGTAATCGTAGAACGTGGACATATACATGCACAATGGCAATTCCATGTTCATAAAACAGGTAACTGGCTGTACATATATGCACGAACAACAGACGAATTTCATGTTAGGTCTATGTACCTGAGCTTCATACAATGTAATGCACTTACATTGCAATTAATGGTTGACATTCATTGAAGGGCTCTTGATATTGAACAATTTAGCGTACATATAATGGATTGCCAAAGTGTTGCCTGTTATTGAAGTTACTTGACGAGCACTGCCTCTGCTGCATATAGAGAGAGGCACACTAATAACCAATATAGGGAGCACACGTTGTCGGTCGATATGAATAGAATTGTCGTCAAAAAATTTAGTTGTTAAAGACGATCACTCGAAATAACTCGATGTCGGACTGTAGTAATCACTGGTTATAAAGTTATAAATGTATTAAATGTAAGTAGTACATAATTGATGTTAAATATGCAGAATAAGGTCACATAATTTTTGTTTTATTTCGTCCTATTTATTTTGAATATTTTGTGCTAAATGAAGGGACAAATCAATTGAATTATTACGTGTATTCGCCTTTCTCTTTCTCACAGTTTTAATGATTTAAATTCGGTTTTACATGCGAATTTCTTTCTACACTGGATGATTATTAATACACAATCTGTTGCAAGGAAAGCTGAACTCTTTTAAAATAAAAACAAAAGCTTACTATTTTAGTAAAATTCATTTATTTTATTCAAAGTAGTCGCCTTCGGTTTGAATACAACGTTTTTCATGGTCAATTAACATGCCGAATGAATTTGTAAGTTAATCTTTAGATATGTCCTTCAAGATCGCTTTAGACGCCAATTTAAATGGCGTCCACGTCGACATAACGTTGTCCTTTCATCGGCAAATGTAGTCAGGAGAATAGATAGAAATCACAGGGGGTGAATACGGTGAATGATTGATGGTTAAAATGCCATTCGTAGTTAGAAAATCAGTGATAAGCGTCGAGCGATGATGAGATGGTGCATTATCATATAACAAACATAAGCTACCATTTTCACGATATTGAAGGCGCACACGAATACGCGCCAAAAGACGCTTCATAACACCTAGATAATATACAGCATAGACTGTTTGACTAGTTGTTATAAACTCTTTGTGCACTATGCCTTTCGAATCATAAAAACAAGTCAGCACCGTCTTCACTTTTGAGTTCTCCAAACGGTTTTTTTTCGATGTATGACATGATGATGTCTACCCTTTATTTAGGAAAAAACAAATAATTAGCAATAATTATCCTAGAATCCGGTTCTCCGTTTGTGGTACTACACTGGATGTCACCTAACCTTAATCTTTACTTACTACAAAACTATCTATCTAAATCTAAACTAGTCGTATCTAAAACTCTAAATCGGGCCTATCCCGCGTTCTGCTTAAATATTATAGTATAAAATGATTACCATGGAATTCAATTCTCTCCTCATGAGAGTAATTGGATCGTACCAGTTTGTTGTTTCGACGACAACGCTGTAGCTGACAGGACAACTCTTACACGAGGGCGAACTACAACTGAGGGCCAAACTGAAGGAACTACAATGAATAAGCATATAAAGAAGAGGCAGTTTAAGATGGGAAATAGTGAACACCATACATACTAGAAAGACAGGTATTGATTTATAGATAACTACCAAGAACTTCTCAATTATTGTGGAGATATTGACTGTAAAACAGCAATGTAGGCGTCGCTTAGTATATAGTATAGGAAATCAGTGAAAAGCGTCGAGCGAGCGAGTGCATTATCATGTAACAAACGCCAGCTACCATCTTCAATATTCAACATTGACCGTTTGACCGGTTGGTATAAAATCTTTGCGCACTATGCCTTTCGAATCATAAAAACAAGTCAACATTGCCTTCACTTTTGACCTCTCCAAACGGCTTCTTTTCGATCTTTCTTCGCTTGGATGCTTCCATTCAGAGCTTTTATGCTTGGTCTCTAGGTCATATTGAAGACACGTCGTCTCATCGCCAGTTACAATAGAATATCTGAAGTTTTCGTTCTTTTTTGAGTCTTTAATCAAGTCTGTACAATGTTGAATTCAGTTAGCTTGTATGATACAGTAGTAAAACTTGCATAAATCGTTCTCGCTCCCAAATAATGTATCAAGATGCGGCTCATTTCTGATAAATTCACTACACTTACTCGTACTATAGTAGTATGTTGTTTGAAACTTAAATAATAAGTATGTAAATTAGCTTAATTTGATTTACAAAACCTCTTTTTCGTTGTACCTACAAGTAATATTAATGGACTTGTACCCTTTGCTGTACGATTCATAATAACCTATTTAGTGCTCACTTATAACTAACCCATTAAAATTAAAAAGGTAAGAAACTCGTACCATATCAATACTTGCACCTTCCAGAGATGTATTTCGACAACTGGGTCGTTATATTCAGTAGTCTACATAAACACAGCGAATATGGGCACACAGTAAATTAACACAGAAAAAAAGAACTGCGAAGCACCGTACTAGACTCTGTGTTAACAAAAGGGTAAACTACTCTATCGTGTAAAATAAATTTGTAAAAGTAGGGGAAAATATACCTTTGATTTAAAATAGTTTTTTTCAAAGTGTGCAAAGTGTGTTTCTTTGACAGAGATAGGTTATAGAATAACAATGCGTTCCACGTATCCTCGTATTCTTTCGTTTGGTTTAACTTTCTATCGTCCAAGGCAAGTAGTGCCTCTCCCTGGTCGACATTCTGTCATTAGATTAGAACGGCGTAGTATTCGGTTAAATTTGGATGAAAAGTGTAACAATACCGTTTTTTCAGACGAATCTCGTTTTTGTTTGTGTGACATGATAGTTGTCGACAAGTTCAACATCAAAGAAGACAAAGGCATTTTTTTAATTTTCCCATAGAACATGAGGTTGCAGATATTATAGGAGTAATGGTTCGGGATGGATTTAGTACAAGAATTGGGGTGTTGTGGTATTCCTTAGAGACCGTTTAGATGGTCACAATATATGTACGAAGTTTTAGAGTCATTTACTTTGTAGGCCTAAGGCCTAAATGATACTACATTTTACACTACAATTCCTGTAAGAGGCCAACATCAATAATCTTAATTCTCTTGCATGGTCTTCATATCATTGCCGAAAGAACATGTAAGGGTGTGATATGATAGGTTAATGAGTTGATATGTTTCCTAACCTTCCAATGAATTTACAACAATTTTCCGAAAACTGCGTTGTATTCTTCAATTGTTTACTTAAACACAGCGAAACACCCCACTACAATCTACATTAACCCATTAAAAAAACAGGGCAATTAAAAATGAAAACTTGTTTAATTCATTTATTTAATTTTGCTAAAATATACATAAGGAACATAAAAAAAGTAAAAAATTATAAAAAAAATTCAGGAACTGTGGTTTTGGAGCTGTATTCAAACGGGTACAATGACTTAGTTAGTATGCTTTTATTTTAGTGCGATATATTTTAAAACACTCCCTTTCTAGATAAAATGCAACGTCGCATTGTTCTCACATCCATCTAATTCTACTATGGTATTTGCGACGTCATAAAGCGTTTTTGATTTTCTTGAGGAAGTGGTTTCCAGCAATAGTAGCTACACCAAGTGCCAGCGAGCGTTTCGACGTTGGCAGTGTCTGCGTATAATTTTGAAGATAGTAGAGAACAATATGACGCTGAAACTCTAACAGGTCCATTTGCGACTCGTTTGCAGTTTTATATAACTTCCACGCATTGACAACAACGGAAATCAACATTGTGATAAAAAGCGGCCACCATCATTTCTTTCTTCAAAATTTTTTTAAAATTATTTAATTGTTCAAGTGGAATATCGTCTTCGCTATCGCTGCCACAAAATACCTCTATTCCACCTGGCACATCGTATGGTATACGGTCAACTTCCATATTTTCGGCGACACCTTCTTCTTCATCCGGGCTTGGAGGTATAATAACAATTTCAAATTCGTGGTGATCTTCCTCAGCTTCAGCGTAATTCAGGGCACAGTTCAAGGTATTGAAATATCTGCCGTAAAAACTTGACATTTTTATAGTAGGAAATTCCGTTTTTCGTGGGCAAAAATCTAAAAAAAATGCATACCCAATTGGGTACACCAATTTTTCTACCCACTCATCGTCGTTCCAATTAGTTTTTTATCTTTCGCCTTTTTATAAATTGGAAACACATTTATTCCCCTATGCAAAACTATAACAAACACTTATTATAATACGAGGGAGCGTTTTTATATTCGCGGAATGAGCGGGTTGTAGAGGGGTGAGTAGGCGCATTGGGGGCGTGGCCTGTGCAGCGACTCATGATTAGTATAAATAGGAAGTTTCATTGTTATTAGACAGTTAGTCTTTGAGCTATCGTCAACCAAGTAACATAATCAGGAGTGAAAAGTGAAATATGGAAAAATCGAATATCGTGCCGTTATAAAGTTCCTTACCAGGCAAGGAAAATCAGTCGCGACCATAATGAATGAGATGCCATTGGTTTACGGCGACTCTTGTCCAGGAAAAACCATGGTGTACAAGTGGCATAGTTTATTTAAACAAGGAAGGGAATCCCTTGAAGACGACCCGAGACCGTGCAGGAGCATTGAGGTGACCACGCCAGCACTTATCCAAAAAGTTGAACAAATTGTACTCGAAGATGCTCGACTAAAGAAGAAACAACTCGCAGAAATGGTTGGAGTATCCGATACAACAATTTTTAAAATCCTACACGATCATCTCGGCATGTCTAAGGTCAGCGCAAAATGGGTGCCGAGAATGCTCACGCCGCCACAAAAACAACGCGTGCATTTTTGGACCTCTGTAATGAAGACAAGGATGGTGTATTGAGTGGAATTGTTACTGTAGACGAAACTTGGGTTCATTATTATGAACCTGAGTCCAAACAAGACTCCATGCAGTGGCATAAAAAGAGCACAGCACCTCCCAAGAAATTTAAAGTGTCACAATCAGCTGGGAAACTCATGGCAACGGTATTTTGGGACTCGGAAGGAATATTGTTGATTGATTATAAAGATAAAGGTGTTTCTATAACCGGAGAACATTACGCTTCAATATTAGAGCGACTAAAAGAAGCCATTAAAGAGGAAAGACGGGGAAAATTGACAAAAGTTGTTCTGCTTTTGCACGACAACGCGCCCATCCACAGGAGCCGCGTTGCGTTAGCTGCCCTGCATAAGGTGGGCTTCGAAATTGTGAATCACCCACCCTACAGCCCAGACCTGGCTCCGGGTGATTATTACCTGTTTCCGAAAATGAAAAAAGAGCTGCGGGGTAAAAAATTTACTGCCGATGATGAAGTCAAGGAGGCAGTTTCGGCGTATTTTGCAGATAAAGAGAAATCATTTTTTTATGAGGGTATAAATAAATTAATTGATAGATGTGAAAAATGTATCCGTCTTGCAGGTGAATATATTGAAAAAGAAAAATAATTAGGTTTTTTTATTTTCACCCCTTGCCCCCCATTCCGCGAATATAAAAACGCTCCCTCGTACAACAGGTTTTACTCAACGCAGTTAAATAATCACTGACCTAGCTAATATTTGCAAAAGTGACGCAAAAGTATTAAAACTAAGCAAAATATACAGTAACGGTACTATTTATAAGCACTTTGTTGTTGTCTGCTTTTTAAACACATTATGTTGAATGCAAAACCAAAAGAAACGGTGCGTAATTTCACTTCTCGTAAAATTTATGCATATTTAAATATTGCCTTTTTTCTGTACTCAAGCAGGCACAATGGCTAGGAATGGGTTAACAAAAGGGTAAACTACTCTATCGTATTAAAAAAAAATGTAAGAGTAGGTGAAAATATACCTTTGATTTTTAAGTAGTTTTCAACACAGTGAAACTTTCTATAAAAAAAAAAGTATTTTCTAATATAGAACGTGTGAATTATTGGCAATTTGATTATTTATTTACATCGGCGTAACCTCTACGTGTCAGGTCGTCGGTAAATAATTCACTGATTACAAGACCCAGTTCAACGAGAATAAATTTCATTGTACAAACAGTTATTGTCAAACATTACACTATTTCCGATCATTAATTAGTGTCCGGACAATGAATACGTACAATTATATCGCGAAATAATAATTAAATAAACTCGCTTAATAATTAATACTCGCGTAATTAACAAACGCGATGACGTGCTAATATGTGAATAGATATTGAATAGATAAATGGGAAACAATAGCATTTGTTAGAAACGGGTCGTTTAATATCGCTTCTTCAAATACAAATTGAAATCGTGGTAATAAATACAAAAGTGGTGTAATAATAATGTGAAAAATGAAGGCTAACAATTCTGTAGTAAAATAATTGGCCCTTTAGTATTTTAGTATTATAAATTACTAAACTATGTACATTTTTAGGGCTTTGATGAATGTAACTATACGGTCGTACCGCTGCTAATTAATTTTAAATCCGAAGACTTTTTTGGAATGTAAAAAGAAATGCAATAAACGACATAATAGGGTAAAAGGCAATAAAGAAGGTGTTAGAGTACTAACTAGACCTGCAAGTGTAGAATTATTTACGAAATATTTTTATGATATAGTGGAACCTCCCAAATTACGAAGCGTCGTGAATTAATCCTTAAATACGAGGGTAGCCGTTTATATTTCGTGAACTGGTAACACTGTTAGTGTTGCCACTGATCTGATGATTGCATCGTGAAGTTTGTCATTCTTGACAATATATTTGCCTTCACAGTTTTATTATCCGGTCGCTATTTCTATTGTTGACAGCAACTTGAAAATTTTATGTCAGCGAAAAAATGGAATTAACTCGCGAACATTTTCGTGCTATTATTTTTCATAACTTTCGGCTTGGATTATATCAACAACAATGCATCGACTAGCTGAATTCTTTATATGGTGATTAAGCACCATCAAAAACTACAGTTTATCGTTAGTATAGTGAATTCAAACTACGGCGTTCTTTGGACGATGCATTTCGTGAAGGTCGCCCCACAAATGTTGTTGTGTTGGATAACATTAATGCAGTGTCTGAATTGATAATGCAAGACCGACATGTGACACATGGTCGTGAGATCGAGGCATCCATTTGAATTTTGTTTAGAATTCTGAGATTCTAAACAAAATTCAAATGGATCCAAACACTTATGGAGCGATAAATGCATGTTCATAAGATATGGTGTCTTCAGCAGTCCCAATTTCCACTTTCAGGGGTACGAAAGTCTCAGAACTATTCGAGAATTTGAACACCGAAGAAAGTTTTCTATGAATATTTGGCTAGGCACCTTCGAAATGTAGGACTAATATTTTTTCCGACCAGACTAAATGCAAATGTATATGTAAATGTATTGGAGAAAGTATTGGATAATATTCCATGAAATGTGGAAACCAACATGTATTAGATGCACGATGGTACAGCAGCTCATAATGTCAGAATTCCAAGAGTATGTTGCAACTAACGTTTTCTTAAAAGATGGATCGGGCGAGGTGAACCAATATGATCTGCATGGTCACCAGATTTGAATCCCTTTGACTCTTTCGTTTGTTTTTTTGAAAGAAAAAGTTTATGCGAGGCAGTAATAAATAGAATTAACTCCACACTATTATTATTTGGACCAGATGTGTTGCAACGCGTCCTAAATTCAAATCAACGAAGGCTATAACTTTGTCTTCAAACCAATGGCTACCAGCTCTCAATTTAACTAACATTATTATTGTTATTTTCATTTGATTTAAATAAAGTTCGTATTTTGAAATAACATCTTACTTATTTTTTCATAGTTTCATGTCATGTCAAATGTATACCTCTTTTATGTAATTCATATGCCTTACCTAATGCCAATACAACATTAAAAGTAGAAGAAAGAAAGAAACTTTTGTGTCGTTCTTTGTAGAACTCTAAAATAAAAAAAATTCGTTACTCTTTTATTTATTTCGGATTACTTGGATTATTCGATTTTAACAGTTTATAATTGGTAACCAATGTTTTAGAATGTCAAAGACAATATTAACGTCAGACAAGAGATTTTGGAAGAGGTCCTATCTTTGGACTAGTTAAGTCCGTTATTGCGTTTCGTGAAATCGCTAGTTGGACGCAGACAAATATTACACTAGTTATTCGTTGGAAAAATTGACCTCAAGAAAGTAAGTAGCATCATAGGAGAAGGTCTATATAATCTAGAACAACGATTTAACCTGAAGATAGCAGATAAAATTTGCTTGCTCTTAAGGTCTTTTCTTTATCAGACCTACCTTTGTCAAGAATAGAATAACAATGCGTTCCACGTATCGCCGCATTTTTTCGTTTGGTTTGACTTACTATCTTGCAAGACTATTTCCTACTACTGCCTCTCCTCACTGGTCGACATTCTGTTGTTAGATCAGAATGGTGTAGTATTCGACTACATTTGGATGAATAGTGGAATAATATCGTTTCTTCGGACGCATCTAGTTTTTATTTGAGTGATGGTAGTCGTCGACATACCCAATATCGTAAAAGAGAAAGGCAATATTTTAATTTTTCAGCAGAACAAGAGAATGCACTTATTAGAGGACTAATTGTTTGGGATGGATTTAGTATAAGAATCGGGGTTTTATGGTACATATACATGCAGGAAGTTTTAAAACCATTATCTTTGCGGTATACCCAAGGTCTAAATATTGGGTTGGCAACTAAGCATTTTCGTTTTTTACTGATAAAGAGCGTTGCTTTATTTTTTGTATAACGTATGTTAGTGCTGTACTTTACCGTTTGTCGCGTGATACTAGTCACATTGACGTAACTTCAGAAGCAAGTAGTGCGTGATTTTTATTAAAGCTATTAGTTGTGGGTTAATTTTAAATGGAGTGCAGAAACGAACATTTTCGACATATTTTACTATTTTATTTCCGTAAAGGAAAGAAAGCTGCTGCGGCTCACAAAAAGATATGTGAAGTTTATGGTGCTAATTGCTTAACAGAGCGCACGTGTCAGAATTGGTATAAAAAATTCTGTTCTGGAGATTTTTCCCTCAAAGATGAGCAACGTTCTGGTCGGCCTACTGAAGTTGATGATGACCAAATCAAAGTCATAATTGAAGAGGATCGTCATATAACTGTTCGAGAGGTTGCGGAGAGGCTACATGTATCGCACACAACAGTTGAAAAACATTTAAAATGTCTTGCGCTAGTTAAGAAGCTTGATATTTGGGTACCTCACGAGTTGAAAGAAATTCATTTAACACAAAGAATCAACTTTTGCGATATGCACCTTAGACGAAATGAAACCGACCCTTTCTTAAAAAGAATCATCACTGGTGATGAAAAATGGGTCCTGTATAGTAACATAGTTCGAAAACGATCATGGAGCAAACACGATAAACCAGCTCAAACCACATCGAAAGCTGAATTGCATTCAAAAAAGATCATGCTGTCAGTTTGGGGGGATTACAAAGGTGTTGTGTTTTTTGAGCTGCTTCCAAGGAACTAAACGATCAATTCTGATATTTACTGTCAACAATTAATAAAACTGGATGAAGCAATCAAAGAAAAACGACCAGAATTGTCAAATCGGAAAGGTGTAGTTTTCCACCAAGATAATGCAAGGCCTCACACATCTTTGGCAACTCGTGGGAAACTATTGGAGCTTGGCTTTTTGCAGAATTCTTTGAATGATAAAATTTTCACAAATGACGATGACCTTCACTCGCACCTGGTTCAGTTTTTTACTGATAAGGACCAGAAATTTTATGAGCGCGGGATCATGCAGCTGAAAGAAAGATGGCAAAAGGTCATTGAGCAAAATGGAAAATATATAATTGATTAAAAAATATTCTTTGTTTAAAAAAAAGTGTTTTATTTTATACTACAAAACCGAAAGTACTTAGTTGCCAACCCAATAATATTACATTTTAACAAGATAATATTCGTCTTTATATTTCAGACGTTACACTACAATTCCTGTAAGAGACATACATTAATAATCTTAATTGTCTTGCATGGTCTTCATATCATTGCCGATAGAACATGTGAGGGTGTGATATTATAGGTTAATGAGTTGACATGCTTCCTAACTTTCCAATGAATTTACAACTACCTGACGCTAAAAGATGCTTAGAATGACCTTCCGTAAGAGTCCATTAAAAAATCTTATTAGAAATATACCGAATAAGTGAATAACGGAATGTATTCATTTATGTGAAGGGGCAAATCATTATGAATTTTTCTCTAAAAATTTACATTTTTATAAGCATCTCCAGGAAGTTTTGTGAATCCTGTTTTACTGAGTGATTGGTTTTTGTCACATATATTAATTTGATAACCAGAGAACTTGACCAAAATGAATTTTTATTATAGAAGCGAAATAACTTTTAACTAAGTTATTATTTAAATTATAGCACTTAAGATCGATATTACTATTTCTGTTATGCAATCTTCAATAAATGTCATTACAGCAATACAAATATCTTTTAACATTTTTAACCTATTCGCACTCTCCCGCGATCGGCTCTCTCTGTAAAAAGGAATTTAACATCTAAACGAAGTACGAATTCTTTTTATGGAACTGCCGAAAAAAGAAGTTAAATATTTGTGGAGGAAAGTTTTTCACGACAAAAAATCTACATAATTCAGTATCTCTTCCTTTCCGGGAGCATCTGTTACATATGTGCTTTTTTCCTCTCCGGGAAACTTTTACCTAATCTGATGGCAACTCATGTTTTAGCAATTTGTATTGATGTGTCTTTTATCTCTTCGAAGCATGTTGCAAATATTGTACTTAAAGGACGAGGATAATATGGAATTTGAAGAAAAAAAAACATTAAAGTCTATTCTTTAGAATATTGTTTCTGAACTTAGTTCTGTTTTATGGAATATGAAACGTTACTAGATGAAGTATTTTAATTAACTTGAAGAAATTTAGATTGTTAAAGTAGTATGTCATTAATCTTCGAGTGTTTTGATGCTTTAATACAATCGAAATTTAAGTAAGAATTAATTATTTTAGTTGTTGTATATTAAATTAGTTCATATGAAATTATCAAGTACTTAAACCAGTTTGGAATTTTATAACCAATTAGTTATTCCATATGAACATTCAGCTAAATATCTGAGCATGATTCTAAATGCCAAACTTAGATGGACGTTGTATGTAAAGAAAAAATAAGAGCAACGTAAGCTAAAATACAGAAAGACGTAGCGGTTAATGGGTTTGTATTCAACCATTTCAGTCTACAACAAGCTCCTGCCTTATCAACAGGTCCTTAAACAAGTTTGGAATTATAGTATTCAACTTTTTAATAGTGCTAGTGGAAGCAATAGAAATATCATACATAGATTTCATAACAAAGTACTTCGTGATATTGTCGATGCACCCTGATATATACGGAATGACAATTTACATGAGGATTTAGATATGCAAATTGTCGATAGCATCATCAAAAGGTATGCTCAGAGTCATGAGCAACGACTTCATCAGCACGTAAATCCCGAAGCCCTTCAGCTCCTGGATAATGCATTACTAAAAAGGAGACTTAAAAGAACTAAACCATTGGAGTTAGTTTAATGAGTGCAAAAGCAAATTGTGGAAGTGTGGACGTTAACTTGTAATGTGCTAGATTCTTGAAACACTTTAGATACTGATGAGTTTAAATATATTTTCTTATATTAGTATATTATATTGGACAAAAATTACTCATTGGTCAATAAACGACCAGATTGTAATGAAAAGAAACCCCACACGGGTTTGCTAAAAAAAATATGAAATTTTGAGTTCAAAATTTAAAAATACTCTTTCCATTAGGTTACTACATAAATCCTATCGTATCCCGTTACAATAAATTTGCATAATACTCGCAGTTGATAGTTTTTCCTTTTTCAAGATAGTCAATGAAAATTATTCCACGAGCATTCCAAGAAACCGATGCCATGATTTTGCCTGCACATGAAACGTTCTTCGTCTTCTTTGGAGCCGGTTCTACCTTTTGATTCCAATGTTTTGACTGTTCTTTTGTCTCGGGTGTGAAGTGATGGACCAATATTTCATGCATGGTTATGGAACGACGTAAAAATTGTGCCTTGTTGCTTTGAAACTTCGCTAAACATCCAATTCAAACATCTTCACGACACTGTTTTTGCTCGAGTGTGAGCAAATGCGCCACCCATTTTGCACACAGCTTTCTCATGTCCAAATTTTCAGATAATATGCGATTTACTGCACTTTTTGAAATACCTACTATGTCTGTTAGCTCGCGCACTTTCAGCCGACGATCATCCATTGGATTTTCTTCAACATTTCTAAAGTCGTCAGCTCATTTGGTCGACCACTGCGATGCTCGTCTTGGCAGTTCGTACGGCCTCGTTGAAGGTTTGCTACCCAATATTTCACTCTTGTCAACGAAGAAGCAGACTCACCCAGAGTGGAATTTAGTTCAACTTTTATATCGGTTGAACTGGGGCCTTTCAAATAAAAGTATTGTATCACATAACGATGACCAATTTTCACCATTTTTACAAAGTCACTGAAAACTTTCACTATTGATGGCTGCCAAACAAATACTAAACAACGTGGCATCTTCAGACTTGAAGCATGTACTTTATAGATTGTGTACTTTCTAATACAGTGATATTTTTCAAGCAACTACCACCATCTCTACGTCAGGCCGGGTACTTATGTGACCGCCCTCGTATATTTTCATTCTATACTTTTTCTTGTTCATAATATGC